>JAJHZJ010000367.1:4545301-4995301 GCA_023548195.1 Bettongia penicillata ogilbyi | reverse complement strand
ATAGAGAGAAAAGCACTTAGAGAAGGAGGTGAAGGTCAAAAAGACCTCCCAGCTGGGAAGGTCTTTTGTCTACCATGTAGAGTGCTACTTGATCCACAGCTGCTCCTGGATGTTCTGTCAGGAGTTCTGCCCAGAAGCACAATTTTTACTTTGGGGGATTTTTATTTTTTTTTCCAAAAGTCTAGCATATGTACCCTTTTCATCTCTGCACTTGGTGTGTCTGGATTCAATGATCCCAATGATTTCTACATATTTTCTACATATTGGTAATCTTAGAGCCCACTTTATGCCCCATTTGTTGCAAAATATAACAATCCATTTCTCTTCAAAGTTAGAACTCACAATACCTATATTCTGTAGGTGGAGCTTCACTCCAAAAACACCCACAACAGATGATAAGGGAGTGTCTTTTCCCTGGTGCATTAGAAATATGGTAAACGTATAAGGAAACATTCTCAGATTCTGTTTAGCATGAACCCATCCTGTCCTCAAAGAAGCATTCTCCTCTCTCAAAGTCTCCCCTGCTTTGTCCACTTGTCAATCAAAATATATTAAGGCACTGGAGCTGGTGGCCAGGACTTCTGGTTTCCAGAAATTCTACCAGGTATGCAACCACCTGTATTGCCAGCATATGGGATCAATATCAGCTTTTGTTTTGGTCCTGGAGACTTGTGCCTCGCTGCTGGGGATGTTCATCTCACATATACACATACAGATGGGATGAATGAATTTGTCTGGTGGTATAGATTATTTGACTTTTCTTGTTTCTTCAATGAAGTTAATCAGTCAAATGATCAATCAAGACAGTTGAATCTATTCATGACTTTTCTATATAGGCATGTTCCCAATAGCATTGTTGAATAAATATTATAAATGAAATACATTAGTACTTATTAAGCATTTACTATGTGTCAGGCACTGGATGAAATGTTGGGAAGACAAATACAAAAGGGAGACAATCCCTAGCCTCAAGGAGCTTACAGCAGCTTTAGGGAAGCAGTAGCTATGGAAGAGAGTTTTGGTATGGGAGTCATAGGGATGATCATTTGATTCATAGGGTAGCAGATTGACCCACAGTTTCCAGAGAAAGAAGTGGAGCAGGGGGAACAGAGGAAGGGTTTTGAGGGCAGGGCAGATGGCAGGATGGTCTACAGTGATGGCAGGATAGGATGTGATGCTGCTCTGGAATGGGCTTTTTATTGTAGGGCAAGTTAATTGGTATTCACTAATAAACTAATAATAACAGTATTAATGTTAAGTTGCACAAAATGCTTCACAAATTTCCCTTCATTTTATTCTCACAAAACCCCTGAAAGGTAGCAGCTATTATATTCCCATTTTGTAGATGAAGAAACTTACAGAAGTCATATGGTAATGGCTGAGGTAGAATTTGAACTCAGATCTTCCTGAATCCAGGTCTCTGACCTTCTAGCTTCCTCAGTTGTCAATCACGATAATTTACCCTCAGGAAAAATATTTTCTTAACCAATATCCTTTCACAGTAATTTGATTAATATATTGTAACCATACCATAAGATCAACAAAGCACATTTCTAGTAATATCTCTGTGCCAAGACCAACCTAAATTAATTTAGCTCTCCCTGCTCTGCTCAGGCCAACCACTGCGTTAAAATTCCCCCTCTGATAACTTTTGATCTCTGAAAAATCATATTTTAAAATACTAAGTTTTTGGCCACCTGAGAACATATGTTCTCATGTAATATTATTCCTCTGCATTGAACTAACCATGTAAAATTGTTTTAGTTAACATCATGTTTTCATTCTAGTGAATAGGGGATCAGATCTTACCTCAAACACTAGCTGTGCTATCCTGTGCAATTCATTTAACCTTTCTGTGCCTCAGTTTCCTCATCTGTGAAATTAGGGGTCCTCTGAGGTCCCCTCCAACTCTACAGCTCTGTGAACTTATGATTTTATGAGCCTGTGAATATATCTGCGTGCAACCACAGTGCCAAGATTTAATTAATGTCCTCTGTCATTTCAGAAGGATGGAGGATAGGTCATTTCTATGAAGTCACCTCATTTGGGTGATTTGTGCTTCTTTCTGTAGCTAATCTAGTTTATTTATCTGTGTGTGGATGGCCTTTCTTGAGAGAATATGGGCTAAAGGTGTTAGCACATAAGAAGCACTAGAACGTGGTTGTCATCATCATCGTTTTGTTGTCATTAACTATTATTAAATGTCTTGTTCATTAATATGGAGAAACGGCCTGGGAAGAGCTCTGAATTGAGAAAACATACTTAAAGTGCAAGAGACCTGAATTCTAGCCCCTGTTCAATGACCAGGGTCTACTGGATCTAAGCTTCTCATTTGAGAGATGAATGATAGAGAATTAATCAGCAAGCATTTATTAAATTCCTACTGTGTGGCAGGCTCTACGTTAGGGGCTGATGGCATAAATGCAAACATAACACCTTTTCTGCAATGAAGGAGCTTATATTCTAATGAAAATTGGTGGCCAGGGTAGGAGATTTGTTCTGGGGGAGTCCCAACATTGGCAGATAAGTGGAACCATGGGACAGTTGATTGCCATGCTCTTTACGTGCCATTACGAATGGTACCTTTGGTTTAATTACAGTATTCAAATAAGGAAGTTGGATGATCTCTAAAGTCTCTGAAACTGACTCTCTCTCACTCCTCACTAACCACATGTCATTTCTGTGCCTCCTAGCTACTGATGGTGACTTTTCAGTATATTGATCACGAAATCACATGATAGTATTTGGCTTCCAAATAGCATTCCTTTACATTTTCCAGAGTATGGAGAGAGGTGGAATTTCATTGTTAGCAATGTACTCAGTCTTAAGCCCATTCTTTAAACTAGTTTTCAGGTTGAAGAAGCACTTACTCTTAAGTCAAATTACCTAGATCCAAATTCCGCCTATAACACTAAATGTGTGACTTTGGGCAAGTCATCATCTCTCTAGGTGTCATAATGACAATAAATAGCATTTGTATTGTGCTTACTATATACCAGGCACTGTGCTAAATGCTTCACAAATATTATTTCATTTGATTCTCACAATAACCCTGGGAGACAGGTGCTATTGCTTTCTTCATTTTACAATTGAGGAAACTGAGTCAGACAGGCGTTAAGTGATTTGTCAAGAGTCTACACGGCAATGAAGTGTCTGAGGCTGGATTTGAGCTCAGCTCTTCCCAAGTCAAGGGCTGCTAAGTGGCACAGTGGATAGAACATGGCCCTGAAGTCAGGAGGCCCTGATTTGAAACCCAGTCTCAAATACTTATTAACTGTGACATTCCGGGCAAGTTACTTAACCCTATTTGCTTCAGTTCCTCATCTGTAGCATGAGCTAGAGAAGAAAATGGCAAACCAGCCTAGCATCTCTGCCAAGAAAACCCCAAATGGTGCCATGGAAAGTCAGATGCTTAAAATGACTCAACAACTTCCTGACTCAAGAACCAGTGTTCCTCCATTTCACCACCACCTAGCTTCCTCTATTTCCCCAACTGCAAAATGGGGCTTGGATTAGGAGGCTTTTCAGAGGCCTTTTATCTCTAAATCTAGGATTCTATTGTAAAAAATATCCAAAGCAAATAATTTATCAGACAATAGTTTGACCCAAATAACACAAATACCCTTTCAGTTCAATTCAACAAATATTTATCTGTTTAAAACAGTAAGTGTTAAGTACTGATGACATAAATGCAAGAACAAAACGTTTCTTGCTATTACTAGATAACTAGATGGTGTGATGGATAGCTCACTAGCCTTAGAGTTAAGAAGATCTCCGTTCAAATTCTAACAGATACTATGTGACCCTTGGTTACTCACTTAATCTCTGATTTACTTTCCTCATTTGTAAATGGAAATAATAACAGCACCACCTTCGCAAGACTGTTGTGAGAATCAAATGAAATAACCTATATAAAGGTCTTTTGACTCCTCAATGTGCTATGAGGCCTACATTCTATCTCTTCATCACTTCAGGCCTGAAATCAATCTCTTTCTCTTTTGAACTCCCAATAGACTCATTGATTTTGAGCTTAAAAATCCTAGACCAACTTTTCCCTTTATACATGAAGATGAAGAGTATCCATGATGAAATTACAAATCTTTGAAAGTCCCTAAATAGTCTTCACAGAGTTGAGTTCTAATTAGCATGCTTTAATTAAATATTTAGGAAGGGAGGAAAAGATGGGAGGAGAGAGGGAGATAGGGAAAAAAAGAAGGAAGGAAAAGAGAGGAAGAATGAAGAGAGTGAGGGAGAAAGAAAAGAAGAGAGGAAAGAATAAAAGAAGGAAGAAAAGAGGAAGGAAAGAAAGAAGGAAGAAAAGGATGGAGGGAAGGAGAAAAGAAGGAAGAGAGAGAGAGAGAAAAAGGAAAGTAGGGAGGGAGGAAGGAAGGAAAGAAGGGAAGAGAGAAGAAAGGAAAGAGGGAAGGTAGAAGGGAGGAAAGAAGGAAAAAGGAAGATACCTAAACCTTAAAACTTCATTTTTCTCTAGCTCACCATACTAACATGAGGAATGGATGACCGTCACAATACTATTTCTAATCTGAGCATTAAATGACAGGCTTTGGAGATCATCTGTTCTTTATAAAAGGACAAAAGACTTTCAGTGAATTAACAAACCTAAAACAACATTAGTAATATTTTTTAAGCTGAAAGATCATTGGTGTTGCCTTTCAGTGAAGCCTAGATCACTCTACTTTATCATGTATTTTGCGATGCTGAAGGATTACACAGCATACTTTACTATGCATGTCACAATCCATGAGTTTAATTAAAGTTATGATGTGAACAAAGAGTATCCATTAAACAAGAAAAATTTGGTCTTGGCAAGTGATATTTGCATCAATTTGCTTAATTAGATCAGTACTTTTAAAACAATTTGTAAAGCATAGGATTAAAGGCCTGAATTTCAAAGGATTTAGCAGAAGCCACAATCATGGTTTCAAACAAATCATCTGCAAGAAATTGTAGGCTGAAAATAGCAATTAGTAGCCCACAGGAAAAAAAAAAAATTAATGGAGACCATTTCTATCAATTGAATAACCATGTATAATATGGTTTGGCTTGAATCACTGATAACTTAACCTTACTTAGATTTTGCAGAATAGAGGCAAGCTGCTCCTATCACTTAGGGCAAAAAAAAGACTTCAAATAAAAATGGATCCCAGGTGCATACACATTATGAGTCAATTTTAGATTTCTTTGTTGGGGAAGGGGAAGAATAGGAAGTTTGACAAAGTACTGATTGAGCACCAATCTTAGTGATTTAACTTATTTTTCTCATAAATAAGAAAAACTAATTAAAATGTATTAGTCATATGACCCTGGGCAAGTCCCTTAAACTCTGTAAGCCTCAGTTTCCACATCTCTAAAATAAGGATAATGACAGTATCTACTTTTTAAAAGTACTACTTTATTTATTTTTAGTTTTCAACATTCATTTCCACAAGATTTTGAGTTTATAATTTTCTCCCCATCTCTCCCCTCCCCCCAGCCTGAGATAGCACGCATTCTGATTATCCCTATCCCTAGTCTGCCCTCCTTTTATCACCTTCCCTGCCCCCCACACCTCATCCCCTTCACTTTCTTGACAGGCAAGATAGATTTCTATACCCCATTGCCTGTATGTCTTATTTCCAAGTTGCATGCAAAAACAATTTTTTAACATTTGTTTGTAAAACCTTGACTTCCAAATTTTCTCCCTTCTTTCCTCCCCACTCACCCACATAGAGAAGGTAAGCATTTCAATATAGGTTATACATGTATAATTATGCAAAACACTTCCATAATATTCATGTTGTGAAAGACTGACTGTATTTCCCTTCATCCTATCTAGCCACCCACTTGTTCTATTTTCTCCTTTGACCCTGTCCCTTTTAAAAAATGTTTGCTTCTGACTACATTCTTCCCAATCTGCCCTCCCTTCTATCCTCCCTCCAATCCCTTTCCCCCCTACTTTGCTGTAGGGTAATTTACCCAATTGTGTGTGTATGTTATTCCCTCCTTAAGCCAAATCTGATCAAAGTAAGGTTCACTCATTTCTTGTCACTTCCCCCTTATTCCCCTCCATTGTGAAACTTTTTTATTACCTCTTTTATGTGAAATAATTTACCCCATTCTATTTCTCCTTTTCTCAATATATTCCTCCTCACTCTCTAATATTTTGGATATCATCCCTTCATATTCAACTCAACCTGTGCCCTTTGTCTGCCTACTTATGTATCTATGCATGTATCTATGTATCTACCTATGTATGTGTGTATGTATCTATCTACCTATTTCCTCCAACTACCCTAACACTGAGAAAGGTCTCATGAGTTATAGATGTCATCTTTCCATGTAGGAATATAAACAGTTCAACTTTAACAAGTCTCTTATGATCTCTCTTTCTTGTTTACCTTTTTATGCTTCTTTTGATTCTTGAATTTGAAAGTTAAATTTTCTATTCAGCTCTGGTCTTTTCAGCAAGAATGTTTGAAAGTCCTCTATTTCATTTTTCCCCCTGAAGGATTATTCTCAGTTTTACTGGGTGGGTGATTTCTGATTTTAATCCTAGCTCCTTTGACCTCTAGAGTATCAAATTCCAAGCCCTTCACTTACTTAATGTAGAAGCTCCTAGATCTTGTATCAACCTCTTTCTGGCTGCTTGCAATATTTTCTCTGTGACATGGGAACTCTGGAATTTTCCTTTTGAGATCTCTTTGCAGAGGTGATTGGTGAATTCTTTGAGTTCCTATTTTACCCTCTGGTTCTAGAACATCAGAGCAGTTTTCCTTGATAATTTCTTGAAAGATGATGTCTAGGCTCTTTTTTTGATCATAGCTTTCATGTAGTCTAGTAATTTTAAAATTATCTTTTCTGGAACTATTTTCCAGGTCAGTGTTTTTTCCAAGGAAATATTTCACATTGTCTTCAATTTTGTCATTCTTTTGGTTCTGTTTTATAATTTCTTTATTTCTCATAGAGTCATTGGCTTCCATTTACTCTATTCTAATTTTTAATGAATTATTTTCTTCAGTGAGTTTTTGGACTTCCTATTCCATCTGGCCAATTCTACTTTTTAAGGAATTCTTCTCCTCATTGGCTTTTTGGACTTCTTTTGCCATTTGAGGTAGTCTATTTTTGAATGTGTTATATTCTTCAGCATTTTTTGGAGTCTCCTTTAGCAAGTTATTGACTCACTTTTTAAAATTTTCTTGTACCACTCTTGTTTCTCTTCCCAATTTTTGCTCTAATTTTCTTACTTGATTGTCAAAATCCTTTTTGAGCTCCTTCGTGGACTGATATAAATTCATATTTTTCTTGGAGGCTTTTGATGTTGGACCTTTGATTTGGTGTCTTCTTCTGGTTGTATATTTTGATTTTCTTTGTCACCAAAGTACGATTTTAGAGTCTGACTTTTGTTTCCTATTTACTCATCTTCCCAGCCAAGTAGCTGATTTTTTTAACTGTCAAGATAGGACTCTGTTTACAGTGGGGGTGAGAGTGGGGATGAAGGTGGGTATACTGTACTAAGCTTCAGGGGTTTTGTATCAGTCACTTGATGCCCATCATCTGTGGGCCCAGAGCTCAGGAAGCAGTCACTACTGCTGCTGCTGCCACCACCACCACCACTACCACCCAGGGGCTAGGGCTGCCAGACTGTGAGCTCCTACGCTCCTCTTTTACCTCTTTAGCATTTTTGGGTAGAGAAGTCTGCACACTGTCACAGCTACCAGTGATTCAGTCCCCTCAGGTCTGCTTTGACCTTGTCTATGCTGGTGTAACCCATGCTGGACTGCATTCTGCTCCCTACCCAGGGATATACCTTTCCTGTCAACTTTCCAGGTTGTCTTGAGCTAGAGATTTGTTTCATTCTGTCATTGTGTAGGTTTTATAGCTCTAGAATTTGTTTAGAGTCATTTTTACAGGTATTTGGTGGGCTTTGGGGGAGAGCTTAAGCAAGTACCTGCTTTTATTCCACCATCTTGGCTCCATCTCCAATAGCAGCAATTTTAGAAGGTTGTTGTACCAAATAAGTTAACATATGGAAAGTACTCTGTAAAATTAATATAAATTCTTGGTGTTATTATTTAAAGTTTTGTGGTAGACTTATTGTATCTTTAGACTTTATCCTTAGGGGGACCTTAACATCATTGAGCTCACTAACAGTAGATTTTACAAATTCACAAGTAGATGAGCAGATAACCCTAACTGCCAGCTCAGAAAACCACCTTGTTCCTCCTTACAAAATAAAAAACAAAATTAATTATAACATGGAAAGGGCAACATTCCTTTCATGGCCTAAGGTATACATAGTCATACTTTATAATTTTATTTCATAAGTAAAGGGGACACATCATTTCTGCCAAACTACACATGTAAAGGATAACTTCCATCTTGTACCATGTTAAAGTCTGTTGTGTGCCATTCTATTCACTAAGATTTCCCCCAGAGTCCACACTTCTAAAATGTCCCAGGTCAATGAAAATAGAGAGCTATCTTCTAGACCTTCAAGTATACTAAAAACACCTTCTAAAACATCAAAGAAATTCAGAATTTTATTCAGTGAATTTTTTTAGTTTTAACTGTTTTTCGTTGTATTTTTAAAAAATTGACACATCAATTGTATGGCTGATATTTTTTCAGTTAAGAGAAATCTTAACTAAAAGGTATCATAAACAGAAACCTCATAAGAGTAAATGACAGAGTTTAATAGAACTTCTTTAACCATCAAACTGTCATTGTGGAAATTTTATATTTTCCCCTTTTTGACTGGCATTTCCAAAGGGTAAATAGGAAATCATATTTGCAATAGTAAAAAGTATTTTGTGAATTTTTGTTCCTTTACCTACCCTGAGTGAGGTAGCCTATGCGTAGTTTTGGATACAGGCCCGTTGTATCAACTGATCAAGTCAGTGGCATACACACTATATCATTGGGATAAAGGATTCTGTCCATCTACCAGTCTGGCATTTTTTGATAACTTTTGCCATAGCGTCTTTTCTCCTAGCCTGGAAATGCAAAGGCTACTCACAGGTCTATCCCACTGTTAATAGGCATGGAAACTTTAACATATTCTAGGCTTTTTAGCCTCTCATTGGATTCTTCTGGGTGCCTACACCCCAACATAAACACTCCCTTGGGTTCACCCTATTGGTTCCAGATTAAATTTAGTGTTAATACCGCATCAGTTTTAAACCTCCTAGTGCTCAGAATTCATGAACCCAGGTGATTCACTAGCCTCAGCCTTCCCAGCAAGAAAGATTACAGGAGTGCACATCATTCCTGGCCGCAATGTATTCTTGTCACACTCTATACTGGCTTCTTTTTTCCTTAGAACCTTGGCTCTGGACACATTTCATTCAACACTTTTTTTTTCTTTTTTGATGTATGTGGAGTCCTACCATCATAGACACAACTGCCAATGGGGGAATATTCTCATCCTGCAGTCACTTCCATGTGGCCTCCCATTAATCTTCCACAACTGTCCATTGGAGTTTTGTAAGGCAACCACAACAAAATGCAATTTAAAATTATAGAAATATAAATACTATACTCATAATTTCCATAAATGAAATAAAGGGTAATAGTATTAAATAATTTTACTTGTTTGCATAGGATCAGAACTTTGGAGCTAGAAAAGAATTTAGAGCAAGAGTTGCTTCTTAACCTTTACTGTTTCATGAACCCTTTTTGCAGTCTGGTGAGACTCAGAATGTTATAAAATATTTAAAGTAAAATGCATAACATGACAAAGGAAATCAATTATATTGAAGCACAGCTATTCTTTTTTTAAGTTCATAGACCCCAGGATAAGAAATTTTGCTAGAAGTTATTACTTCAACCCTCACTTTATAGATGAGATAACAGGACTAGGGCCACAAAACAATTTGGTTAGGTTGAACTAGGTTGACTAAGGCACTTACTAATCCAAATCTAGTATTTTCTGTGCTGTATCTCACTTGCTATAAGCATTTGACTTTACAAATCAATTTAAATTCTATTTCATCTAAAATGGAAGGGCTAATTTGAATTTTTCTCAATTACCTTTTAGAAAATAGTGATGGGGGGGTAGAGCTAAGATAGTGTTGTAGCAGCATAGACCTGTAAGAGCTCTCCCCCCAAGACCCTTAAAATACCTGTAGAAAATGACTTAAAACAAATTCTAGAGCAGCAGAAGTCACAAGGTGACAGAGTGAAATAGATTTCCAGTCTAAGATAAACTGGAAGGCTGACAGGAAGGGTCTATCAGATGGGGCTCTTTGGAAAAGGCAGCCTAGCATGGGCCGAGAGGCATAGACAGGACTGGAACAGGCTTCAGGTACTGAACCATGGGCAACTCCTGTGAATTTCCAAATTTCTCAACCCACAAATGCCAAAGATGGCTTCAAGGTCAGTAAGAAAGCTCTTTCACCTGGGAAAGAGGGGAGCATGGTCCTGACCCCAGCCCCAGTCCCAGGGTAGCTACAGCCACTGCCACAGTGGCTGTTTCTGGAGCTCTCAGTTTATAGAGCATGGGGGAATTAAGCAGCTGATCTGGGTCTCTGTCCTGAGTGGTGATCCTGGGGAGAGGAGGAGCACTGGTATGACTGGGCTAGTGGTGGCTGTGGAGAAGTAATCCCACTTGCAGTTCCAGGGCAGAAAAGAGTGCTTTTGGTTGCCCACAGACAAAAGACAGGCCAGGAGAGGAGTAAACACCTCTCTCTTGATTGTGCCACCTTGGAGGTATTGAGAATTTAAAGGTCCCTAGAGATATCTTGGAGAACAGCTACACAAAACCTCTGAAGCCTGGGGTAGTATACTCTCTACTTGGCAAAGGACTCAAAAGTCAAGTAATTGACTGGAAAAATGTCCAAAAAGGGAAAAAATAAGATTATAGAAGGTGACTTTCTTGGTGAAAAGGTATTTTCTTCCATCCTTTCGAAGGAGGAAGATCAAAGCATACAACCAGAGAAAGAACAAAGCAAACAACTGCAGGAAGATAGCAAGGTCAAGGCTCCTACATCTAAAGTCTCCCCCCAAAAATATGAAATGGTCCCATGTCATGGAAGAGCTCAAAAAGGACTTTTAAAATCAAGTAAGAGAGTAAAAATTGGGAAGAGAAAGGAGAGCAATGCCAGAAAATAATGAAAAACAAGTCAACAGCTTGCTAAAGGAAACACAAAATTGCTGAAGAAAACAACTCTGTTAAAAACAGACTAACCCAAATGGGAGAAGAGGACCAAAAAAGTCAATGAGGAGAAGAATGCCTTAAAAGGCAGATTTAGCCAAATGGAAAAGGGAGGTCCAAGAGCTCAATGAAGAAAATAGTTCTTGAAAAATTAGAATGGAGCAGCTGGAAGCTAATGACATTATAAGAAATCAAGAAATTATAAAACAAAACCAAAAGAATAAAAAAATAGAAGACAATGTGAAATATCTCATTGGAAAAACAGCTGACCTGGAAACTAGATCCAGGAGAGATCATTCAAAAAATGTTGGTCTACCTGAAAACCATGATCAAAAAAAAGAGAGCCTAGACATCAACTACCAAGAAATTATCAAGGAAAACTGCCCTGATATTCTAGAACCAGAGAGTAAAATAGAAATTGAAAGAATTCACTAATCAATCACTTCTTGAAAGAGACCCCAAAAGAAAAGCTCCTAAGCTTATTGTAGGCAAATTCCAGTGTTCCCAGGTCAAGGAGAAAATATTGCAAGCAGCTAGAAAGAAACAATTCAAGTACTGTGAAAATACAATCAGGATAATACAGGTTTTAGCAGCTTCTACACTAAGGAATCAAAGGACTTGGAATATGATATTCCAGGGGGTCAAAGGAGGTAGGATTAAAGCCAAAAATAACCTACCCAGAAAAACTGGATATAATATTTCAGGGGAAAAAATGGAATTTCAACAAAATAGAAGACTTCTGAGCATTCTTGTTGAAAAGACCAGAGCTGAATAGAAAATTTGACTTTTAAATATAAGAACCAAGAGAAATATGAAAACATAAACAGGAAAGAGAAGCTGTAAGGAACTCATTGAAGTTGAATTGTTTATATTCCTACATGGAAAGATGATATTTGTAACTTATGAAACCTTTTTCAGTATTAGGGTAGTTAGAGGGAATATGTATGTAATTGTGTATGAGTATGTATGTGTGTATGCATATGTGCATGTATGTATGTAGTGTGTATGTATGTAGGTATATGTATATGTATGTAGGTGTACATATATATGTACATATACATAGACAGAGGACACAGGGTGAACTGAATGTGAAGGGAGAATACCTAAAAAATAAAATTTACTGTTGAGTGGAATGTACTAGAAGTAATAGAAAGGGAAAGATAGAATGTAGCAAATCATCTCACATAAAAGAGGCAAAAAAGAGTTTTTACAATGGAGGGGAAGCGGGGGAGATGAACTGGAATAAATGAGTCTCACTCTCATAGGATTTGGCTTAAGGAGGGAATAGCACACACTAAATTGGGTATGGAAATCTGTTTTACCCTGCTGGAAGACAAGGGAGAAAGGTATAGGAGAGAGAAGATGAAAGAAGGGACAGCAAATTGGGGAAAGGGATAATCAGAAGTTAACACTATTGTTGGGGGGACAGGTCAAGAGAGAGAATGGAATAAATGGAGGGCATGATAGGACAGAGGGAAATGTGATTAGTCTTTGGCAACATAACTATTATGGACATATTTTGCATACCACATATGTCTGACCTATCTTAAATTACTTGTTTTCTCAATGAGGGTGGCTGGGGAGGAAGGAAGTGTGAGAATATGGAACTCAAAACTTTAATAATGAATGTTAAAAATTGTTTTGGCATACAACTGGAAAATAAGGTGTACAGGCAATGGGGTACAGAAATCTTTTTTGCTCTACAGACAAAGAGGGGAGGGGGATGGAAGAAGGGTGGTGATAGAAGGGAGGACAGACTGGAGGGAAGGGGTGGATGGAGTGCATGCTGTCCTGGAGTGGGAGTGGGAGAAATGGGAAAAAAATTAGGAATTCAAATGCTTGTGGAAATCAACGTTGAAAACTGAAAAACAAATTATATATATAAAAAAGAGTGATGATAAGCTCATTTGACTCATCAGAATCTCTGGAGAGTTTTGTTTGGTTGGTTTTTGTCAACACACAGCAAGATAATTAGGATTCTTGCCCCTTTTCAGGTGGGCTGCTAATACTGATGACAACCAGTATATATCTGATGTTTTATTACACTAGCCACATTTAGTCTGTTCTAAATAAATGAATGAATGGACAAACAGGATGACAGCAAGATGGAGATAGATAGATAGATAGATAGATAGATAGATAGATAGATAGATAGATAGATGATAGATAGAGATGATAGAGAACAGAGATAGGGATGATAAAGCTAAATGATAGATGACAGATAGATAAGAGATGATAGAGAGATAGCTATGCTTAAGAGATGATAGATAGATGACAGAGACTGACAGATAAATAGACAAGATAGACATAGATAAATGACAGAGAGAGAGAGAGAGACAGAGAGACAGAGACAGAGAGATATGTAAGTAAATGAAGCTAAATCTTCCCTGGGTCAAGAGAGAGAGCTTTTGCCTTATCTTGCCAGGAACTAGGCCAGCTTAAAATGGCCTGGCTATTTCCAAAATGTGCTGACTTATCCGTACCTTTTCCCTTTTCTAGCCCTACTTTATATATTTATTATCTTCCTTTGTTGAAATCTAAGTTCCTTGAGGAAGGCACTGTCTTGCTTTTCTGTATTTGTATCCCCAGCCCTGAATATCATGCCTGCCAGGTAGCAAGTGCTTAATGGCTGTGTTCCATTCAGTCTTTATTATTTTCTTTTAGCTAGTTTAGTTAAACTAGGTGCTAAAAGCCCAAGCCTGGTATTGCTTTTCTTTCAGACTTGTAAAAGGAATCATAGGATAGGTTCTCCAGTTAAATTTGTGTGCAATTTGCAAGACAAATATGAAATACAACTGCATTTATCAGCTGCATCAAAATGATAGGATTTTTAAATGCCCAGAAATACATTACTGTTTTGCATTTGTTAATCAGTAGAAATGTGCTGCACAAAGCAGAGAAAAAACAAAACTTTTTAGGACCAGATGTGGGAACCCCAGTAAAGGAGGGGCATTCTGATGAAAATCCTAATTCATGGGACTTAGCTTTGTTTTTTTCCCCCCAGTCTATCTGAAGGACTTACCTGTCAATAAAACTAAACTATTTTAAATGGCTCATTTTTTTTTTTTATAGGGACTCAATTGAATCACAGAATGTTGATGTTGGAAGGAATCCTTTTAGTCATCTATTCTCACACCTATCGGAGCAGGAATCTTCTTAACAACCTACCAGACAAGAGGTTACCCTACCTTGTGTTTACACGAAATCCCTTTCTTTTTGTGGCAGTCCATGTCCTCTTTTGATATCTCGCATTTTTAAGAAGTGCTAGATCTTCTCTTTAGCAACTTCTACTCATTATGCCCAAAATCTGCCTTCTGGGACCTAAGAAGAACAAATCTTCCCCAGTTCTTTCAACTGCTCCTATGGCATGAATGAGGATTTTGTCTATCCTGGTGGAGTACCTGCTGGACACAATCCAGATGATCCAGCCTCAGACACTTACTAGCTATGTGACCCTGGGAAATCACTTAATCTCTGTGTGACTCAGTTTCCTCAACTGTTAAATGGGGATTAGAAAAGCACCTACCTCCCAAAGATGTGCATGTATCAAGCCCTGAAATAAATCAGTCATGAGTTAAGGAGTAAAGTATCTTTAATTTCGGTAACAGGGCAGCAAATCTGCTACTCTAGGGGATGTCTGTTGGATTTCCCAACCAAAGAGACCCATGAAAAAGCTTTTATAGTTTTATGAGGAGAGGAGAAGGAGGCAGTATCAGGTAGCAAGGCATAGTCATGAGGCTCCAGTGGCCTTTGGCAATCAGGGCAAGAAAAACTATTTAATTCTTACTGTTTTGTCCCAATGTAAGGGGACAAGGACCCTAGAAGCTGAGATAAAACTTCTGCTGGGCTTCTCACAAAGCAAACTCCCTGAGCAGGGGGACCTAGAGTATATTCAGCTCAACCTAATCAAGAGTAAATATCTTGAGAGTTGAAACATAGACTTTACTGAAATTTTGACATTACAAAGACCACTTAAGGGAGCAGCAATTCTTATTACATTTGGTATTAATAATTTCTGTCATTATAGTAACAATTATATTAACAATTTTCTGTCAAGGATAAAATGAGGTTATATTTATAAAATCATTGATCACAGTGCCCAGCACATTAAGAACTTAATAAATCTATATTCAACTTTTTAAAAATGTAATACCCAGATTGATCACAGTATTCTAAATATTGTAAATAGGATTTAATTTGAAAATTTTAATTTACATAAAGCGTTTTAGGAATGGCTACATTATTTATACAGAAAGTTAAATTCAACTCACCGAATAAACAAGCCTATGTGCTTTCCTCCAGTACTCTTGTTCTTATCAGAGTAAAGCCTGTAGGTTTGTCTATGCAATGAGTTAAATTCAGTTTTTAGGTAGGAACAATATCTTATCTTTATTACTGGTGAGTTTATATATATATATATGTATATGTATATATGCATGCATACATATGTAATACATAGCATAAAGCTTTTCATAGCACTAAGTAAATATTACAGTATCAGAGTGTACTGAACCAAGTCTTAAATATCATAGATAATTAATTAAATAATAGAGATATTAATGTCTGTAGGAAGCATTAACACCTGGTACGAAAGGTACAACTAAAATGGAATAAAAATAGATATTTACGGTGACAATATTTATCATCAAAACATAATCTGACTTCAGGCAGAAAATCTAACAAAATATTAACCAAAAAAAATTAATCTCCTTATCATCCCACTAATAACAGTTTTTTACTGAGTAGATCTGCCCAAAGAAGAAATTTGAAAAGCCTAGAGATAAACATACTTTCCATTCCTCCTCTGCAAATCTGAGTGCCATACAAACAATAACATCTACCACACCTTGCCCAGTTACTATTGGCAAAGTAATATGGAAGAGTGGGATAGTTATCTCAATATTTTGAGCAAAATTTTTAAAAAGCCCTTGATAATTGATGCCAAAGTGTTTTATTTCCCCTGAATTATATGGATAATTGTCTCAATTATCCATTCTGCTCAGCCAGTGGCCACCTGGCCCTTGTGAGGTATTGTGCAGACCTTAATTTTGTCCAACCTCAATTCACATAAGGAAAAATGGAGAGATACAGTCTTGCTTCATCTGTGGATGCTCATCAAGGTTGTTGCCAACAACAGAGCAGTGTATTTGGCTCCTCACCTGCTGCACTAGCCTGGTCTTGCGTTCTATCACTTGTTCTACTTAACCAAAGAAGACCACTGAAAGAGTCAAAGGGAAGAAACCAGGACACATAATTAGAAGCACATCTCAAAGAAAGGGTGTAAGTGAGGGGTGGCAATTCTGTAATTATAGCTATAGAAAACTGATAAAGCAGATAACAGCACAATCCACTGCGGGAGGAGGGGTAAATGATGTTAGATAGTGCCAAAGTACAAATGTTCCTTACCTCATTTGTAATGCAAACCTCATTTTTTTTTTTCAAGAAAATGTCCAATACATTTGACAATTTTCTATCAGGGCTTTAAATGGAGCTATTCTCCTGAATGTCCTTTTCTTCTTTCTTTTCACAGGCAGTGCTACCCATCCCTCCTAAAGAGGAAAATCATCTCTTGCTCTGTGCAGTTTTTTTTCCTATTCTTAGTGAACCATAGGAAAAAAACCAAAAGTCTCATCCCTATACCATTGGACTCACCAGGGCCATTAAACCAGATCCATCATTTTACAGATAAGAAACTGAGATACAGAGATGAAATAACTTGTCTATTTGTCACAGAATCCCTTAGAACAGAGATGGCACTGGAACAGAGGTCTGTCTCCTGGGTTTACATACTCTTCAGTATACCATCCATATGGGCTTCTCCTGTATTTATCCTTAACACCTATTTCACAAATTTCTTGCTAAATAAGATGTTTCTATAGTTCAACAGGTCTAGCAGGGTATATTTTTGTTTTCTTTTGCTATTCCCAGTAGGAGTTCTCATAAAATTGCCTATTACAATAATCCCAAAGAGAAAGTCTGCCATTTCAATCTTAGAGTGACTACTTTCTAATTTTGTTTCAATATGAGGCTTTAGCATCAGATCATAAAGAAGTTGAAAAAATATTAAGTATGGAGGCTGCTGCACAATGTATAATGAAATATTATTATTTCAATTCAGTTTTAAAACCCATAGTATGCTGATCTTTTACCTAGGTAGACAGTTAACTTAGGCAAGTAGCATTATTAAACTCCTACTACTATGTACTAGATAGATATGAAGATAGGTAAAAGACCATTCCCACCCTGAAGGAGCTCACATTCTAATGGGGGAGACAGTAAGGAAACAAAGATGTAGGAACAAGACACACACAGGGTAAACGGGAGAGAATTTCAGAGGGAAGGGGTAAAGATTCAGGGTGCCTGAGGAAGGCTTCCTGTAGAAGGGAAGACTTTAGCTGAGAATTGAAGGAAGTCAAGGAAGCTCAAAGGAAGAGATGAAAAGGGAGAGTGTTCCAGCATGCCTGACAGCCACTTAAAACTCTTGGTGTTTCAAGACAACTAACATCCAGGAGGCCAGTGTCCCTGGATTTCAGAGTCCCCAGGATGGGGTATAGTGTAACAAGACTGGAAAGATACAAAGAGGTCATATTATGATGGTCTTTAAAAACTAAACAAAAGATTTTACATTTGATCCTGAAGGGAATAGAAATTATTAGAATTGATTGAATAGGAGCATGACATGGTTAGATTTGAGCTTTGGGAAAATCAATTGGAAGACAGTAGAGGATAGATTAGAGTGTGGAGAGAATTGAGGTAGAAAGACCAACCCAAAGGCTACTGCAATTGTCTAGGTGTGAAGAGGTGATGAGGGCCTGCATCAGGTTGGTGCCAGTTATTGGGGGGAAAGAAGAGAGCATCTACAAAACTGTTAAGAAAGTAAGACGGATGGAACTTGACATGATTGGATATGGAAAGGTGATGAGAGAGGGTGAGGCATTGAGCATGTTACTGTTGCATTCTTGATCACTTCTTCATGATTCCATGTGGATTCTCTTGGCAAAGATACTGGAGTGGTTTACTTTTCCTTCTCCAGCTCATTTTTCAGATGAGGAAACTGAGGCAAACAGGGTTAAGTTTCTTGCACAGAGTCTCACAGCCAATAAGTGTCACTTAAACTCATGTCTTTCTGATTCTAGGTCTGGAATTCTAACCCCCCAGCCAGATAGAATTGCTATCTACATTTGAAACTACAAGTGAAGATGACAGATGTGTTATGAAACTGGATGACTGGGAAGATGTTGGTACATTTGACAGTAATACGTAGGTTAAGAAGAGAGGAGGTTTTGGGGAAGAGATCGTGATTTGGGTTATGGACATATTGAGTTTAAGATGTTAGGATAACTTATGGGACAATCAATAATTTTTCCAAGGATTACAAGAACATTAGTTCTTCTTTTATTTCACTTTGGGTGGGATAAGAAGGGAGAACAAGGAAGAAAGAAGGAAAAGAAATAGTTATTTCTAGTTGTCATTGGCACCCTGGGAATTTCCCTACTTCGTGGAGGTATTCTGGGTTGTTCTGCAATATCTCATCCTTGATAAAGAAATGAATGTATTTATGACATGAGTTAGATTTTGTATACAATAATAATTCACCTTTCTATAGTGATTTGATATTTTTAAAGAGCTTTGCTTGTGTAATGAGAGACTGTCCAGTAAGGATTCCATTCAAAAAGAAATTGTACAGGGATGAGCCCGCTTCTGGAAGGTTATGACAACATGAACTGAAGGGGTCTTGCTCTCCACTCTGGCTCCTTTGTTCAAAGGAATCTTCCTAGGATTTTTTCAGAATGATTGGGAATCAATTTTTTGGATTCTCTGAGTTTAACCTAGAGCAACTCCCACATCCATTCATGAAGTGAAAATATCCCATTCCTCTTATTGAGTTTCAGCCTCAAATTATCCTTCTACTATCTGTAACTAGAGAATTATCAGTCAAATAACTCAGAATCACTGAAAAGATGTTGCTCTTCGGATGCTCATTAGTACTTATCTCTCACCTATAATAAGTGTCTATATGGTCTGCATGGATGGCCGCAGAGTACAAGTATTCAGAACATGCATGGTATTCTCTGCTCTCATTGATCATGAAAGGAAAGGCCTTCTAGCTGGCTTTTAGGCTCATCGGTCAATGGACAAAAGATACTCATTGACCAAATCACCTCTTTCTCTTTGCTACTTTTAGTGAGGCAAGAACAAAGTGGGCTCCTTGGTTGGGGAGGGGCCTCAAAGCGTCCTTATATAGAACACTGCTATGTGGACTGCACTGTGAACACATGCCCTGATGTTGCTTCTGACCCTGTTGTGTCCATTCATTCCTATTCTTAGGGGATGGCGCATTGGAGATAGAATGATCTTGTGAGCTTCAAAACATTGGAAGAGTCACTGGAGTTTGCCAGTGCAAAGTGACATGAAAGATGCAGCCCACTGACTAACCATTCAAAGAAAATTCTAAGAACATTCTTTTATTTAGAATGGGAGATCTCAGGAACAATCTTAAAGACATACTGTCTAATCATCTCATCATGGAATCCAGCAGCCCTTATGTATCACCCACAGAAGTGGTACCAATGAAGAATGGAAAGGTGGAAGTATGGGAAATTAGTCATTTTTGAATATAAGGATTAAAGTGGAAGCCAGAACCCCTCCATCTCATGTCATCATGGACTTCTAGGAGCAGGTTCACCCATTTGCATGACCTCAGGCGCTCATTTGCCAGCCTCTCATCACTCTCTAGGCAACTTGGTGACACAGTGGATAGAGTACCAAGTCAGGAAGACTCTTCTTCCTGAGTTCAAATCTGTCCCCAGACATTTACTATAGCTATGCAACACTGGGCATATCACTTAACCCTGCTTGCCTTGGTGTGTAAAGGGAGCTGGAGAAGAATATGGTAAATCACTCCAGTATCTTTGCCAAGAAAACCCCACATAGGGTCAGAAAGTGTTGGACATGACTCAAGGACAATAACATTAAACTCATCATCCTTGTGAAGTAGATTGTGGTCATCATTTTCTTTATTTTACAAAAGATGAAACCGAGACTCAGAGAGGTTATCACCTGCCTAATGTCCCACAACTAGAGGTAGAAGTCACAGGATCATATAATCTGAGGAGGAAGGGACCTCAAATGCAAACTATCACAACACCCACATTTTATAGATGAAGATAATAAAACCCATGGAGATTAGGTGACTTGTCCAAGGTCACACAGGAAGTAACTGGCAAAGTTGGGGTTCCCAGATAGGACCTCTCACACCAAATTCAGTGCTTTTCTCGTGACACCATATTCAAACCTCCTATGCAGTAGGGCAATGATTGCCATCATCTTCTTACTATCAGTCAATGGATGGATGAAATAGATTCCTTAATTAATCTTCCACTCCTTGAGGAGAACATGACCAGGTTGTTGGATCTCTAGAGAGGGGCACCTATTCCGTGCCTCTAGGAAAGTCTGAATCATGGTTATCTGTCCTTTAATACAACTTCCTACATAAGTCAAGGTAACCTTAGTTACTTGGAGTCTCGGTACTGATCTATTATGGCAAAGCAGAAAGGTTAGTGAAGTCATGGGGCCCCCTCCTGTTAGTAGCTTACCACTAAGATAATCATCACTTATCATGGTATAATTATATCTCATTAATCATCATTGCCATCTGTGTATCTTTTGGAAAGCCAGCATCATTCCACAAGTAGAGGAAAAGCTGTAAGGCCCAATCCTCTTGGCAAAAGGTGTTCACAGGGTGTCATTTTCTCTATCATATCTCACTTAGAATCCAGATGCTCAAAAGTTTATGAAAGAGTCTGAGAGTCTTTAACTATAAAGTAAATAACTATATATAATGACTCAGATTTATATGCAATTTTACAGTTTGCAAAGTGTTTTTCTCATAACATCCATGTGAGGTGCTAATGCAAACATATTATACTCATTTGGTATATGGAGAAGTAAAGACAGGACTTGCTCAAGACTGTATACACAAATAAAGGTCAGAGTTGAGACTGGAACCTTTGTTTTGGCTTCCAAGTTCAGTGTTCTATAAGAGAATTATGAGAGAAACAAGGTCCGATTAGCTATTAAGAGAATCAACCATCAGAAATTCACAGCCTAGTTTTCCACAGCTTGTGAACGTGTGTGTGTAGGAAAAGAACAAAGAGAAAATCATGCCTTGAAATAATGGCGAGTATTCTACCCCCTCTTTGAA
Organism: Bettongia penicillata ogilbyi; assembly: GCA_023548195.1. Taxonomy (NCBI): domain Eukaryota; kingdom Metazoa; phylum Chordata; class Mammalia; order Diprotodontia; family Potoroidae; genus Bettongia; species Bettongia penicillata. Next base: position 4,973,948 of record JAJHZJ010000367.1, on the reverse strand, counting down.
CCTCAGTTTCCTCATCTGTAAAAGGAAGATTTGGAATTATTTTTTGCTTAATTTTGATTGTTACTGGTTTGTTAGGTGGGGATTAGTTGCAGCTATCAATAGTAGTGCAAAAAAAAAAGAAAGAATTAAGATGGATACTGAAACTGCTTTTTAAATGCACAGAAGTCAACAGAAAGAAATTCTAGAAGGAATCATAGATAAGCAGTTATAGTTTTTGGAAATAACATTCGATTTATTCTGTTTTTAAAAAATCTAGCAGTGTGGAATGGAGATCAGCACTTTCATATACACTCCTCTTTTGTGTTCTGCTGTGTACATACAAATGCCCAGTACACACATACCAGTGTATGTGTGTGTGTGTGTGTGTGTGTGTGTGTGTGTGTGTGTGTATGGAGGGGAGTGTTGGACTCAGAATAAAATAAAATGGCGATTTTCTTTGAGTCTTCGATTATGTACAAAGTGAAATCATTTTCTTCTGGGTTTGTTTGTTGGACATCCCTGGTTCTTTAATATTCTTTTGACATTTACTGCTTTTTCTGCTTTCTTGTTTTTTCTGTTCAATGTGATACTATTTGTCTTCAAGTTTTTTTTAAATCTACTATTAATACAAGGTTATCTAGTCTCTTATTTAAGATATGCAAAGAAGATATTCCACAATATCTGGACTAGATAATTCTAATGGTATCTCTACAGCCTTTTAAACCCCATCAAGAAGATACTCAATGTATTTAAATCTTGTAATTTCAGGTATATCAATGAGTGGATAGGTCTATCAACCTATTTTCAGAGGCTCCGAGATTTCTGTCAGAGGTGATACTTAATATGACTTAGAGTTAAGAACAATGTAAGTGAATATTTTATTTTCATTAGCATGATAGTTTCCTTCCACAAATTACCAACACAGTGCTCAGCCAGTGTGGAACTAAGTGGGGATAAGGATGATATCAAAGAACCAACCTGGCCACCAGGTTGGTTCTCCATGTAATACTGGCATTGCGATGATATACATTATTGCCCCAGAGTAATGAGGTTATAGTCACAACAAGATTACACAGAGACCATCATTTTAGTCGATGAGTTCTTGTGTACTCTTTGGCCAATTTTATCTGAACTTCAAATGATTCCCTCTATAGGACAATATTTGGATACTTCATGTTTGTCAACACTTTAACTTCTCTCCTTGATTTTTCTTTTTATTTATTGGACATCCTTGAGATGTCAGTTTCCTTGATAACATATTGCTTACAGTCTTCCCTAGATTTAACAAGGATGGCTTTTCCAAAGGATCCTTCCCCAATCTTTCAGAGTTTACTGTATTTTTCCATGGTTCTTTTCTTAAGGCATCCTTGTACAACTGTAGGTGTGTGGTCCTGGGTGGGTCACTTCACCCTGTTTGCCTCGATTTCTTCATCTGTAAAATGAGCAAGGCAGTAAAGGAATTCTTCTTCTTGGGCCAGCTTTCACTCACATCAGATGTGAGGCAAGTCAGTTTCCTGGTGGCTGCAGCATCTGTCCTCTATCTCTCTGCAATTTAAGACTTCTCCAACTTCCTGGGTGCAGGGAGCAACCACTGGGCGAGGGTGAGCTCTGGTCCCAGCCTGGCCCAGCTGCCTCATTTCTTTGGCTCCACAGAGTTTGGACAGCAGTGGAGGCACCATGTGCAGCCACCTGGAGAAGATTTGGATTTTTTATATTCCCTTCCACTTCGAAATCTCGTAGGATCATGATTGAAATTTTTGGTGATAGGTGGTGCAATGGATAAAGAGTGCTGGTTCTGGAGTCAAGAAGACCTGAGTTCAAATTGGGCTTCAGACACTTACTGACTGTGTGACCTTGGGCAAGTTGTCTGCCTCCATTTTCTCACTGGTAAAATTGGGGCTCTCACAGGTTGTTGTGAAGATAAAACAAAATATTTATAAAGTGCTTTGATTACTTTCAAGTGCTATATTAATGCTAGCTATTATTTCTGTTATTCTTAGCTATTATTAAAGGGCAGGGGAAAAACTTTGCAAGCTCTTCGTAGATTATGGAATAGAAGCTAAATCACTTACCTCAAGAAGCTAACAGATAAGATTAATATTGAGAGAGATTATTTTCATAATGTCCAAAAAGATTGGAAATTACTGTAAAAGTAAAATGCATTTCATTATTCATTCATTCACTTATTTGTCCATTCCTTCAAGAAATATCAATTATGCATGCCATACTTATTAGGTACTTTGGGTAAGGAAGGGGATTTTTCAAAAAGCAAGAACATAGAATCCTAGTGTTAGAAGGGCCCTTTGAGGTCATGTAGTCAAAATCACATCTGAAAAACATGCCCTATACCATATAACTGGTGAATACTCAGTCAGCCTTTGTTTGAATAACACCCTACTTTCTAAAACAGTCTATTCCATTTTTATGGAGTCCTAACTATTAGGGAGTTTTTCCATTATGTCATGCCCAAATTTGTTTCAACAAACAAACTAAATCTAATTTCTGTTCCTGTTGATATTTAAAATCAACTACCAAATCCACATCCCCCATTACCCCCTTTGACATTGCCCCAGAGCCCACCCACAACTTTTTTTCCCCTCTGGTTAAGAATTCCTAGGTCCTTCAACTGAAACTCATATGGCATAAATGTGAGATCCTTCACCATATATAATACTTTTACCTTGATGAATTTTAAATGTTATTGAAGAAACAAAATATAAACGAATAAAATAACTAGAGAACACTTTAAAAAACAAACCATGAATGATGACTATATAATGACATAACAAAATTTGCAAACATAAGTAGTGAGGGGTTGAAAATCATTGCTTCTACTTCTAGAGTGTTTTAAAATGCTTTCCCTTATAACACTACTATGGTAGCCAGTGAACATATTATCCCCATTTTACAGATGAGAAAATTGGGATTCAGAGATGTTAAGGGAATGACTCATGATCACTTCACCCAGTTAATAAGTCACAGAAACAAGATGATTTCCGAACCTCTGCCTCCATCTCTAGTACTCTTAGAAAGAGGGGAGGTGAGTTTTGTATTTGAAGCACAATCTTGTGATTAAAAATAATCTTGTGGCTGATGAGTTAGTGAGTGATTTAGTACAGTTCCATGAGAATAGAGTGATTCACCAGAATATGAGGGAGAGAAAAACCCCCACAACTTTTCTATAACCTCATTTACATAGCAAAAAAACAAAAACCTTTTTTCCCTTGGTAACCCTTTGCTTGATCTTCAAGAAACTTCAGTTGCTTCAAGGATTAAATTTTAAAAACTGATTTGTTAGCATATCTAGCTGCCACACTTACTTGAAATAATTTTTGAAAAATTATGTGAAAACAATACTTTGACTTTTCTTGAAGTGAAATATATCAGTCTTTTCTTCAAGAGCAAGCAAAAATGTTTTTAAAAGGTCAGCATCTGTCAAATTGAAACTTTATAATACTATTTTCTATGTCCTTTGTTTATGCATTAGGTAAATCACAAGATGTTTTGCTTTGACAGTTTACTTCATGAAGATATTTACTTAAAAATGGGAATAAAAGTCTAAAGCATAAGGCAATTTCTCAGCACTCCATTCTACAGCTCTAATTTCCAAAGTAAAATTGTCCCTCCCCCATATAAACTTTGAATTATCAAGCCAGCCTCTAAATCTCTTTTTGAAGAAATTTTTAAAAAATCTTACTTGCAAAAGAAGTTGGAAAACCAGCTCCAAGGACGTTCTCTTACTTTGCTGAAGGGAAGTTTAGTCTGACAACTTTTGAAGAACTCAGATCTAAAAACAAAAACCAAACCAACTTCACACAGGCACACATACACACACACACACATAGACACACACACACACAGGCAAACATACACATACACTCAAAAAAAAAAAAAAACTTTCCACAAACTTTGGAACCACATGACACTAACTTTACTCTCTGTAACAGCTTCTCCTTTTTCTTGTTTGTTCATATTCAAAACGCTTTCTAGCTAAAGTACACAGATTTACAAACTGCATGCAGGTGTTTTGCATTTACTTCTTTGTGAAAAAATAAACTCAGACACGAGCAATATCTTCTAGTGAAAATAAGAAGGATGAGCACCTCAATTCAACTTAATTTGGAAAGTGGTTAAATGCCCACTCACTATGTACTAAGTTCTAGACTAGGTTCACTAAGGGTTTACCTGTAATATTAGAGGATGTCTAAGATCATTTTTATTATCTTTTCAAATACTTCATAATTTTTAACCTAATCTCCAGAAGAATATCACTCAGCGGATAAACTAGAAATTTAAAGGATGAAAATCCATAGGCATAGATTTTGCCAGTAAGTGACATCATAGTCTTGATCAGCATCATGATGTGTGTGTGGTTATTTCTAAGGTTATCTTAAACACCTACAATGACATTATTAAGAACTTTCTGAAATAATATTATACTAAGTGCTTGGTGTATATTCTCTATTATTGGAGAAGGAAGTCATGTAATACTCTATTTTTATTAGCTATCACTTAGGATCATTTTTTTTTTCTGAGAGAGCTAGAGCTTACAGGAAAGCAATTTAAAGATCCAATTATTCTAATGATGCCTCTTTGGCCCAATTTAGATTGTCCAGTTATTACTAAGTATGAACCTTCCACTGAAAGACAATTTGCCATAGAGGACTCATTTTTCACTGTTACTTAAAAGTTTCATTTTACCACTTTAAGGAAAGGTTTTGTCATTTTAAGATTCAGGTTTTGATGACTTCATGTGTTGTGATCATCAACAACATAATCACTAGCATTGCACTATGGTCCCTTGTTTAAATTTAGCATACCTGTTCCCAGACTTCCTAGTGCCAACTCCTCCTTCACTCCTCCTTATTCACTCCCAACAACTGGAATCTGACAAAGGTGGTTAGACACCATTTTTAATTCTTCTGACATCATTGCCCATCCACTTGTCCTCTTTTGAAATTCACTACATCTAATTATATGATATTATCAAAATCTTTGTCATTGTCATCAATTGACTTCCAGGTTACTTTCTCCCCATAGCATTACAAATGTAGAGCTAGAAGGGATGTCAGAGGTTATCTAGTTCAGCCTCTTTACTTTACAGATAAGGAAACTGAGAATCAGAGAAGTTAAGTGACTAGTCCAGGTTCACACAGGTAGTAAGTGACAGAGCTAAGATCTTTACCCAATTTCTCTGGATTGAAATCCAGGTATTTTTTTACCTTGCCACAACCCTGCAAACTCAACACCTAGCTCACAATTATCCTCTCTTCTCCAATTCCCATCTTCATCTTTCTGATTTTTATAGCATCCTAACCTTGAAATTCATCGACTCCTCAATACCCATGACCTCTACCTACCACCACCCTACCTAAGCCATGCTTAGGGATAGAGACATCTTAAGCTTCAACATGACTCCAAACAGTATCATCTCCAAAATCTGGAATTCCTAAATTCATTTCTCTAATAACCATCTCTTTTCCTTCTGTCTTCCCAACTACCTCACTGTCTCCATCCCATCCCCCAGGACATATTCTTCATTCTTGTAATGATCTCTGGTCTCTTGAGACCTTCCTATTCTCAGTCCATTAACAAGTTGACAAGCAGTAAGTATATGTTGAACATTGTGCTACTCCGAGTGACATGGGTGGTGGGGGGAGGAAGTGGGGGAATGGGAAGAGAAGGGAGGGGAGGCATAAGACAGTTCCTGCCCTCAAGGAACTCACATTCAAGGTGGAGAAAGCATGTAAATAATATGTAGAGACTAGGTATATACTGAATAAATGGAAGGCAGTCTGGAAGAGGAAGGAATCAGCAGCTAGGAGAACTGAGAAAGTTCTCAGTAGAAGATAGGTTTCGTATGGAGTTTTGAAATAAGACAGGGTAAAAAATATAGTGGACATGAAGGGGTAGAACATTCCAAGTATGGTGGATACCCAGTGCAAAAATGTGGAGATGGGAGATGAAGTTTTGTGTTTAAGGAATAATGAGATTATTAAGGCTAATTAGATGGATCATCAAGTACATGGAGGGGAGTAAAATTGTAAAAGACTGGAAAATTAGAAAAGGGTCAGGTTATGAATGGTTTTATAGGTCAAATATAAGCATTTTTGTGTGGTCCTGGAAGTAAAAGGGAGCCACTCTAACTTACTGAGGTGGGTGGGGGCAGAGCGTGATACGGTCGGACTTGAACTTTAGGAGAAAGACTGACAATTTAGTGGGGAGACATCTGACAAGGCAATTTAGAAGGCTACTGGAGAATCACAAGAGAAACATCATAGCACTGGCTTCTAAGGGGGTTCCCATGAATAGGAAGAATTGTTGAAAAAAGTGTATTCTATGAATATACTAGAATATTGTGAAGAAAGAAATGACAAAAGAGATGATGCTAGAGAATCCTGGGAAATAAGAACTGATAAAGAATGAAGTGAGAACCAGAGTAATTTATGCAAGGACAAGAGAATTGTAAAGAATGTGAACCAGACAATAATATGGTTCGGTAAATGATATTGTTTATCGTATTTTCCTGTGGCATAAAGGTGGGAAAAAAGCTAATAAATAAAACAACAGAGTCTGGATTTTAAAAATCTTGAAAAGCCAGAATGGTGAATTGAATGCAATAAGGTAGTGACAAATTTAGTAGTGACAAATGTGAAGACAGATACTTGAGTTAAAAGTCAAGGAGTACAGAATGGGGACAGCTTAACTGTTCTTTGCCTTTCCTCTTATATCCAGCTCTAATCTCTCCTCCTGAACTCCAATCCCTCAATTCTAGTTTCTAGATGGTCATCTGCATTTACATATCTCTTAACTCAACATCCTCATTTAGGCAACTCTGTCAGTTTCTCTTTGAAACAACAGCCCTGAGGCTCCTGCCCCTCTCAGAGTGATTTGTCTAACTCAGCATATCCAATAGTGGGTACCTCAATTTCCATCCTATTCTCCTTCCTCCTCCTCCCAATTTCCTTATTCCTGTTGATCAAATTTCTGTCCTCTCAATCACTTAGGCTCAAAAATCTTGAAGTCCTTTTTGACACTTTTCTTTGTGTCTAAGAAGATCTATCATTTCTAATCCTACACTTCTCAAATATGACCCTCCACTCACACTATTCCACTCTAGTCTAAGTCCTCATTATATCTCCTCTAGACAAATGTCATATACCTTTTATTGGTCTCCCAGAATTCAATCTTTTCTATCTGTAGCCCAATCTTCACAGAGCTGCCAAAAGAATTCCATGCAAGTCTGACCATGCCACTCTTCCTCCCCTTCCTCAAAAAGCTTCAGTGTACCTTGTTTCTAAGTAAAGATACAAATTACTTAGTTTGACATTTAAGATCCTCCCCAAAATGGGTCCAACATACCTTTGTAGCCTTATTTCACATCACTTCCCTTCATGCACTCTACACAAATATTCTTAAATACATATGCTGATCTATAAGCTCACTGATATGGATGTGCTTTCAGATGGTATAGACAGCAACACATCCACACTTGCCTATTCTACATACTCTTGCCCATGTCTTTCCATATTTTGAACACAGGGGATTCATCCAATGTTCTGACAGCCTTCCGCAATTGCACCTGACTCAAGTAAGGATACTAGTGAATCACATAGCAGGTTGGTAGGTTATCATCATGGGAAAAGTCCATCTTGGTTTTTTTTTGCAATCTCCTACATGTCTGAGTGATTCACACTGTTAATAATCATAACCAAGAGATTTTACCTCACATCCAACAAATTTTCTTTTAAAAAAATTATTTGTTTTATGGAATAAAAGCTCTCTGGGAAGAATGGGAGTGACACAAAGGGAAATCTGGCAATATAAAGACAAAAGACATCAATAAAATTTTTGAAACAATAATTATAATTATTATATAATACATAATATATTATGTGTAATATATAATATAATATTATATATAATTATTATATTACATATAATATATAATTATAATATAAAAATAATATTTACAGAATGCTTTAAGGTTTGCAAACTACCTTACATATATGATTTCATTTAATACTCATGACAACTCTGCAAGGTAGGTATTATTATTATCCCTAGTTTTAGATACAAGGAAAGTAAGACTGAAAGTCAAGTGACTTGCTCATTATCTCATATTTACTAAGTGTCTGAAGCAGGATTTGCATTTAGATCTTCTTATCTCTAAGTCCAATCATTTAGCTACTACATCATCCAGTTGTTTTTACAGAGTTTTCTATGACTATCAGTCATACTGTATTGCCAAGGCAATATTCATGGCACCAACAGTGACTATGACTATGCCAGCGTAGTTCTGAATTGCAATTTATAACACTCTCCATAGAGAAGGCAGAAGAAAAGCATTTGTTCAGACAACAAAAAGCCAAATCCCAACACCATAAAGCCAAATCCATCATAGTAACCAAGAAGTCAATACACATTAGCACTGCAGGGCACAACATCATTCCCAAGCCTCTCTCCTCCCCACTTCAACTCCCAGCTGGGGCTTTCCCACAAGCAAACACTCACAAGACTAGTTGTGCCTGTCTAGGCAGGAGCGCTACAACCACTCCATGGAATAATCCTTTCTGTCTAGTACAAAAGTCAGATGGGACATGGAAGATGACAGTGGATTACAGATTTTTTTTGTTGCTATGATGGATTTGCTTTTCTAGTGTTAGGATTCAGCTTTCTAGTATTTGAATAAATGTTTCAGTTCTGTCTTCCATGTGGAGAGTCTGTTATATTTTTCAGTTCAGAACTGTGCTGGCGTATTCATAGCCACCATAGGTACTGTGAATATCACATTGGTGCTACAAATACTAATATTCAAAAGATGGGCCTTGGGTTAGGGAATGAGTAAGAAAATGAATATGAATATAACAGAATGTTACTATGCTTCATGAAATGATGAACTTGAAGAATATAGAGAAGCATGCGAAGGTGCCTGAACTGATGAAAAATAGAGTTAGGGAAGAATACATACATGATAATTATAACAGTGTAAATGGAAAGAACAACACTAAAACGGTCAAAACTAAATATTGTAAAATTATAATGACTATGCCTGGTCCTAAAGAAGATACTTTCTTCAACAGTTTTACAAATGTGAAGGCATTCAGGTGTAGAATGTCTATTGACTACCTATTATAATCATAATTTATCATAACAGCAATAATGGTGATAGTAACAGCAGCTAGCATTTATAATGTTATAAGGTTTGCAAAGAACTTTCCATGTTATATGATTTGAGCCTTATTAAGACCTTTAGAGAACATAGTGTTCTCTCAAGCTTTTGAAAGTACGAAGAAGAGAGTGAAAAAAGTTTTCTCTAGGTTCCCTTTTTATTAAGAGAAAGTCAACTTCTGGTAAAAAGTAACTGAAACTTTGAAGGTTAGTATACAAGTGACTCAAACAACTTACATTTGTATAAGACCTGCTAACAAAAAAGGAATCACCTCTTTGATTTCCACCCCTACCTCAAGGTTCAGTTGAGAAAGATATCTGGTAGAGAGAAGTGAATCCATTTGCAATGTATTGTATGGAAGTCTAAAATTAGACAGATCACTGGTTTTAGGTGTAACTAATGAAGTTAGAGAAACGAAATGACCAATCTCAGGAAAAAAAATAGTATTCTAGAAGAACTAAGAAATAGTATAGGGATTATTTTTTAAGCCCTATTTTCAGAGATACTGATTTTTCAACTAAAATTACTTACAAGGCAAAGCAATGCCAGTCCATATACTTATTCTCATTTATTAAATATATAACATTCTAATTCAATTACCAATCCTTACAAATCAGATGATTAAAAAAGTATAATTTACTTAAAAATGGACATTAAAAATTGAGTTGGAGAATTTTAAGCATTCGGTGAATAGAACTTTTAAGCAGATAGAAGAATAGTCCAAAAAAACCAACAACACTACAGTATAGCACTTCTTCCCTTTTCACATTCTAATCACATTTTAAAGACAACTGTTTCCATATTTTTAGAAATAACTGTGGAATTATTAAAATTTTAGAAATGGGTATTCATGGTCAAGAAAGAGAGAATGAAAAAGTTTGACAATTTATTTCAGTTTGATATGAGGTACCAGAAACTAGGAACATCAGGGCATCTTGTTGCTATGGAAATAAAATTAGCAACAAAAAAAGATTGGGAGCTCTGTGTCACAATTTTCAAAATATCTCAGTTATGTCTTTTCTTGATGATTTCTACTTTTGCTTCTAGCCACAATTAGAAAGTGTTGAAGTATGTAAAAAGCATAGTAAAAGTTAACCAAACATTTGTGAACCTCAAAAAGAATTCACATTTTATAGCACTTTATAGCAAGGTGCAAGTCAATCCTCAGTGACACTGTCTGAACCCAGGTTTGAAATTTTATTTGCAATATGTTGAAGAATATAGCAGGTTAAAAGTTCTCAGTGGATAATTATTCATTCAAGAGTTAGGAGAAAATTCACAGTTTCCCTTTAGTGAACCGTACATGTTTCTAGCTTTTGAAAATAAATTTGGAATCCAAGTGCAACAATGACATAGAACAGGAAATAATACTTTAAAAGTAGTCAAATCAGCTTCTGCAGGAGTCTACCTGTCTCATGCCTATTTGCATGGGGAATTTTGCATTGTTTTACATGCATAAAATTGCCCTATTTTTAGCAACATAATTAAAAATGAGATTTCATTCTCTGCCATAACCAAAGAAATGAATGATTAAACCAACAGTCAAAAGGAATTCTTAACCAACTTGTTTTCATAGGTTTCAACAGAATTCTAGACAATGGTTTTCACTTGATCAAGGTGAGTTGCAAGGGGTGGGAGGACTTCTTTAGGATGTACTAGAAATAACTGTCAATGAATGAGTGAATACAATTGGTTAATTTTTAATAAACACCAACCCTACTATGAAAAGTTAAGCAAATTCACTAATTTGCAAAAGTATAACTCCAACTTGAAACATAAATCCCTTTATCGAATGAGCTTCAGACAAAGGATAATGAGGACAATGGTTATTTGAGAACGGCTTGTGATGGTTCTTTTCCTGACATTTAGCAAAGTCAGTGTCCTTTCATAACAACATCTAGCTTTTTAAAGCTGCTACAAAGGTTTCAAAATGCCATGGTACAAGAGGAAGCTATGAATACTTAAATGTTGGTCCAACCATATCAGTCTATATGTTGTTCCTCACGCATGACTCTCTAACCTCCATCTCCATCCCTGATGCCTTTTCTTCAAGATTTAAAAGGCCTTTCCTGGCCCCGCACATCTTTTGATACCTTCTCATCACAGATTAGCTTATGTCTGGTTTGTATCTTGCATATAACTACATTGGTTCATTAGCTGTTATCCTTCATTCTTAAAGAGGACCAAAAGGACATCACTATGCTAGAGTCAAGTTTCAGTATGTCCACCTGTGCCTAGTTAGACCAACAGCTTGGAACGCTCTACCACAGGTCGGGCACAAATAGTCTGTGTGAGTATTTGGAGTGGATTCTCTACATATGTATATATTGCCTCCCTTGTTAGGATGCTAGAATTGATTCAATTTTGCCTCTGTATCCCCAGCACTTAGAACAGTCCACACAGTAAGCCCTTAAAAAATACTGATTGAATGAACTATTCCTTTGGGCCCTGATCAATCTCATTAAACCAAGAAAATGAAGATAATCCTATAGAGATATACTGAAATTAAGGATGTCACCTTAATATTATGTATAAACAAAGAATTAAGCATTAAACTTTGTTGCATGGAGTTGTCTACAAGTCATAAAAGAAAAGAAACAGCTTCAAAAACTATATCTTACCTAATGAAAACTAGTGTAAAAAGTTGAGAAAAGAGAACTCTATGAAAGAATGTGGAAATCTATTCTTGTTGCCTGCTTTCTTTTTTATCACCAAAAAGTCAAACTTAGAAGCTTTGATAATGTGTGCTTATTCAATAAAATCCATCTTCCCCAAAACCTTCTGTTTCTGTAGAATACTCAATATTACCTGACCCCAGTTCTTGCAAGAATGATGGATGAGTTCATGAGATTTCCAGATTACCTGGGGAGTTTGGATGAAGAAAAAAAACGCTATGGAGGAAGTGATTCAGGGTTGAGTACAAAGTTGAAAAGTACATTAACTCTTCTTGCAAAGAATATTAACCCTTCTTGCTTATACTTTGAAACTGAACCTTCAATGATGAGATAATCTCTTGCTACTGGAGTCAACTCTAAGACTATATATAAAGTTGCTGAAAAATCCCTGGGCTTCACAGGTTCAGGGAGTTTCTTCACCAAGAGTTCCCCATACCAAAGAAATGTTAGGCATTCCCCCTTGTACATATACACACAAATGCTTCTATAGCTACATACTTAATATAACCCTTTCCTTTCTACTTTAATACCATTGGGTAAAATTAGCTCATTTTCTTCTCTAGTTGGTTGTCTATTTTACTTTGGTTCATTTCAATTTTAGTCCATTTTTTTTCATTTCATCAGTATAGGGAAACAATTTGGAATCTCCCTTCACCTGTGAAGATTGAAAATTGATTTGTAGACAGTTTCCTAGGGCACTAAGAGTTTAAGGGAACTTTGTCTAGGTCAGTAGTTGCTAAAGCAGTTACATGGCACAGTGGATAAAAGTGTTAGATTCAGAATTAGGACTACCTGAGTTCAAATCCTCCCTCTGACATTTACTAGCTAAGTGACCTTAGGTAAATCACTTCACTGCCTATTTTCTTATATGAAAAAGAGGGATAATAATAGCAACTAGTGCCCAGGATAGTTGTAAGGATCAAATGACAATATGTAGAGTGCTTTGCAACCTTAAAGTGGCATATAAATGCTAGATATTATTTTTAATACATGTTAGAAGAGGGACTTCAACTCAGTTCCTCCTTAACTCCAAGACCAGAACCCTTTCTATTATGCTAAGTTGACTCTCGTCATAATCTGTTGTGATCCAAGATAATTAACCAAAAGAGCAATGTTTCTCAGGCATCGTATTTTGGGTGGTAAGGGAAAGCTCCCATTGCCATGCCAATTTTGACAATTCATACGTCTTTGATATTAACTAAATTAAACTATGACCTGTGTTTGATAAGATGAGGTCTAGCAGCAAGATACCCCCCAAAATATTTGGTTTCAGGAAGAAGTTCAATGTCTTTACAGACTATTCTCTCCTACTTGGATGAGAAAGCAGACATTGATATCACTCCAAGGTGAACCATCAGTCAAGTGATTGTATAGTGGTCAATTAATGATTGAAGTGTGTCTCATTATATATAAGAATAGAAACTGGATCTATAATGTCACTAGTCTAGGGAACTCCTCTACCAATACAGGTCAGCATCTTTTCTGCTACTTTTAAGCTTAAAGAATTGCCCAGAGCACAAGAGGGTTAAGGGACTTTCTCAGGAACAGAGTCAGTATGTGTCAGAGGTAGGGCTTGAACCCAAGTCTTCCTGGTTTCAAGGTTGACTTTCTATTTTCTTTGTAGCATTTATGCTATGTAGAAAAGATTGACTGAAACATAAACAAGCATTTGGAAGTGCTAAATAATGGAACAAGTGAACAAGCCTAGAGTTATAAAAAATTCTAAGCATAGAATGAATACTCTATTTCTCCATGGTGATCTTGACAATCCAATTTGGAGGGAGAGAAAAGTGAACCAGATGATGTCAAAGCTTTTCTTCTAGTCTTTTGATCTTAGACTTTTAAGAGCTGAAAGTGTTCTTGATGATGAAGAATTGAGACCCAGAGAGGTAAAATAATTTGTCAAATGTCTTATTAGTAATAAATGCCTGAACGAAGAATCAAAACCAGAATCCTTGGACTCAAAATCATGTTCTTCCCATTGTACCCTGTTGTCTGTTTTAAGAAATAACACTGATCTACCCAGCAGGGAATAAGATGATATAAAGGCAAGAGAATCCATGATGTGTGTTATGGTACATGTACTGAATAGACCTCCAGGAGAGACTATACAGTTTCTATCGCTGGACATATTTCAATCACTTTTAAAATCAGGTATTTTTAATGCATGAACAATTTGCCTTTCTCAAAATTCAAAAGCTTTCATCTCATACTGCTCACAGCATTCCTGTGAGTCAGGGAAGAACAGGTGGCAATATCTCACTTCTTGGATGAGGAAACTGATGCACTTATAGATTAAACAAATTATTTAATAATTAAAAGAACTAAATATAGAACCCAGGTCTCCTGCTTCCTATGGCAATGGACAGGAAGAGATCATTATTTTTATATTCTTTTTAAAGATCTTTGATAAAGTGTTTTTATGATTACTGTTTCCAAATATCTCCTCAATTAAATGATCTAGAATTTAAATCCATTTAAATAATCTTTTATTAGTTATCTTATGAAGTGGAAAAGGGGAAACAGGTAAATTTATCTATAATATCCCATTATAACAACATTCTACCAAAAGAACCCTTCAAAGGATTATAAAAATTTCCCATCTTAATACTGTTTTCTGTCATTCTGATATTTCCTTTTCTACTTGTGGCAATAAATCCAATCCAAATAAACTCTATTTTTGTTTAAGATGCCATGCTAGCTGCTGGAGGAAGACAAAAAAATACTTCTAAGGTTCTGTTTTTGAGAAGTTTACATTTTACTGGGTAAATGCAACATAAAACAAATAAGACTATATGCAATCATCTAAGAAGGGAAAGGCAACTAGGAACATAAAATAAATAATATATAGCAGAATAAAGATACTTATAACTAGGGACATATATAAGTAATAACCATAATAGCAGTAATTCACACATTTATATATTTTCCTCATTATTAAAACCTTAAGAGAAAAAATGAAAACTCAAAAATTAGAACAAACCACTTCCTCTTTCCTGAGTACTCCCCTTCTCATAATCCAGTGACCTTCCCCGATGGAAAGTAAGCTAAGCCAGATGAGGCAAAATTTCTAAGACTTGGAGTGGTCTTAGGAAATATAGTCTTCACCAATCCTTATGTCTACGTGTACTGCTTTCCTTTTCATTTGGCCACTATCTTGTAAACCAGCATTTGTATATATACATACACACAAATACACACACGCATAATTACTAGAAATCAAACAAAATATCCAAAAGAATAAGCCATAATTAGTTTGCCCAGAGGATACTTATTAAATTCAAGGTACACAATTATTGCTCCAAACAAACCTATAGATTTCTAAGTCTGTTAGACTTCATTTAATAGTGGCTTACCTCCATACTTGTCTCTTCAATTTAGTATCCTGCCATTCAGGAAGTTGCTGATACTTAAATAATTTTAGATAAATAACCAGAATATCTGATTGTCACTTTCATTTGCCAAAATAATCAGATGCACATAATCTCAGTTTAGTTCACTGAAATTTATTTGTGTTCAAACATAATTTTATGAAATCATTGTGTGTCTTCCCTTTGGCACTTAATTTTATTTCAGTTAAAATCCTTTTATTATCATGACCTGTAGCTACAAAGTACAAGTGACCACATTTTCGTTCGTATATTGCTTGTTTGGTTGTTCTCTCAAGTTTGTATTCCTTTCTTTAATGATAAATCAAAATTTAGCATAAGCAGATGGAATTTGAAAAGCAGAACTATGTTAGATACCCCATGACCAGTTCTGCACAGTTCTCAGGATTTTATCTAAACAAGGACTATATGATGACTCTTGATGGTGATAACTAGTTAATTATAAAATAGCAAGCAATATAATAAGGACAACTTCTCAATCTGTCATAATAAAAACTGTCTGTAGGGATTCCTGCACTGTTGTATTACTTTTGAGGAAAAATATTTAGGAATTGGTCTTGTCAATGATATTGTTAATAACATAATATTGTAATATTAATATATAATAACATTATGTTGTCATTTTTTTTCAGTCATGTGGGACTCTGCATGATCCCATTTGGGGTTTTCTGGTAAAGATGCTGAAGTAGTTTGTCATTTGCTTCTCCAGCTCATTTTACAGATGAAGAAACTGAGGCAAACAAGGTTAAGTGGATTGCCCAGTCACACAGCTAGTGTCTGAGGCCAAATTTGAACTCAGGAAGATGAGTCTTCTTGATTCCAGGGTCAGCACTCTATCCACTATGTCATCTAGTCATATTAACATCAGTTAATGTTAATAATAGCATTATTATTAACAATATGGTTATATTAGTCATTATATCACACAATCACAAATTATATAGATTTAACAGTGCTATGTAGTTTAACAAATTTCTGTCTACAGTGGGGCTATGAACAGAAGAATGCAATTTTTAAAAACCTCTTCTAGATATTTTAGGTGCTTCTTCTTAGTAAAAAAATAAAGTTGGTTGAATAAAATTTTCAGTTTCAAATCATTCTTTCAATTAAGATTCAGTCTTCTCTTGTCAATTAGAACACTGCACTAAGGTATTCAGTTCGTTCTCCACAGCCCACTCACACATAATATCTTTTATTTGGAACAAAAACTAAAATAAGAACTAAAGAAAGGAAAACTGGGAGGGTTTTTCCCCCTTTCACCCTCTGAAACAGCTGAATATTTAATCACCTTTGTGAGAAGCCAATTAAATGTAAAGCAAAGAAAAACTTTGGACTAGACAGATGGCTTTATTTACTCAGGTAAAGTTCATATCTGGGAAGAAGCTTGCCAGACTTTTAAAAAACATATAGCACATATCAGATTGCAAAGTGTCAGGCACTGGGTATGTTCAACTATTAATGGTGAATTGAACACTCATGATGGGCTAGATTGCTCGCATGCAAAGACACGTATTAGTAGTTGTTTGCATACAGATTTCCCATTAGATTGTAAGCCATCTTTTATATATTTCTTTCATCTAAGTTTTGGTATATGCTTATGATGGAATATTACTGTGTCATAAGAAATGATGAGTTAAATGATCTTTAAAAAATGCTTGGAAAGACTTGCACAAAATAATGAAAAGTGAAATGAGTAGAACCAGGAAAACACTGTGTACAGTAGCAGCCATATTGTTTAAAGAACGATTTTGAGCAAATAAGTCATTTTGACTATTATAAATATCCAAAATAACTATGCAGGACTTAACGAAAAAAGATGCTATCTAAATTCAGAGAAAGAACTGATAAATAGTATGTATAGAATAGCTTTGTATGTATAGATATTCAATGTATAGATAACATACATATATGTGTGTGCATACACGTACAGCTTAGACATGCAACTCATGCCCCTTGCTGCACAAAATATTACTATTTATGAGGAAACTGAGAAACAAACTCACAAAGACATATGCATTATGTCTTTTAAAGAAGATATTTCTTGCATGTGCGATTTAAAGACTTTTGGAGTACGGATGTGTTTTTTTAATCTACCTTCAAACTGTGGGCACCTGGTCACAGCAGATTTAACAAAAGTGGGAGTAGGATTACTAGAAGGCTGACTCAGGTAAAGCATTCAGGAACTCTGAACAATAGATTCCTAATGCACACCTGGTGCTTTCTGAAAGTTTGCTCAGATTCTAACTCATCTGACTTGGTGTTTGCTATTGTAAATACACTTTTCTCAGTTCCTTCTGTTTCCTGGCTCTCTTTATTGTTATCAACTCAAAATGCTTGGTTGCTGCTCAAGAGTTGATTTCCCATCACTGTGGATAGTGAGTAAAAGGAATTTTGGTCGTAATTTTGCCTAGATACCATATGGCTCCCCTGAAAATTGGGGAGATTATTTAGCTGGCATCAGTTGCTGCTGACCTTTGGGGAGTAAACCATTTATCCTGGCTTGTTTGGTTTGAAGAGTCTCCCTTTTTCCCTCTTTGTACTAGGTATGTATTTTTAAAATTAAAATACTTGAAATGGAATTTTATCTGGAAAAATTTGGAAAACCTTTTAGAAGACTGGCAAGCTGGGATATCACCTAATCAGGTAGTGAAAAGAGCTGGCCCCACTACGATTCCAAATAACGGTAGTTTATATCCCTGTACTGTGATTTCTGGGAAATGGGAAGCCTATATTCTCCCACCCCCAATACAGACACACACACACACACACAGACACACACACACCCTGTATCTGATCAGTTAATCACATGA
Organism: Bettongia penicillata ogilbyi; assembly: GCA_023548195.1. Lineage (NCBI taxonomy): Eukaryota > Metazoa > Chordata > Mammalia > Diprotodontia > Potoroidae > Bettongia > Bettongia penicillata. Next base: position 4,955,923 of record JAJHZJ010000367.1, on the reverse strand, counting down.
GCCCTGTCTCTGCCACTATTTAACCCTGTGACCATGCACAAGTCTCTTAATCACTCCAAGATGGCTTTCATAATCTGTAAAATGAACAAAATAATACTTTTACTACTTACCTCACAGGAGTTTTGTGAGAAAAGCACTTTACAAACTGTAAAGAAACAAAAACAATAGCTTATAGTAATATAGCCTTTGGGTTCACATTTTGGTCCCAAGATCTGTGGATTCAGGACCAGTCTATCCACCTCTCAGTGCCCTGGACAGAGGCATAAGACTCTAAATGACAGGGAAGATGCTGTCCTGCATGTTGTTGCCCATGCCTGTGAAATCATATATGCGATCACTATCATTAATGCTTTGCTTTAAAAAAATGCTCGTCCAATTTTATCGTTAAAACAACCTCAATGAGGTTAATACGTGTATTATTTTTCTGATTTCATAGATGCTGAAATTGAGACTCAGAGGGCTAAATGTGACTTGCCCAAGGTTACACAATACATACAACCCATATTTAAATTCAGGCCTCCTGGTGCCAAGTTTGGTTATGTTTTCCATCATAACAAAGATTTGTTTCTATTAGTAAACAGAGCTGCTCTTCAAGAAGAAGCCACATAATAAAGCTTTTACAAAGACATTATTTGTAAATTTAACAGAAGAGTTGAGTGGCCTAGTGGAAAGATTATTGAAAGATGGGTGGTGTGTCCTAATCTTTGATCTTTATATGAAGCCTTAGCCAAGTTACTTCCCATTAGAGGCCTTGTTTCCTCACCTATAAAGTGGAGACTAACAAGCTCTATCCTAGCTCCTTCATAGATTTGTATGAGATAAATGTTGAGCGTACTATAATTCTTATGTATGAGTTATTCTCAGATATCTCTATAATAGTGTCTAATATAGTAGAAAAAGCCTTGAATTGGCAGATGAGAAAATTGGATTCAAATATCAGCTGTTACTTGTGTGACTTTGGGTAAGTCAGTCACCTTCTCTGGTCCTCAGTTTCTCCACCTCTAAAATGAAGTGTTGGATTGGATGATCTCTATATTCCTCTTTGGCATTAAGTCCTATGGAAATCAATGGTATGACATGTCTTTGTAAACGCTGAAGTTATTTCAATTCAAGTGATTACCATTTATAAATTGCTTTAGAGTGTGCAATGTGATTTCCTCAAAATAAGTTTTTGGGTAGACTCCAGCAGAAGAATTATGGGAAAGACATGCACAAGACTCAACGACAATGGATTGAGAAACATGAAGGGGTTGTGAGTCTTATGGTGGCAAAGAATATACATGTTGATGAGATCATAGGTTTACAAAACCAATGAAGTAGGATTGTGCAGTGCAGCACTTCTTATCCAGCATCCATACAACCAAAGAGCTCAAATAAGCAGAAATTGATTGAGTATAAGAGGACCAAAAGACAGAGAGAGACAAGAGACAGAGACAGATACTTGATAAGTAAATAATAGATGTGTGTTCATCCTTCATTGCCAAAGAAGACCACGCCATCAGAGAAATGATGACATGACTTGCACTTGACTTTTGAGTGAGGGAAGGCTGTGCAGGTCACCAGCCTCACTTCTCCTCCAGAGCCATCTGAATCCAGTGACCAGATATTCATCAGCTTGACTGAAGATGACCCAGGATGAGTCCATTGGGGTTAAGTGACTTGCCCAAGGTCATACAGCTCATGAGTGCCAAGTGTCTGAGGTGAGATTTGAACTCAGGTCCCCCTGACTCCTGCACTGGTGCTCTATCCACTGCACCATCTAGCTGCCCCAAATAACAGATAAAGCACTTAGTAAGTACTTCCTATATATCAGGCATAATGTGAAGGAGTTGCATTAATGAGATCCCAGTGTCAATGGATAAGTTAAAGAGGGAGGCAGTTGATATAAGTAGAAGGACATGTAAAGCAAAGAGTTTCTGATAGTGATTGCACATGTGATTTCACAAGTGTGGGCAACAGCCTTACAACATGTCACTCCCCTACCAATGGAAGATGCCTTCCCTGTCATTTAGAGTCTAATGCCTATGCCCAGGGCACTGAGAGGGAGACTAACCAGCCCTGAATCCCACAGACAATAGACTTTGGGACCTAAATGTGAACCCCAAAGCTGTATTAATGTAAGCAATTGTTTTTGGTCCTTTACAGTTTGTAAAATGTTTTTCTCACAAAACCCCTGTGAGATAGGTAGTAAAAATAATATTATGTCCATTTTACAGATTATGAAAGCCAGCTTGGAGTAACTAAGTAATTTGTGCATTATGCATGATCACAGGGACAGGGTTTGTGTGATTAGCTGATCAGATAAATGGTGTGTATATGTGTGTATGTATGTATGTATGTATGTGTGTATCAGCTATGGAAGAATATAGGCCTTTCCATTTCCCAGAAATTACAGTACATGGATGTAAGCTGCCATTATTTTGAACAATGGGACCAGTTCTTTTCACTACCTGAATGTGTGATATCCCAACTTGCTTGTCTTCTAAAAGATATTCCAAATTTCTCCAGACAAAATCCCATCTCAAGCATTTTGATTTCAAAAACACAAGCTTTTTATCCAAAGTCACAAAGCTAGTCAGCGATGGAACTTTGGACTTGGAGTCAGAAAAAATGGATTTGTGACTCAACTCTACCACTGGCTAATTCTGTGACCTTGGAAAAGTGGCTTCACCTCTTTGAGTTTCACTTTCTGCAATTGTAAATTTTGAGATAATGATAATGTATCTATCTCCCAGAGCTTTTCTGAGGAGCTTTATAAAAATGAATCTATAAATGTAAGCTGCTATGTTAACTGATCATCCTGATGTAAATTCTGCAAAGATTAACTTACTTTTTTTCTTCAAAGGTTTTTCTGATGATATTGTTTCCACTTCCAGATATATCACTCACCCTCTCCTACCTAGTTGCTGTTGTTTCAGGCATATCTGACTCTTTATGACCCCATTTTGGGATTTTCTTGGCAAAGACATTAGAGTGATTTGCCATTTCTTTCTCCAGCTCATTTTACAGATGAGGAAACTGAGAAAAAAAGGGTTAAATGACTTGCCCAGGGTTACATAGCTTGTGTCTGAAGCCAGATTTGAACCAGATTTGAAGATGAGCCTTCCTGATTCTAAACCTAATATTCCATCCACTGTACCACCAGTTAACTTCCCTCCTACCCCGATATTATTTACCCATGTAAATAATATTTTTAACCAGAAAACAAAGCAGTTTAGTAAAACTACACATTAACTAAGTGCAGCAATGTATGCAGCATTCCATATGCAGAGTCCCCAAAGCCTGACTTCTCTGTCTCTTGGTGTGTTTGTATCTCAGTAGGGGATGGGATAAATGTTCTTCCTGTTCCAGCTCATATCAGGGGCCTCTCCTTCCCCTTTTGGCTGTATCCTGTGGAGGAAAAGAGTTGCCTCTGACATGCCGATTTCTCAGGCTTTACTCACTTTGCTACTGCCCAATTTTGACTTCTGCTCTTTCTCTCATTACTTAGAAAGTGCTTCTCCTTTCCTTTTGAGGGCATCACCCCTTCTCTTCCTCCTGCCTAGGTAAACAACCACACCCCTTTGTTAAACATGATACCTTCCCCCCCACCCAGGCTGTTCCCTACTGTAGCTTCCCTTTCTCGGTTGATAAATACATTCAACACTAAAACTACATTGAACAAACATAAGTTAATTTTTAAGAGAACTTCCCTTCCTTTTTCTGAGAGATTGGGAACTCAGGATACAGAGCATTAAATATATTATCAGACAACATTATTATTGCTACTTAGATGATCTTGGGCAAGTCACTTAATTTCCTGGGTCTCATTTCCCTGTGAATAAATTGAGAGGGGTGAACTAGATGGTTTCTGAGGTTCCTTTCAGTGCTAGATTTATGACCCTATGAATAGCCATTATGTTACCATGATGTTCAGTAAAATACGATATTTTACTGCAAGTTGTAATAAACAAAATGGAATCGGAGTGCTTAGCCTCTGTCATGGACAACTTAAAAAAATCTATTTGGGAAAATTTTGTGGGAACAAATTTTTCTTAAAACTACCTTACAAAGAAGCTTATAATAAACTAATATCAATGAAAGAAAGGAGCTGACACACGGGGGATAATGAGGTGATTACAGATTCCTTACTATTCCTCAATCCGGTTCTAACACCTCCACAAATTCTTATAGGCCTTTCTCCAGGGCTGGAATAAATTTACTCCTCCTCTCTAATATTTGAAAATTATCTTTCCCTAGGGAGACATATTAATTTAGAAAAATAAGAACCAAATGGAGTAAAATATCAACCTAATTCTCATAAATGTGAATGGATTGAACAATCTAATAAAATGAAAAAGAATGACAGACTGGAAAGGAAACAGAACCTCATGATTTATTGCTTTCAAATAAAATGAGGGACTGGAGCAAAATTTACTATGTATCAGATAAATTCAAAAAAGCAAAAGTTGTAATAATTCTATCTGACCAAAAAAACAACAGAATATAAAGACATAAACAAAGAAACTGAATAATAACAATGCATCAATATCAATATTAAACTTATAGGTTCTGAATACCACTGCATCTAAATTCATAAAGGAAAAGTTAAGTGAATTAAAAAAAAAAAAACCAACATAGTAATACAATAGTGACAGGAGATTTCAATGTCCTTTTCTTAGTTTTGGTTAAATCCCATAGAAAAAGGGTTATATATCCAAGATAGAGCAAGAATGAATTAGATTCATAACATTTATACTAGCAAAAACCATTCCCCAGTAGATAAATGGTCAAAGGATATGAATAAACAGTTCTCAAATGAATTGAACACCATTAACAACCACATGAAAGAATACACCAAATTACTAACAAAAGGGAAATAAAAGCCAAAACAAAACTGAGGTTTCAACTCATACTCTGCAATTTGACAAAGATGAAAATACTCAACATTAAAAAGTTTGGGGGAAAATAGACATATTAGCGCATTCTTGATGGAGCTGTGAATCATTGCTACCATTTTGAAAAGCAATTGGGATTTATGAAAATAAAATGTCTATACCTTTGGACACAGAGATTCTATTACTAGGTTCACAGGAGGTTACTGATAAAAAGAAAGTTTCCATATAAACCAAAACGGTTATTGCAGCACTTCTTGTGTTAGCAAAGAATTAGAAACAAAGTAGATTTCCATCATTTGGAGAGCATCTAAAAAAATTATGATTCATGAATGTAGGAATATTATTGTACTATAGGAAATGACAACTATGATGAATATAGAGGAACATGGAAAGCTTCTTATCAACTGATACAGAATAAATTAATGAGTCAAGAAAATAATATGACTCTAACAACATGATGGGAAAGAAGAGTACACAAAAAAATCAAAAGTAAAGCCTGCAAAGTTGCACAGAACAAAAAGAGGTCCAAAGATTGGATATAAGAAGACACTTTGCCCCGACCCCTTTGGGGAGGTGGGTGATCCATGAATATGGTTGATTGCACATATTTTTGGACTTTTTCAACGCATTGATAAATGGTGCTAGTAGTTTGACTTCTCTTTTTTCTCTAAAAAGACTTTTTGTCATATAGGATGGATCTTTGGGAGGGGGAGGGAAAGGATACTGGAGGAAATCATGATTATATATACATATATATGACATTAATAAAAACTTACATGAAAATGTTAGGCCTCTCTTCATGGTCCAGTTCAGATACTACCTCATACACAAGATATCTCTCAGGTCAAAAATAATCTCTCCCCACTGGGTTCTTCCAGAACTTTGTCTGCAACTCTGCCTCTGTCACAATCTAATTTATAAGTCCATGTCTTATCTTTCTTCATCAACTTTTAAGTTGTTGGAGGACAGAAAGCGGTAATGTTTTCCTTTGTATCTTGAGCACCTCTCACAGGATTAGGTATGTGGTGAGTACTTCATAAGTGTAGGCAAAATTGAATAAATCATTCCTGAGATCCCACTGAGATCCCAAAGAATAACTACCTCCATTCCCATTACATAAAGTTTACATTAGAAGTGTTCCACAGGAAAGGGTTTTTATTTTATTTCCTTTCCTGAGGACCACACTTTTTAATTATGGAGGAAATTACTGCAGTCTTAACTGCCATGCTTTAATAGTTCATTCTCATTGATGGCAAATTTCTTCTTGTACTTTCAGCATTAGTTGAATGAGAAAAGTCAAGAAAAGAGAGGATTCATCCCATCAAAACCAACCTTCCCTCAGGTGTTAGCCATCTTGTGATCAGAATTATCTGATAATATGCATTGTTGCTTAGCCACCTTCCAACTAAGTCTAAATGAACCAAGAGGTGCTCATGCTCTCTGAAGGGTTCAGAGGTCACAGAAGGACTTCTTTAATAAAACATCTATATTTAAAAGCCATAATTTTTCCAATTGAAGGTCACTGGATTCTACATAGTACTTGGTATAGTACTTTGTGAAAAGTCTCTATCCTGTTCCTAAAAGCAAACTCATCAATTTGCTGGATTTACATTTGTACGCGTCCTGTTAAAAGTGAAATTCGGAAGAGGAAAAGGGGTCAAATAAGCACTCATCCTTGCTAACATAAGTTGCCATTATCTACAGAATTTGGAAGGAATAGAGAAAATCTATTGGCCAAGAGGTCAAATAAAGGTAGTCTGTGAGACCTTATCTTGATTATGGGAATGAAACTGCCAAACTTCTTTAGTGAGTGAGGAAAATCACAGAATTACAAGAGTTTTTTATTTTATGTTGCTTCACTATGGGATCATAGGATCATAGAACTTGTACCTGAAATGGTCTTTGGAGTCTCTTCTAGTCCAAAACTCTCATTTTACCAATGAGGTAGTTGAAGCCCAGTGAGGTGAATTAGCCAGTTGCCTAGCCAGTGGTTGCAGAGCTAGGACTCTAAATCAGGTGCCCTAACTTCCAATATGGTGCCATTTCCACTCTGTCCTACCTTCTCAGTTTCTTCTAACTAAGAAATGGGACAGGTGTCATTGTGTATTTTCTTCTAGCTCTCTCAATCTATAAAAATAATGCTATCAATCAACTTTTAATAGTATAACTTGGGTTGATTCAGTCCAGATTGATTATAAAAATGATGATTGTAGTAACTATTTGTTCATACAAATTGTCTACTTCATTTTAAACTCCATTTAAAAAAATGCCACCTTCAAGCATAGCCACAGTTAGTTACACCCTTTAAGAGTAAACTCTATTTGGATTTTTCATTTCCTATCATAAAGACTGTGGAGTCCCGAAAGGTGGTTGACAAACAGGAAGTCCATCTTCAGAGTCATTGTAAGAATCAAATGAGCACTTTGAAATCTGAAACACACTATACAAATTTAAGATATTGTCATTATTATTGCCACCTGAGCAAGCAGACACTGTGTGCATTGGCTTCATTTGGTTCACTGGGTAGTGGCCCACAATTCTATTCAGGAAAATGGAAGAGTAAACTGAAACGAGAAACTCAGGCATTAAATAAAGCCAAAGTCAACTAGTCTATCAGAAGACTCCTGAAAGATTAGTGGCAACACTGAGTTCATTAATTGCTAAAATATCTATGGCCCACTTTGTGAACATAAAATGCATTCTGTATGCAGATCAGATTTCTGTTCCAAGAAATCAATAAGTGGTAAGAACAGTCCTACATTCATCAATCCCCTAAGAGAACCCAGCTGTTACCTAGCACAGAAAACAAACCAGCATACAAACACACAGTTCTTAACTATTGATATTACAACCTCAACAGGGTAAATGCTTCTTTTGTAGAGTCAAGGTACCTTTTCAATCAATGAGGCTTTAAGGACAATGTCTTTGTTTATCACAGATGGGAAGCTGCATGATGTGATAGAGAGTGTGCTGGCCTCAGAGGCAACAGAACAGGTCAGTTCCCACCTCTGCTATTTCCTCACAGTGATCAATAAACCTCAGTTTTCTCATCTGTAAAATAGAGATAATAATAATTCAGTACCTATCTCACAAGTTTCTTATAAGGAAAATGCTTTGTAAACCTTAAAGCACTATACAAATGTTGACTATCAAAACTGTCCTTTGGGCAACTGAGGGTAGAAAAATGAATTGGCAGCTAAACTGTCAGATCCTTAATAATTGGTGGGCTTAGTAGATATGAAAAAAGGATAGACATAGCCACCAGAGCTATGAAGTGTTGCAATCTGTTTAGAAAGAAATTTGACATTATGTATTTATAGCTACAAAACCGTTTATATCTCTTGACACAGTTGTCTAACTACTAGGATTATGCTTTAAAGATACTATAGATAGGGAACAAAGAACTTGTTATACAAAAATATTTCTAGCAGCCTTATGGAACAGCAAAAAAAAAAAACAACAACCCTCCACAAAAACTGAAAACAATTTGTGTATCCCATGAGTCCGGGCAATTACTGAATAAATTGTGGTATGTGGACATAATGGCATATTATTGTACCATGAGAAGATATAAATTATGTAAATGTCAAAATGCATGGAAAGATTTTTACAGTGACACAAAATGAAGAAAGCCAATTCAGAACAAAAATAAACACACTGGTTAACACTACGTGCATAATAATGATGCTAATAGTGATAATCACCACAAAAATTCATAAATATACACATTACAATGAGACAAAAGAAAATAGTGCATTTTTATTATTCTTGCTGACATCAATGGGCTTGAGAGAAGAGACTGTTTTTAGTCTTTTTTTCTGACTGTTTTCACTTCTTCCTTTGCATACCCAGGGTCCAGAATTACTGGCCCATCGTTAAGATGACTTAATAATGTTTGTTCATTAATTGAGTCTTATATGCAAATGATTAAAGCATCTGTGATTTCATCAGCTTGAAGAATTCCAATCTGAAATGTCTGTGGCTTGGTAGATCACCTGATCATTCATCAAACACTTATTGGGAGCTAGTCCTCAAGCGCTGTGTGAAGAACTGGAAATAGTAAGTAAAAGAAATGAATCAAACAATCTCTGCCCTCAAGAAGTCCACATTCCATGAAGAGAGACATGTATATGTATGTATTTGTATGTTTATACAGAGTGTATAAAAGTATGTATATAATTGTATTTTAAGACTGGAATGGTATCTTGGAAGCATGTTGTAAAGGCTCAAAATGCTATGTGAGAAAATTTGTGGTTGATTTTAGGGGCATTAGGCAACCACCTGAATTTCTTGAGCATTGAAGCAACATGGCCAATTCAAAATTATTCTTTAAGAATATCATACTGGCATCTGTGTGGAGGGTAGATTGCAAGGAATTGCGGCAATTATACCATTTAGGATAGATTAATAGGAATTATTTTAGCAATTAATAGCAATAAGATAAAGGAGATATGATGTGGATCTGAATTAAGCTGGTAGTCATGTAAACAGAGAGAAGGGAACAGATAGGAGAGGCGAAATCAACCAAACTCAGCAACTGGAGATGTGAAATATAAAGAGTAAAGAGTTCAGGATAATAATAAAGTTGAAAGACCAGGAACTAGAAGGATGGTGATACCATGTTAGAAATGGACAGCTTCAAAAGAAGAATGCACTTGTGAGGTTGAGTTTGAAAAGCCTATGAGACATCCAGTTTTCAATGTCCAATGGACAACTGATATTATGAGACTGAAACTCAGGATAAAGACTAGAGCTGAATATATAGATCTGGGATCATCTCTTTAGAGATGATAATTTAATCCATGGGAACTAGTAACGCCACTGAAAGTGATTAAATTCTATAGAATTGTTTGAGACATGTTAATTGCTTACCCTCACTCTTATAGCCAGTAAATGTCAGAAACAAGACTTAAACATAGGTTTTCTTGATTCAAAGCTTAACAATCAATTTGCTAACCATTGCCTCTTGAGTTACATATTAAAAATAAACAAAACAATCAATGAATTTGAAAGACTTATGAGTTGATTTTATGGTCACTTCAAGGAGTTGAAAAAATTCAAGGCTTTCTTTTTTTTTTTTTTTTTTTTTTTTTTTTTTTACAAAATCTTTGAAGTTGATGAATTAATCATTAATTCTTTTTCTCTTTTCAGGATGCTGTTAAAAGTCCAGGAAGTTTATGGAGCTGAAATTAGTAGAATTCCACTAAAACAAAAACAGAAATATGACTTCATGTGCAATTAAAACAAAATATTTCAGATGATGTATTCTTAGGTAATTCTCTATAACATAAAAATGCCAGCAAACTTCCATATTCTTTGTCATGATAGTTCAATATATGGCTTGTAAAAGGGGATGGATGAACACAAAGACAAGGTTGGGGAGGTATGTAGAATTCTGATGACTTCATTGTCATACATATAGTACCCTACCTTCATGAAAAGTCTTTCTCATTACCCTGTAAATTTGGGACATCTTTGCATGGGAGGTTAAATAAACAGGGATGTTATTTTGAGGAGAGACCCTAGAAACTCAGGACTCAAAGACCCTGTTCTGTTTAATGGTAATTCCATTATCTAGAAAAAGTTCCTACACTCCAATTTATAGATGATCTGCTAAGCAAAATTTTATGCTGCTGTATCACCAATCCAGCATAGACACAGTCATATGACTCCTATATGCTTTGTGCTTTATCTACAGCTAACAGTCAGGGACAAGGGACTGGGATTAGAACTTAGTTGGGATATTTCATAGTGCACTTGTTCCATTAGTACAGATTATTTAAGAAATTGCCATTTTCCTGGCCAAGCTGGACTGTCTGGTCACCTGGCCTTTGGTTGTACTATTTATTAAAGAACATTGTTCTGTCTTTGTTTGCATGTTGATGTGGGCCAAAAACATGACAATGTCATGACAATTTCTCAGCTCAGTTTGAAACAATGGACAATAAAGTTGGAACAAAAAGCTTCTAGAGAGATGATACTTAATGCACTACATTTGGATTTTCATAATATCACTGTCACTGCATATGATATATATGTGTGTGTGTACAAAGATATATATATATATGTGTGTGTGTGTGTGTATGTGTGTGTGTATGTATGTATGAATACACACATATGGACTTCTGAAACTAATGACCTAAGATAATCCTGGCTGAATAGGAATTGAAAACTTCCCTTTCTAAATTTTCTTGCCATTTTCTTATTTCTGTCATAGGAAGCAGAAACTGATATTTGAGAGAGAGAGAGAAAGAGAGAGACGGAGAGAGATACAGACAGAGATAGAGACAGAGACAGAGAGAGACAGACAGAGAGAGAGAGAGAGAGAGAGAGAGAGAGAGAGAGAGAGAGAGAGAGAGAGAGAGTCCTTCCAGTTACAGAAAGAAATTTTTTTTAAAAAAATCACATAACATAAAATCAAAGAACAGAAAGAAATACCTTTCACAGTTCTGGCTACAGGGTGCACCCTTAACCAGACAGAGAGGTCTTAAGAGAGATGGACAATTTCAACTACACAAAATTGAACAGCTTTTGCACAAGCAAAGTCAGTGTAAATAGGAAAATAATTAAGAAATAAAATTTTTTAGTGAAATAACTCTGATCACAGTCATATTTAGGACATAGGCAAATAACACAAATATATACAACCCAGAGCCATTCCCCCAATAGAGAATTGGTTAAAAGGTATGAACAGTTACTAACAGAAAAAATGTTAATAACAACAACAAAAGATTAAAACAAGACTCAGGTTTCCTCTGACACTTCACACGTTTACTACATATGTGACCATGGACAAGTCACTTAATTTCTCTTTTCCTCATGTGTAAAATGTTAGATTAAATAACTTCTCCCTGTGGAAGTACCTTTTTTCCCTGTAGCCTCTTCCTCTGATAGGCTGGTTCCTCCCCAAACCTCCCATTTTAAGGAGGCCATCCAGGCCAACCATGTTTTCATTTGTCTCCAGTTGATATTCTTGGCTCTTCCTTTATCAGGTACTGGTACTTGCCCCAAACCTCCTTGCTTTGCAGCTTCTTTTATATATTGTCTTCCCCCCATTAGAATGTAAGCTCCTTGAGGTCCAGATCTATTTTTATTCTGGAGTATAGTATCAATGATCCATGAGTGGTTGCTCAGCTGAGCTGGCTCCTCATAGGGCATGGCATCTCTATTCAGTGGACCACTCAATTGGGCTTGCACTTCATAGGGCATGGTGTCTGGGCTGCTGAGTCACTGTGGCTGAACTGCAAAAAGTAGGCTGATTGTCTACTGTGTGGGATCTTCACTGGGCTTAGTGGCCCTGCTGGGCTAAGCAGGTTGTTTGACTACTAAGTGGCTGCAGGACTGGGTCAGAAAGATTGTTCTTTCACTGGTCAGATGTTTCTAGATAAGGCGGAGAGATCACTCTGCCATTGAGAAGTTGCTAACCGTCTGAGCTGAACAAATCACTGTATCACTGGGTTGTTCTTAGGGTACAGCACAACCACACAGTGTATCAATACACCAGGTTTCCTGGGATTGCTCTTAAATGGAAAGACACAGTGTCTTACCGTCTTCAGCATCTGGCTTGGCTGGGTGGTACTGTGCTGTCTCCATGAAGAACATTGTAGTACTTGTCAACTGGAGTTCTATAGATCTCTTTCAGTTATGACAATCACCCTCTATTCTAGGGTTCAAAGAAGCTGGATTGCCTCAGGGTTTAGCTTTATCACCTATAGTCAGGAGGCATGATTTGACAGCTCTCCTGGGTTAGGGCCAATTCTCCCAACCATGAAGTTTTCCTTGAGTTATGATATCAAACCTGATTCAGTCAGTTGCAATTCTGAGATTCCTTTTAGGGTCTTGATGTGTGAATAGACAAAGATACGAATAAAGTCTGTGACATAAAAACAATTTTGTAGCCTCACCGGCCTCTATATTTTTATCGAGCTCAGAGCCTTTCTAGGTATGAAATGTATCTTCTACATCTGAAAGAACATCCCCTTTGCAATCCAGTGCTTTCATCTTTTTGTTCCTCCTGAACTTCAGCTTTGTTGAAATCTCCCAGGCACAGTATTACACTAGGAATACCAGTTAGACCAAAACAGCAAATGCCTGAAGAATAGACATCAGAACACAGTCAGTACTCTAAGGTTTTGTGTCTGTCATTAAAAAAAAACCAAGTCCCTCCAGAAAAGTAATTGACAAAATCTGTGGGCCAAATCTGGGTGCCCATTGCCACCTGTTTTTTATGTTACCAGTGAGTTAAGAATGATCATTCCATTTTTAAAGTTGTATTGTATTTCAAAATACAAAAAACAGTTTGTAAGTCACAGGCTGCATAAAAACAGATGATAGATTTTAGTTTGTTGAGCCTTGCTCTAGAACGTGACAGCTCATTACCAGACGACTATCCATTAAAATAACCTTGATCATTTTCTATTCTGACCTCTGTCTTTGCTTGTAGATGCAGAAAAATGCAAGGAAAATCAGACACAACTTTGAAGCAAGAAGCCGCTTACTTCACTAGGATTGTTACATAAGAAAAGTTCCTGAACTAGTCTAAAGATTTGACCTGTAAGTCTCACTACTGTGCAGCCCAAAGGAGGTCAAAGATGACAATGAAGATCTCATACGTGCCAAAATATACATAGCAGAACTCTTTGTGATAATGAAAGTTGCAAACAAGTTGGGTGGCCACCAACAGGACAGTATCTTAACAAATTATAGTATATGAATGGAGTGAAATATGACTTTTTAAGGTGATGGTACTTACTTCAATGGAGCTACAATTGCAATATTAGTCAAGGTAAAATTAATCAACAACCAATATTTATGGAGTATTTCCTTTGTGCAAGGAACACTTATAGGTGTTGGGAGAATCCAAAGAAATATAAACAATACAATCCCTACCCTCAAGAAGTTTTCAATCTAGTTGGAGAGTAAAGACATGCATATATAATAATGAAATCAAGAAAATATGTATTAAGCATCTACTGTATTTGAAACACTGTATTAGATAGATGCTGAGGGATATACAAAGTTTCTCTCAGATCTTGTCTCTGCCCTCATGAATTTCAGAATCTGACAAACCTTCTAGACAGTACTAGACTTTAAACTCACTGAGAGGAGGAGCCTTGCTTATAATGTTTGCCTCATTTTACCTTTTCATCATGTGGCAAGGGCAGTGTGGCAATTTACACTTTTTAAGAACAGATCTATAATTTAATTGATATAGGGAACTCACAGGGAGAAAATTCCCTGTACCACTGCAGTTGATCTGCTATTTAGAATCATAAAGAATTGCATAGAACACCAAGAGACTGTGATTTTCTCAGAGTGATAGATCCAAATTTGTCAGAGACACAATTAAAAGCTAGATGTTCCTGACTTCAAGGTCATCTTACTATCCATTGCTGCCTGTGTTGTTTCATAATTTACAAATGGCAAACAATCAGTTAGTAATTTTTGAATGAGTTTTATAAATGAACCTGGTGAGTGACAAATGAATTGCACAGAAATTAAATGCTGTAGGTTTTCAGAAAAAGAGAGAACGGTGAGTTGATGTGTTGAAGGCAGACTTCATGGAAGTAGGATTTGTGTAGGACTTTGAAAAATTGATGGGATTCAAATAGATGGATAAAAGGAAAAATATTCCAGGTGGAGAGGAAAACTGAGCAACCAAAAAATGGAATGAACATGATGTTGAGGAGACAGTAATACTTTGAAAAGAAAAAACATTATATAAATACAAGGCACTATCATGAATTGATCCCAAATAATAAAGTATCAATTATAACTGTCTCAGACTTTTTTTCTTCTGTGAGCTGAAAAAGCATACTTCCAAGCACTGGTTGGACTGTTTAATTATGGCGGTTGTTCTTAGTTGTCAGTTGTATACAGGGTCAATATCATAGTGGTGAAAGATGAGCCTGCATGGAGCTATTGCTCTTAATTGCTTTATATTTAAAACAGATCCATTTTGAACCAATTATGACCAGTACATAAGGGCTACCGTAAGACTGTGTTATGTTTTACAGTGTTTGTCTAGTTTACGCTTAGCATTCCATCTGTACCAATTAAACCATAAATCCATTTGGACGCTGGGAAAGAGTGTGTTCTTTTAAAGTGGTTATGAGCCACCAGGCTTCAGAGCAGTAATGCTTTATAAACAATATATACCCACACCAATATGCTGGATATACAAAATGATGCATCATGATCAGAGCGAAGGAATTGTAGTTGGTAATAAAAAGCATGGAAAAATGAGTTAATTGAATTGTAGAAGGGAAAGACATTAATCATGAGGACCTCTGTTTCAGAAGGCAATTTGCACAGTTTGAACTACTAATAAGAAATAATCAGAGAGAAGAAGGTGGCATTATAACTTCACTTATTTAAGACTAACCAGGAAATGTCATACATGGTAATTTACTTCCTTGGAGGAACTGAAAAAAGGGAAGTATTATTGTTCATAAGCAAAATGACTTTTTTTTCTTTTCAATGAACCAAAGGGACATAAGTTTTAAAAAGTGGCTCTCATTCGTTATCTGAAACACTCATATAAGACTAAGATTTAAATAAAAGCCAGGAGATTTCACATCATTAAATTGTTAACAGGTTAAGTATTTCACTGCGGGAGGGCCAGAGAAATAATGAGAGGCTGAGTTTATTGCTTCAGTTTGACTACAAGCAAATTCTGTTGGTTTAAAGAGGGATTTGGGGATCTCTCCTCCTTATCAGAGGTTTTATTTAGCCCTAGGTGTTCTGTAAAATGATTTCTTTTGAAATATGTCCACTGCAGGGGCCTGGGAAGGTGCCAAGCTAGACCTCATCAATTGAATTATAAGGATTAGCTTTTCCTGTCTACAGAAAAATGGTAATTATATCATCATCTTCCCTGAGCCCACTTTGCTAGTTTGAGGATGAATGGTATCCCATAAATAATATTTTTTCCTTCTAAACTTCATACTTTATTGCTGTTAAAGATCCACAACTTGACATAACTGATGGCAAAACACATTGGAATACTTAGGACTTGGCATATTTATTTAGTAACACATTGTTGTAAATGGAGAGCTACTCAGAGTGCAGGTACGATTAGATAGTAGGAATCTATAAAATCAGCTTGTTCTCATTTTTCTTAAGGGTAAAGGCTTCTAATATTCAAGTTGATCTGTAATCATTTAGAAATACTTCCTCCCAAACTGCAGAAGTCTTTTAAGTATACTCTCAATATACTACTCAGTGCTCACATACTCTGGATAGTTTGATCAGTGATCTTATGTTTTTGTTTTTTTCATAAACTACAAATCATATTCTAGATAACACAGACTCACAATTAGGAATTTAGTCTTCAAAAAGGGACAAAAAGCCATGTCCTTCCAGAACGTTAAATTAAAGAAAAAAGATATTAAGTTGTATTTTAGGCTGAGGTTTTCCTAGTTTTTTAGGTTTTTTGGGAGGGGCATTGAATGTTAATTTTTTAAAAACAATTTTGATCTCAGCCAGCAGGGGGAGCTCCTACCATAGTTATAAAAGGTTCTTAGTGAGTTGGGCTTGAAAATTTTGTTATGCATTAAGCAGAATAGACTATGAAATTTAGAGCAAACTCTAAAACCAACAGATTCAAATTATTGTTAGAAAAATGGGAATTTCTTAGGGAAAAGACTAGGGGTTTAAAAGTTAGGTCATATTTTTTGCTTTATATGGTAATCTAAAGAAATAAAATATTAAGTAATGTTTGAAGTTATATTTTATATAAAAGACATTTCAAAAGGATATGTCATTTCCATGTTTTTAATGTGATAGTGGGCATTGTTTCTCAGCTTTGGCACAGACACCTTGTGGGATGATGTCTTTCAATTTCTTCAATTTCTCAACGTTTCAGGTTCTTCATCTGCAATATACAAACCTATAGAAACTACCTCACAGGTTTTATGGGACAATTCAATGAGATACATACATACATATATATATATATATATATATATATATATATATATATATATATATCTTAAAGCTGTCTCTGTCTCTAAACATTGTTTATAACTACTCAAATTGTAAAGTGATGTATAGGTAAAGCTTTAATGAGGGCAATGAGGCAGTACAGTGGGTACAACACCAGGCCTAGACTCAGGAAGATCTGAGTTCAGATCCCACCTTATCTCTTACTAGCTTTGTGACTCTGGGCAAGTTACTTAACCTGTTTATCTCAGTTTTCTCATCTGTAAAATAAGGTGGGAAAGAAAATGGGAAACCACTCCAGTATCTTTGCCAAGAAAACCCCAAATGGAGTCATGAAGAGTATGACATGACTAAAAGAACTGAAAAAGCTGTAAGGATACATAAAATGTGTTACAAACTATTCAAGAGCCAATTTAATGTATGTTATTTTTGTTAGTACTTTGCTACATATTTCTGCACAAAAGAAACTCCACCTGTACTTCAAGTTGCAAAATCAGTTCCTGGTGCTCTCATTTTTCAAACTATTCCAGAAAATACGAAAGGATAGCCCAAACTCATCTAGGTATCATTAGGTAGTCTAGCTGTGTTAAGTCAGTTGATTTTATGAATCTCAAGAGAATGGGCAATTTGAGTTTGCACTGAGGTTTTGACATATTACACATTTTTAATCTGGCATTTGTTAAAGCTGAAAGTACACACATACGGAGTCATACACAAAGTCGGGCACAAATACCCCTATTGAAGAAGAATTGTAAAGCACCTTTGTTGACTGATGCATGGCCTTTTGATGTTAACTGAAAGATTGAGCCATATTCTTTCTTTTCCTTTATTTGAGGATCAATGATAGGCTTAGTGATATTTGGAGGAAAGATTTCATTTTGTCATTTGGAGAATGGTGGGGGAGAAGATAATAAACAACCATATGAGAGAATAAGGTAAAAAATATTTTCCACCTTTGCTGGCACTGGGTCCATGACTGCCAGGGCCTTGTGTGGAGGCCAGACAACAATGAGTGAGGAGCAGATGGAACCGGCGGTCGTAAGACATTATAAACATTTTCGAAAATGATTCTACAAAAGCCAAGTGGCCTGTGGAGTAGTGATAGGGGAGGAGAGATTGGGGAGAGAACAGTAACCTGACTTTGAGATTTTTCAGCAGGTGGCAAACACTACCAAATGATTCTGGTATTAAAACTGTGGAGTTGGTGAGAAGCCGGATGGAGCATTGGAGGGAAGGAGCAGATGTTCGCCTGTTCCCTTGTCCTAGCCCTGCCTGTGTGTTCTGGCAGCCATTTTCTATAGAATACCCATTTGTTTAACTAAGATGTTCCAGACTAATCAGCATCAATGGACCAGGCCCAATGGAAGACTGGATGTCTCATGAAGGATACTGTTCGTAACTGATCAGGCTATACATGAGGTGCTGCTCAGGACTGATAGCAACGCTACAAATGGCTCACATTTATATGGTACGCTAGGGTTTGCAAGGCCTGTTCATCAAAACAGTCCTATGAGCTAGGTTGCGATAATCAAGTGATTGGTAAATTTGGTAAATACACAGCATGGGAAAGAAAATGCATGATCTGTAAGTGTATTTGTTAATAACATATACTGATCCTGTGCAATAATGAATAACGAATAAAAAAATAAGGTCAGTTAGAATGTCCTGTAGAACTAATTTGTTGACTTTTAGTAAATCATCCTCATCATCCTTGCCCTGGATTTGGTTCAAATTTGAGTTTAAATTTGAATTCTATTGCTTAATATATAAATGACCTTAGGCAAGTCACTTCACTTTCATGGGTCTCTGGTCTGGCTTCTATAAAATGAGAGAACTGGACTGGATGATCTTGAAGGACCTTTCCAACTCTCAATGAGTGATCTTACAATCTCAAGTATTATTGTGTATTATTATGTGTTGTGAATTTAATTATCCTTTTTTAACATCAAAAATGTGAGAAGTCCCTATTCTCCATATCATAGCAATTATAATATTGGAAATATACATTGAGAAAATATGTAACAGCCCACTATAAATTCAATTATATTTTTAAGTAAATTTCTATTTCATTCATGATCATGTCAATATGTTTGAAAAATAGTCATGATAATAATACATTTATATAGGCAATATGTGCTCTATCATAGAAAGCATGCTTGCTTATTTATTCTACAGAATCAGACTACATGTTTTGTTGGAACTAAATAAATCTTAAGGTGATGATGTTTCCTGGACTCCTGTCCATAATTCTTCAGTTCCCAAGGAGTTCGTGGTCCACAAATTTAGAACTACTGAAATAACTATCTAAATTTGGATCCATAGGTCAGTTGTGGTCCAGAAAAAAATGTCCCTCCATTTATACCACTCTCTCTTTTTTTCCCTTCACTTCTGATGAATGAATTTCTATCATTTGTGATGGGTTGATAATCTGAAACAGCAAAGTGGGCAGGGAAAACAAGAAAAAGAGTCTTAAGAAAGGACATATAAATAAATACGATCACATAAATACATAAAGTGTAATGTCAAATATTCTGTGTAACTATATATAAATTTGTGTTTTTGCCTTACATAAGGCCAGAGGCCCTCTGATTTTGTAGGTACAGATATGGCCCTTGGGAAAATCACCAGCGGTCTCCAATGGATGAATATAGAAACTCTGCAATGTGACGTATTAGAAAGAGGGCTAGATTTGAAGTCAGAGGACCCTGAGGGTTCAAAACCTTGCTCTGTCATTTACTTGCATTGTAACTTTAGACAAGTCAGTTTACTTTTCTTTTCAAATCATTTCTTCATAATTTCCTAATCTGGGAAATGAAAGATTTGAACTATATAGCTTTTAAAAACTCTTCCACCTCTGAACTATGATCTCATAATTTTCATCCTTAGATAGCATTGAGTTGAGAAATCGTTATTAAATATATTCTAAAATACTGCCTTAGGTATCATATCACATTCTCTTCTTTGATAAATAAAGGTTAAACCATATGCATGACTTTGCCAGCTATGATAAATGCTGAGATAAATGATGTGAGCAGTTGACTTTACACAAACTTGTTGGCTGTGGGCACCTCATTTTAACAAAAGATCCATGGTAATTGTGTGTGATACAAAGATGCCCATAAAACCCAGCATCACATGAGTAACCCAAAAGGAATTTAGGTAAATGATTCATAGATGGTGTCTTGATATTAATAGTCATCTTTTTCCCCAATTGATAAATGGTCAAAGGATATGAACAGGCAATTTTCAGAGGAAGAAATTAAAGCTATCTATAGTCTTATGAAAAAATGTTCTAAATCACTTTTGATTAGAGAGATGCAAATCAAAACAACTCTGAGGTACCACATCACACCTATCAGATTGGCAAACATGACAGAACAGGAAGATGATAAATTTTGGAGAGGATGTGGGAGAGTTGGAACATTAATACATTGCTGGTGGAGTTGTGAGCTGATCCAACCATTCTGGAGAGCAATTTGAATCTATGCCCAAAGGGCTACAAAAATATGCATACCCTTTGACCCAGCAATACTGCTTCTAGGACTGTATCACCAAGAGATTATAAAAATGGAAAAGGGTCGCTCATGTACAAAAATATTTTTTATAGCACTCTTTGTGGTGGCCCAAAACTGGAAAACAAGGGGATGCGCATCAATTGGGGAATGGCTAAATAAATTATGGTATACGAATGCAATGGAATACTATTGCGCTATAAGAAATGATAAACAGGAAGACTTCAGAGAGGCCTGGAAAGACTTATATAATCTGATATTGAGCAAAAGGAGCAGAACCAGGAGAACCAACAACCACAGTGTGCAAGAGTTTGTCTGGTGACTTGGAATTTCGTAGCAATGCAAGGACTTAAAAAAAATTCCCAGTGGTCTTCTAAGGCAAAATGCCCTCCACATTCAGAGAAAGATCTATGGAACTCAATCGTAGAATGTAGCAGATCATTTTTTGTTTGTGTATTGCATTTTGTTTGTTGGATGATTTCTCCCATTCATTTTAATTCTTCTACACAGCATGACTATAGTGAAAATGTATTTAATAGGAATGTATGTGTAGAACCTATATAAAATTGTACGCCGTCTCTGGGAGGGAGGGAGGAGGAAGGAAAAATAATAATCTAAGTTATATGGTAGTGGTTGTAGAACACCGAAAATAAATAAAAATAATTTTAAAAAAATAGTCATCTTTGTTAGTGATACACACTCCAATTTAGTGAAGACAGAAAAGTGTAGGCTCACTGTGAAAGAACTAACGTTCAATCCAGTATCTCCTACTGCCCCCATCAAGCTATATAGCATGTATGAGTGTTGTGTGTGGGGGTGTTAGTGTATGAGGCAAGTTTTGGCAACAAAGTGACACCTTGTGGACAAATTTGAGTATTGCACCTGAATGAGAGACGAACTCCTTAAAAAGGGTCAAGGATTGAAAAATAAAAGAGGTCTTAAGGATCCTGTAGTGCAAGTTCTTCCTTTTATCCAGTAAACTGAGATCCAAAGAGATTTAGTGACATTCCATAGATAATAGGTAGCTTTTTAAAGAAAGAACTGTGCCTGTATGGCATAAGATCAACGAAGTATTTAATATCCAAATATTCTAATTAGAGCGAATATGAAAGGTTCACCCCTATTATCAAGATGCTTACAGTCAAATATCTGGAGAAGTACGAAATTGAGTCATGTGCTAATCAGTATTCATCCCATATTCTGCATTTTAATTTGTAGAGCACACGATCCAAATGCCCATCCTTCAGTAAACAGTGACATAAATAGAAGGCATTTCGCCAACTGGTCATAAGAGTGACTGACTGCCCCTAATATCTTCTCCCAATGCCTAACCTACTCTTGAGTTTTAGAGTTCACTACCTTTGAAAATTGGATAAAATTATCTGCGTCCCTAAACATTGATGTAGTTCCTTGAAATTATAAGAGTATTAGCTAAACAAAGGGGTTTTAAAATCTATTTGTAGATCCAATAAACCTCTAAAACTTTCTTGTGAAAAAAAATTCATTTTACTTTTGAGGATTTGTACATTTTAGAGTGTATTTTACCAGCCCTTGGGTCTCTTATATGATCAAAATATCTTTGTTAAACAATTATATGGCACCCTACATATCTCCATCCATTTTAAATTTTTGCCACACTTAAAAGGAACTAACAGCTCCTCAGATTCAAAATATAAAAGGGTTTCTAAAAGATGCTAAGCTCTGAGAAAAGTGTTCTCCATAAAACGAACTTCTTCCTAATACTTTTATAAGGATTTGTAGTTTTATGTCAGAGATATAAGAATATACAAAGGAGGCATGCTTTATTGGCTTATTGTATGGGTCTTTATTATTTTAGATCTTTTTGGACCTAAAAAAAGGTCTTAAAAAATCACCTACTCCACACCATCACAATTCATAATTTTGCAGAGGAGGAAATTGAGGACCAGAGAGATTAAGTGTATTTCTTACTATTGTATAGATATAGCTGATTGCTTAGAGAACAAAACTTGACTGTATCACACTTGTGTACCATCTTTTACTCAGGCAAGAAAAAGTCTTTTTTTTTCTTAAGAGGAAGTCTTGCCCTGCTACTCTTTCTCAGTGTGTAAAGTGGAGAAAGTAACAACTTCCTATATCAATTTGTACTTGTCCACTAATATATTTGCATTTTTACATAGGCTTTCTGGAGACAGTGCCTTAACCTGAAAGATTACTCTAAGAGTCAAGCATGCTACCAAGGGAGGTGCTTCATAGTAGTCTGCTGTTCACTCTGTTTACAACGTTGAGCAATGACATTGGCATAGACAGAATGCAACTGCAATAGTTTAGGTAAGGACTAGGCTCTGTCTGTCCTTCCTGAGTGGTAATATTCCCTTGATCTGGTTCTAGCTACCACATGCTCTACTTGCACATTAAATTACACATAATGAAAAGCACTTGTTTGAAATCAATCACATAGGTTTATATGAAAAGACTATCAGGATAAAAAAAATAGCTAAAACATCACCAAAGAATAGGTGGTAAAAGTTTGCTTAGTAGATACAGTTGAGTCAGGCTTCTTCAAGATACCAATAAATATAGCCTGAGTTCCTTGGTTATAGAGGGCACTCAAGGTCAGTAAGAACATCTTCCCTCACTTTTTAATCCCAAACACTGGGGCAGCTAGGAGGTGCAGTGGATAGAACACCAGTGCAGGAATCAGGAGGACCTGAGTTCAAATCTCACCTCAGATACTTGACACTCACTAGCTGGGTGACCTTGGGCAAGTCACTTAACCCCAATTGCCTCATCCTGGGTCATCCCCAGTCATCCTGATGAATATCTGGTCACTGGATTCAGATGGCTCTGGAGGAGAAGTGAGGTTGATGACCAACACAGCCCTCCCTCACTCAAAACAAAGTCAAGTGCAAGTCATGTCATTATTTCTCTGATGGCACGATCTTCTTTGGCAACGAAGGTCTCACACACACACACACACACACACACACAATCCCAAACACCAGGTCCTTCTATTATCAATAGAATGAGACAGCTAGGTGGCACAGGGACAAGAGTCTGGGTTGAGTATCAGGAAGTTCTGAGTTCAAATTCAGACAATTACTAGCTGTGTGATCCTGCACAAGGTACATACTCTCTACTGCCCTCAGTTTCCTCAACTGTAAAATATGAATATTAATAGCACCTTGTGAGGATCAAATGAGATAAAATCTACACAGTGCCTGGCCCATTGTAAGCATTATACCAATGCTAGCTATCGGTATTAATCATATATAATTATATGACAGACAACATGATGTATAATTATATCATATATTTGTATTTAATAATCATAATTATTCATAGTAATCACCGATATCTACTCCACAAAGTTGCTGTGAAGATCAGATTGGATGATATTTTTCACAATGCCTGGCACACAGTAGGCTCTCTATACAGGCTAGCTATTCTTATGGGTACAGTTTCTGTTTTGGTTCTCATAACTCCGGTCTACTGCTACATCACTTTTTTCTTCCCAGTTTCTATCACTCTCAAACTTACTCCTAGAACAAGCAGATCCTTCACAGATTTTTGGCTAGGCAGTTCAACAAAATCCTCAAGTCTTGGAGAACTTAGCTAAACATTCTTCTCTTTTTTTCTGGAGGAAAGATGAGTCTGATTCAGAGGGCTAGTTATAATCACTTCAAAGTTCGTTGACTCTTTCAGGATGGATGTTTGAATCACCAGCACATATCACAGTCCTACTGTTTCTTAGGATGTACCTTTTGTGGGTTGGAAAAAAAAATCTTATCCGGTGACCATCTTTTTGTTGTACATTTCCAAGCTTAGGGTGGTCTGCACTTGGGCAACAGAATTAACGTCCATTACAAAATCCATCTTTAAAGCTTTTCTGTGTAAGGGCTTGTACTTCACTGGCAGAGCCTTTAAGAATTTAGAAGCATCTTCGCATCACAATAAGAAATCAAATTAGAACTTTGGTGGAGAAATCATAGCGGTTTTTGTGAAAGCATCCTTTCATTTAGTTTGATCTGATGCTTTTAAGAAAAAACTAAATACTTTTAGAAGAGAGAAACAAAGACTTTCTTAGAATCAACAGACTCCACCATTGTACCTTATTGTATCCCTCAAGGAGACAAGTCAATGGATTCACATCACTAGTCAACATTATTAATTGATTTAAAAATCTATTAATTGAGGATTCTGAATCTCTTTATAGACCAGCAAACTATTGCTATACAATTCATGATATGGATATCACTAAAAAGGTAATACACAAAACCCTTGGAAATTTTAATTAATGTGTAGTTATTTAATATGCAATGTTGGATTGGCTATTACTCTCCCTACAGGAAGTATTACAAACTTTTTCTTCTTTTTTTCATTGCCTATACAATCTGTATTCTTGCCCTCTCAGTACAAACCACCTCACGGTTTACCAGGAAAAAAAATTGAGTCCATCTGTCATGAAGGCCCTCTTCTCCCACAGCTTCGACATCAAATACCTTTAACCTCATCTTTCATTATTTTCCCTTTTGCAACAGTCTAAAAGCAAGTGGTAGACCAACTCCATAGCAAGGCAAATACTTCTCCTTGTGTTCTCAATCCCACTCCCTCCAGTTCCTGAGGAGCCATACCTTCTTTTCCCTGAATTTTCAACCTCTCTTTATTGCCTTCTTCTTTGCTGCCTATGCTTAGGTCTTCACTATCCTTAAGTCTCACTTGACTTCTGTCAGTTTTTTTCAAGGTATCATTACTTCTTTCTTGTGCAGTCAAAATTTTCAAAAATAAAGCTGCCTGTTCTCCTCCCTTCCATTTGTTCACCTTTCACTAATTTCTGGTGTATTTTAGTTCAACAAAGACTATGCCACTTTTTCCTTTGTGCTGTATACCTAATCTGTTCATTGATTTACCTCTATTTTTAGCCAGAATCAGAGAGTTTGGATAATTATTGCTTTGTAATATGCTGGGCTTCTTTCTTTCTTATTTTTTAACATGATTTTCTTTACGATTCTTGATCTTTTGTTCCTATGGGTGAATTTCATTATTTTTTTCTAGCTCTAAAAATCAGTCTTTCCGTAACCATTTAGCCCTCCTTATCTTTACTTCCTGACTTCCTTCATGACTCAGCTCAAATTTCACCTTCTTCAAGAGGTCTTTCCTGATCTTCCTCTCAACCACATACCTGTCCCTCCCATTGTTGGTTCCTTCAAAGATTGCCTTCTACTTACACAGTATGGATCTTGTATATGCATTTTTTGTATCTTGTCTCCTGTTAGAATGAGCGAGGTCCTTGTGGGCTGAGCTATAGTTTTGCCTTTCTTTTTCCCAGTGCCTAATACATACTAAGAGTTTAATGAATGCTTTTTGACTGACGGATTGACTGGTAGTTTGGTATGGTGCTAAATACTCAAATTAATTTAGGTAACATTGGCATTCTTATTAGCATGGCCTACATATTAACAATTTTCAATATTTCAATATTTCACCAATTATTTCAGTCTCTATTTCTATAAAGAAATATATATCTGTAAAATTACAGATATATTCATATAGTTCCTGTGTCTTGGCAGGTAGACCTCTCTCTGGGTTCCTAAAATATTGTTTGTGAGCAATATCTTCAAGAAATCCCTGTTGCTTTCATCTTCTCTCCCTCTTTTTTCCTATTGAAATCTAATCTCCCCAAAGGAACTAGAAGCACATTTCTTACCAAAACGCAAATAATTAACAAGGTTGAATGTTCCCCTTGCTATGGTGTTTACAAGTTAACAGGTGATGAAGACTTAAGCAAAATGAATTTAGCCACGAAATAAACTGCTAAATTTCAGGGGAAAGCAAAGTGAGATGGGATGTTTTTGCAGAGTGGGCAAGATAATTTATCTGGTATCCCTAAAATCGTGTTAAGCAGATAGCTATCCCCCCTACTCAAAATAAGGCCATCTTTGCTCTCTACTCCGCCAGACAATAATGAAAATAGGTAGGTAGCGTAAGCATATTATAATTATTTTACAGTTGAAGAAACTGAGACTCAGAGAAGTTTACATATTGAGCAAAGCCTGGCTAAAAACCTAGGTCGACTTTTATTGTTTTGCATCATATAAGGTATATAATAATCATTAAAATTATGCGACAAGCAGTAAGTCCCACAAAATCAATAAAGCAATTTATCAATATTCATTCATTATATTCAACATTGATTATATGCCAGACATTTTGGGAAGTTCTGGGACAAGGAAGGAAGGAAAGAAGAAAGAGAGAAAGAGAAAGAGAGAAAGAAAGAAAGAAAGAAAGAAAGAAAGAAAGAAAGAAAGAAAGAAAGAAAGAAAGAAAGAAAGAAAGAAAGAAAGAAAGAAAGAAAGAAAGAAAGAAAGAAAGAAAGAAAAGTCTCTCCTCTCAGAGAGTTTACATTCTGTCTGGGGAAACAACATATACCTATAAAGGTAAATATAAAATATAGACAAAATTAGAAATAAAGTATTTTCAGAATGGTTACCTCATGTAAGAGATGGTACTTAACTTGAGCTTTGAAAGAGTTTGACTTGCAAGAAATAGAGTTGAGACTAGTTACTCTAAAGTAAAAAACGTTATGTATATACTGACCTCCCAAAACTCAGTCATCTTTTCTAAGCTGCTATGCATTACAAATCACCCAAACAGTCAAGAAGCATTTATTAAGCACCTATTATATGTGAAATACTATGTCAAACACTGGTGATACAAATACAAAAAGAAAAAGTGAGTCCTACTCCCAAGGAGCTTATATTATGCAATGTGCTCCCAGAGTTACTATGTAGTTTTCATTACTGAAATAGAATCCATATTTTCTTTCAATGATTTTTGCCAAAGTTGAGTTTTTCTTGGATTTGGGCGGGGGAAAAAAAGGGGCAGAAGTTACAGGAAACATTTTAGATACCAAATGAAAGTAAATTTTACTTTTATTTGAAGTTATTATAAGAAAAGTCCACTTTCACTTGAGGCTAAAGGAATCCATCCCAAGCTTATTACTTTATGAAGACTCTGATGTACTTTGCGGGTTTTTTAGGATTGTTGTATTCCAATCATGTTTATGAAGTTATGATTTGTTCAGGGGAACAAACTTGGGAGGAAAGCACAGAGTCCACCAAGCATGGTCAACATTTCTTCGTCTTCCAAAATTCAAGTTCTCTTCTCCAGGACTGTGGATTTCCTTTCATTAAATCTATGGTCTTATTCCTAACAAGGAAGGAAACTGGAAAATTGACTGATACTTGCCTTCAGGATTTAGCTAACAAGAATGAGATATTTCATTACTGCCTCAATACAAAAAGCATTTCTTTAGAAACACATTACTGTATTTTCACATGAATCCTGTGATATAGACCTCACCAAAAAAAAAAGTATGTTTTGAAGAGGACCACTATTTGGATATCAATGTGCATTTGGAAAGAACTGGCCAAACTTTTAAAATTTGAAACCAATTTGAAATTTCCCTCCTTGCCCCATTTGATCTTATCATAAGTAGACATTTTATGACATTATGTTCCTAATTTGGTTATGTCTATTATTTTAATTTAGAATATGATGTAGTGGAAAGAGTTATATTTATGCTTCATGCTGGTGTGCAAAGTATACTGGGTGCTCCAAAAGCATGCTAATGGAAATTAAGCCTATAAAGCTGCAAATGCTTCAAGTAGAAACCCAGCAAAGGAAAACACACCTGTCATCCAAAGGCTAGTCAGTTTCAGAGAGAAATTCATCACCAGGAAGTTGACCTTGGGTGTTTTTATTTATTTTTGTTTGGCCCACAAGCGCTCATGAAAATGTTCTACTAAGACACGGAAGAGTTGTGCTATGTATGTATGTATGACTCCCCAGTGGTAGGGACTCAGCATCATACAGTACCTTCATGTGATCTAAAAAACTGAAAGAAAAGGGAAATTCCTACTTCTAGAGAGCTCTTGCCAAATGTACATTAATGTCTAAATAGCATTTTTCTTAAAGCTAGCTTATTTTTCTTGTGAGATCTATATGACAAGATTGAGATGAAAATACAATAAAATGCGTTTCTACAGAAATACTTTTTTGTCTGTGAGGTAGCATTAAAGCATCTTTGAGATAGCTGGGTAGTCCAGTGGACAGCGTTGAACTTGGAGTAAAGAGTTCAAATCTTGCCTCAGATATTTATCAGCTAAATGAACTTGATCCAATCACTTAACCTCTCTCTGCTTTAGGGGAGTTTGGGGTTTTATTTTTGTAGTGTTTTGATAGGAGACCACTGACTCTTCTCCATGTCACCTTAGTTTTAGTTCGTTAACATATGTGTATCATCATAAAGTTATCAGTAACACCTTAGGATTAGTTCATTAGTATAATGCTTTGCTAATGTTCCTCTGGTTTTACTGTGGACGTCTGGAATTTATCTGAGGCTTACAGACCACAGGCAGTTAGCAGGACCAAGAGGTCCTTAGAGTAAGACTTAAGTGGCTTTCCATATTAAGCACAGATTCTTAGGATTTTAGTGAATTTGTGAGATTGTTTTCAGTGGCTTCTGTGGTCTCCTAATTTATGGGACAGTCTGTAAGTGACTTCTAGGTTCCTTTTGCAATCTTACTCCCCACTATTGTTGTCTTATATTAGTTACTTAGAAACTTGCTTATTATACTAACTGGAAGGGGAAGGAGAGTTGGTCAGGGAGAAAAGAGCAAAATACAATTCTTAACATACCTATCTCAGGAGGTCCTGCTTCCAGCTTAACCCCCACAGTCATCCTGGAAAGCAATCCTTATAAAGACAGTCAATCAAAAAACATTTACCTATCAATAAACTTGACTTTGAAATTACTTCTGTGAGTGCTGCAGCCCTACCTCCTCATCAGCCACAGATTCAGGAAAGAGAGTTCTCACCACAAAGCCCTTAATACTGTCAATTTGGTCAACATACAAAATGATCATGGTTTTATCAATCAAAATACCGTAACTTAGTAATACCATTTTCCTTACTACTCTGCCTTAAGGAGAATGGGACTTCTGCATCTGAACTGATGATTAAACCTCCTCAAGAATAAAGACACTTCTTATTTTTCTATCTGTATCCCAGGACTTAGCATGGTACACTACTCATAGTAAATACTTCAATGCTTTTTCATTCATTTGAGAAAGTGAAACTTCTCTAAAGCAAGGAAGCATATCCAGTAGAATAGGGTATTCCCTAGGTTTGAAGTTTGCAGAAAGCTCAACAAGGATGAAAACTGGAGAAAAAAAGGCGATCCTTGATGACCTTGGAAAGCATAGTATCAGTAATGGTATCAGAAGATCCAAAGGGGTTGGTGGTTGATGAGAGACAGAAAAGTGAGGAAATGGAACTATCAGGTGTTGACAAGCTTTTTCCAAGAAGTTCACCAGTAAAGAAAAGGGAGAAAGATGCTTAATAATTGCACGGTTCTCTTCATCTTTGCTTATATGTCCTCTGAAGAAAAGCCCTCACTGGTGAATGAGTATCCGTCTTTTTCCATTTAAAAGTCTCATAATGTATTCCATTAGTTCTGGGAACTCTGCCATTCTGTGTGTGTGTCTGATGAAAGTGGGTTACTTTGTCAAAAGCTGTAGAGAAGTTCTTAACATATTGGCAGATGCTCTACCCTTCATAGAGGGGAAAGCTTTGCCTAATTCTCAATAGGCCTAAAATTAAACTCTTTGCTTAGCTACCACCCAGAAGTGACTAAAGTACTCAGGAGATTAAAGCTCATTAAATCTTTTTTCATTTCCAGGTGTTAGTCTTTTAGAAGCTACATTCTTCATGTATCTGAAGACAGTTTAACCCTCATGTCATGGTAATTCTCACTCTTTTTTGTGAAAAGCATAAGCACAGGTCTGCAAAAGAAAAAATCTATTTTGTCAGTTATGTCACTTCTAGGCTTCAGGGTTTTCATCTGCAAAATGAAAGAAGTTGATCTAATTGATCTTTAAAGTCCGTTCCATCTCTGAGTCCATAATTCTTTAATTCTAAGAACATTAGTATTCTAGAACATCTTAATCTACATCTTTGGGTAGATAAACCCATCAGTATAAATCAATATACATGTTTTCAAGGCAGAAATGTAAAAATACTATTGTTAATCAATTGGCAAGCATTTATGAAATTTCTGCTATGTTGAAGCACTGGAGATAATGAAGACAAAAATGAAACAGTCATTGCCCTTACCTTCCATGAAATTTTCTCCAATCTACATCTGCTGGTCTCACTGGTTTCAACTCCATTGAAGAAGATGACCTACCAAGGTTAAACTCATCTCCTCTAATCTCATCACCTTGTTGTTTACTCAAGCTTTGATTGACACCACTTCAGCCTCTTCTATCCTCTAATTGGAGGACTGGAGGGTGTAATACTAAACTCCTCCCAATGCCTTCCTTTAAAGAGGGCAAGAAACTGGAGTTTTCCAATAACTCTGCTCTGCATATGCTACTCTGCCTGGTTTCATTTCCATTGAATAAGATGCCCCTGTGTTGAGTAGCCCCTGGTATCCTCCACCCTCTTTCTTTCCTTAGTTGCTATGTTGTCTCACTCAGATTGTGAGGTCCTTGAGAGCAGGTTCTATCTTTCTTTGTATCAATTGTATACCCAGTGCTTAGCACAGTGCATGGCACATAGTGGGCACTTCATAAAAGTTTATTGAATTGGATTTTCTTCTTAATGATCAGGCATTTATAAGCAAATATTTTTTTTAATGTGCCATGGATTGTATACCAGGCAAGCAAAGTTTAATTTTTTTTTATGTGCCTCAAAGATATAAGGGGAAAAGAACGGGAAGTGACTTAAAAGTACTTCCAAGAACCTAGAAAACTGAAACTTGTATTCTCAAGTATGAGAGATGCTGCGGCCAGCACGGTCCAGCAGGTCCGGGGAAGTTAAGGGCTCACAGAATGAGGATGAAAAGACAGGTGGGAAACAGCAGTCTGAACAAACTGAATTTATTCTGGACATACTGAGCCAAAAATTCAGGGAATCGGGATGCTTAAATAGTAAAAAACCATAAAGGTAGTGATTGAAGCATGAAACAGAACAGATTGTGATAAGTAGAAAGGGAGGCCTCAAGGCCTCTTTATTGGAATGTTATCCTGTATAGCAGGGGCCCTGATTCCTGGAACTTCAACACCCAAATTCAAGGATGTGCACCTGAGAACAACATATCACTTAACTTCTCAAGCCAGCTACTCTTCTCCCTTGGAGGAGGGGAACTCTTGATAAGGGGCTCTTTCAAACCCCTCAAGGTTCTCTATATCTCCCCCTTTTTGTTTTACAATGACTCTTTCCTACTCATCTGAATGTTGAATGCCAGCTTACTATAGTATGGATGATCAAGGACATCAGGGCAGGAGCACAGATACAAATATAAAATACTCTTGCAAGGCCTATGAACAACAGCCCAAGGTCTTGTGCAAGGTCACTTAAAAACACAAAAGCACTATTTATCACATCAGCAATCTGTTGTGCAGCCTCGGGTGCATCCAAGTTGCTATGACTTCTGACATCATCAATAATCTGAACAATTTGTTCCAAATCATCCATATCCATAGTTACATTGTTAACATTCCATAATCCTCTTAAGTGATTGGCAATTTTGGTAAAATTATAATTCACATTTAACAAACAAAAATGGATAAACCTATAATCACATTCCAATCTACTATATAAGATGAGTATCTCAGCTTGTTCATTAATTTCTATTACATCCCATTGCAATTCATCAATGGCTTGACAAAAATCTTTATTAATTTTTTCTTGTACTTGAAATGCCCTTCTAATATTTCTGGACAATTGATCTAAATATTTGGCTTGTTTAACTTCTGTTTGTACACTCATAATACCTTCTGTTAAAGCTACACTACTAGCAAAAATGGCTACTAAAGCAATAATTCCAAAAATAATACAGGAAATACACCTTTTTTTTTTTAACAAGAAAACAATTTTCTGTGAAGCAAATTGATAGTCTGATCTCCTGGAGCCTGATACCATTGAGTCTCCTCGGCTGGAAGGAGAGAGAATGGACTCCGTCTAATAACCAACACCTTTTGGTTTCCTACTTTTTCATTTATGCAAGCATTCACAGAGCAATTCAAACAAGTGACATTGAAAGTGTTGTCCCCTTGTGCTGTCACAGTCCCATTTTTGTCAGCCTTAACCAAGTTAAGGGAATTCAGTAAAAAGAGGAGCCCAATGAGAGTCTATTTTATATTTCCTTTTGCCTTTCCTCTTCTTCTGCACTCCCAGAAGGTCTTTTTGTTCAGGCGCAGCTTCTGAATCCACTTGGACAGGTCTTGTATGTCTTTCTCCGACCCTCATGACTCCACCATCTGGGGAGATAGAAAGAAATCCTATCCCTCTTGTTAACACCCTATCAGGTCCTCTCCACACCTTATTGACATCCTTCCACAACAGGTGTTGCTGCTGGGGTGTAATCTGCTTTTCACTTACAATTCTGCTATCATTATGGCTGAAAAATGAAAAGAATTTTTGTGAAGGAGTAAGGTTGTCATAATCTAAGGTTAAGTTGTTAATACTATATACATACAGCCTGTGCCAATTGTTCCTGAGGGGACCTACTAAGCATTCCCCCTTTTTGTTTTTGAAGGAACAGGTTGAGAGTTTTATTCTTCCTTTATACTATTGCCTGACCCATAGGGTTATATGGTATTCCTGAAATATGAATGATTTGTAAAGAGAAATGTAATATTAGAACTGAGACCCAAGTACATGCACTCAAGCTCCCCACCCTGTCCCCCTTTAAACAGATGGGACCCAACATATTTTGGGATAAGGGATGAAGGTCTCGGCTTCTGAAACTGCTTCCTGCTGAGACTGGACATAGAGCTGACCCTGCCTCACAGGGTCCCAACATTGGAGGGGTTGGGTCTTTAACCAGCATGAGGAACTTGACGATTCAGAGGGTGATACATGATGGTCTTGGACAAAGATATCTAGAAGACACAAATCTGACACAGAGATTAAATAAACAAGGACCAAAAAAGGATTAAGAATAAAATAACTAGACTAGAGGTAGGTGTGAGAAGAGATGGTTGGGAATTGATGCTTTGGTCATTCTACCTGAGACAATGAAGGTGACATCTGACCAGAGTCATAATTAGTAGTAGGAGTAGGTCTGTGCCTCAGGGAAATAATTTGAATGTTAATCTACAGAGTTTAATGACTAATTAGCAAAAAAATAGTTATTTAAAGTAGGAAAGTACCACATAGCAAGCTTCTTTTTCTCCAGTCTCCCAGTGGCTGTGCCTTAGATGAACTCTTGCCTTTTCCTGCCCCTGTTTCTTCCTCCCCAACTGCCTTTCCAATGCAAAAAAGAGACAGGTAACCTCAAATGCAATCACTCGGCACTTCCTCTCTGACCAGGTACCATACTCTTGAAGGACCACATAATCCAACCTATAGGCTTTCAGCTTACCCCCAACTCTAGCTTCTGTCCCTTTGCTACAGAAAACAAGTAGCTAGAAGCTTGCTCTACCTGGGACAACAGTGTGGCAGAAAACTGCTGTAATAATGTTCATCCAGAGAACTGAGAAACTAATGCAAATGAGGCAGGGTGCTAACATGCATATGTGGCTCCAATAGACCTAAAGGAGAGGAAACTAGTGCATTAAGATTGAGGCCAGTTGAAAGCAAATTCTCCAGCATGACAGGAGCCTGAGACAGTTTTGAAATACAGCCACCAGGAAAATAGTAACAAAGAGAAAGGAGTAAGAAAGATGACTATAGGGACATATAAGGTGAAAAGATAGAAATTACCAAATATTTTAGGAGGAAGAAAACTAATACCACCTTGAATACAGTTAAACCTACAGGCAAAATATTAAAAACAGCAGGTAATATGGCCTCTAGATCATCTAAATGAGTCCAAACATTTCTGAATAAATATTGCAAGACAAGGAAAAGTGAAACATTTATAATGGTAATTTAAATGGGAAGATCTTTCCCATTCATTAATAGATCCATGCAACTTGGGTCTCATGGAAACTTGAGTCACATGAGTCTGTGGAGGGAGGAGTTTGCAGAACAGATGGAGCAGGAAGGGTAGAACAGGAAGAGGCAGATATAGAGCAGAGCTGAGAGGAAATTGGTCAGAGCAGTCAGAACTGAGGGAGAGGAGGCAGATAGCTAGGTTCTTGAGTGTTTCCTTGTTTGTGGGAAAGCCCTAGCATGGAGAAGGCTTCGGGGTAATGTTATTCTCTACATTGCTATTGTGTACAGATTTCTTTGTTACTATGATGGATTTGGCTTTCTGGTGTCTGAATAAGTGTTTTGGTTCTGTCTTCCATGTGGAGAGTCTGTTGCTGTGCTATGATATTCACTATGAATATCAGGTTGGCACTACAACACCTGACAAGGCTGAGGACTCTGTGGATCCTCAAAAGAGAATTGGACCAGAGTAAGATGTTTCCAAATAGTTCAAGGAAGAAATAAGAAATTTGAAGGTAGAATTTTTGGTCAGCAGAGTAGAAATAATCAGAAAAAAAAACCCACAACAAAAGTCTTGAATCTCATAGCAAACCTCACCAAAGAAATATAAAAGAGAATGGATTTGGAATGTAAATACACAAAAGATTGAGACAATCTGGAAGAACGGAAGCAAAAGGTAATACTGATCTGCATTGGGAGAGGGAGTTATCTCACTGGGAGTTTCATGCAAAATTGAAATCCTAGGATCTGTCCAAAATAAAAATGTTTAGACATGCTTATGTATGAGTATGTCTCCCCTGATTAAATATAAGCTCCTTGAGGACAGGGATTTTTCTTTTTTTTTTCTTCCTTTCTTTCTTTGTCTATCACTGTGCTTGGCACATAATCAATGTTGTGTCAATACTTCATTAATCTTGATTAAAATATTCACCTTTCAGACAATTATGCTCTGTAAAAAAACTTCAGAATAGCTAACTAGAAAGAGATGAAACTGGTTGTAAATCAGTTCTGAAGAAAGAAAAATTTTATTTTGTTGGCAACTTCTGAGAGTAATATTCTCCATGACAGAATTCTTATATTGAACAAAGACCTATTGTCATAATGACATAAAATCTGTATGCAATTCATTGGCATAAATCTTTGTGTGGTTTTTTTAAAGAAGCCTATTCAGAAAACATGTAGTTTTGCTTCCTTAGGGGCTTGTAGGAACTACCACAATCTGTTTACAGGAGTCTAATATTTGTATTTGCTTAATAATCCCTGTCTTCAGGAAGACAGGGAACTTTTGCTTAATATTCAGAGTTCAGGAATCTGGGCCAAAATAGATGCTTATTCTGAAGGCCAGATGTAGGACAAATAAATTACCTTCTGAGAGGCAATGCAGAATAGTGGAGAGTGTAATGGACTTGGAGTCAGAAAGACTTGGGTTCCCATTGTGCTTCAGATCCTTATTAACTTTGTGAACCTGGGCAAATCATTTAACATCCTGAGCCTCAGTTTCCTCAGCTTCAAAATAAGGGGGTTGAGCTCCACGATCCCGAGGTATGTTACCTCTCTAAATCTGTGATTTTATGACCTTTTTATTTGCATCTAGATGTAAGTTCAGCTTTCATTCCAAGAGTGATGTTAGCCCAGTCTACCTTGTTCTTCTTAACCTGTTTTCTCTTGGAAGCACTCTTGAATTCTGTTATGAATATGAAGAGACCTAGACCAGTCCAGTAGAGTGCAAGTCGAAGATAGCTCATGTTTTATTTTCATTACTTGTTTTGAGAAAATGAAAGGTACAAAAATCCAAAGTTATAGGATAAATAAACAAGGGCCTGGCAAATGGATTTACTAAAGGGTTTCTTTGATTACTAGAGAATTGCAGAGGAGGAGGACTAGTAGGAGTGGCAAGAGCTGCAGTAGTAAATCACATTTATAACACTTCAGAGTTTACAAAGGTTTACATCTATTGCTATAGCCATCCACCTGCCAGATGTTGCTGAAAAGTTACCAAAGATATGCCCACTTGGAAACCTGTTTATAGTCACTTGGCTTTAAGATGGTAGATTAAGTCAAATGTCAAGCTTAAGATGTCTTTATATCATTCTCTACGTTGAGGTCAAATAGACCCACTTATTGTTCCATGTATCTCCTGTAAGCCTTTATAAGACTATCCCTCATGTCCAAAATGCTCTCCATCCTCACCTCTTGGACCCCTAGTTTCCCTGAAGGCTCAGTTCAAATGTCATCTCCTTAGAGACACTTCTTCTTACTCATCAGTTAGAATTTTCTTCTCAATCATGTTTACTTTGAACATACTTTATATTTATTTCACAGCGCAAGGGCTCTTAACCTGGGGTCCATGAACTTTTGAAATTTTACTTTTAAAAATTAAAAAAAATACTTGGATAATTGTATTTCAACAAATGTGTTTCTTTTATGATACTATATATTTTATTTTATATATTTAAATATATTAGTCTGAGAAAGGGTCCATAGATTTCATTGAACTGATAAGAGAATATAGGACACACACCAAAAAATGGCTCAGAACTCCTGCCACAATCATAGACTTACAACTGTAAAGAACCTCAAAGTTTATCTTCTCCCAACTCATTTTACATGTTAGGAAACTGAGGCCCAGGGAGAGACAACATGCCCAAAGTCATATAGGAATTGTCCAGGATGTCTGCTCTCTAACCTAGCATTCTTTTCATTACAGCATTTCTTCTCATCATCATCACCATTACCCCCAGAAGAACTTCAGCTCCTTGAAGACAGGGATTATTTTGGGTTTATTTGTTTTGTTTTTTTTTTGTTCTTTTTTTTTTTTGGTATAACTTGTGCCTAGCTTAGCAGACTGTCATGTGGAAGGCACTATGCTAGGTATTAGTTATATATTAATAATAATGATGCTGATAACTGATGTTTATATAGTACTTAATACATGCCAGATTAAAGTGTTAGGCATTTTACACCTGTTATCTCATTTGATCCCCACAACAACCCTCAGAAGTAGGTGTTATTATTATCCCAGTTTTACAGATAAGAAACTGACAGAAACAAAGGTTAAATGATTTGTCCAAGGTCACACAACTAGTGTCTGAGAGCAGGTTTGAACCCCAGTCTTCCTGACTATCCACTGTGCCACCTAGATGCTCCAATCACATATTAATAATTATATGTAATATAATTATATTTCAACAATGCTATTGCAATAATATATTATGATATTTATGTCAATAATTACTTCCTGAACTGAAGGATCGTGGTGAAGCAAAATTGGTCAAAATGAGCTCATTTGAAATTTATCATGGTGTCAA
Source organism: Bettongia penicillata ogilbyi (assembly GCA_023548195.1). Taxonomy (NCBI): domain Eukaryota; kingdom Metazoa; phylum Chordata; class Mammalia; order Diprotodontia; family Potoroidae; genus Bettongia; species Bettongia penicillata. Next base: position 4,918,360 of record JAJHZJ010000367.1, on the reverse strand, counting down.
GGGATTGGAGAATGAGTAATAATCTTGTAGATTAGTAATGAAATTGAATATTATTTGTTGTTTATTACCAATGAAAATTATGAATACAGAGAAGCTTGGGAAGATTTTGATATGAGCAAATGCTAAGTGACGAATCAGAGAGAAAATAGCAACGTAAATGGAAACAAAAAACAAAATAAAAACTGTGAAATAGTAATGTCCAACTTTGACCCCAAAGAAAAGATATGAGAAGGCATCTCCTCTCTTCTTTACAAAGGTGGGGAAGACTCTGAGTCAAGGTCAAGGTGTATAATAGTAAACTTCTTAGATGTTGATTAATTTTGCTGAACTATTTTTAAAAACTTTGTTATAAAGATTAGAGAGATAGATTAGGAAATAGTTGTGATGTAAAAACAAAAGTAATCAGTAAAATTTTACTTTTAGAAAAGAAAATTATCATGGAAAAATTAATGTATGGGAATTACAGTTGCTTTAAAACAGAAGCTTCATGCTTGTCAACTTGTTACAAAAATTCAGTTTTCATGTTTCTTTGAACTCTTGTATCTATTGCCTACAGCAAAGGACACCTGTACTCAACACAACAATTTAACAGATGGTAATGAAACACTGGGCTAAGACCTAGGACACAGAATAACACTCACTATATTCACCATGTAGCAAGATAATATGCAAATAGTTATGAAACAAAACAGAATGGGGAAATGCGCATAAGAGAAGTCGCAATAGCTGCTATGAGGCACTTCTTCCAAGATCTAGTTCTAGGAACCTATAAATGAATGATTTGGAGATTCTCGCCAGATTACATACCTGGGTAAAAAAGAAGGCAGGATTCAAACCTAAGTTCTCTTCCTCCAATTCCAGGGCTCTTTCCACTATGACAAGCCATCTTTAGTTGAGTTAAGGTTGTTAAATTGCTAGAGAGACAATTGACATATTAGCCAGCTAATCTGATACTTCAATACCTCAAGGACTCATAATATCCTTAATGTAGATACTGTTTCCACCAAATGCAAATTTCAGTCTCTCTGCACTTTAGACTAGTGATCTCCAACTCTATAAAACAATACCCTCATTTTTTGCAAAAAACAGTCACACTTTTTACAAAACATAATTTTATAAGCTTATAGTTTATTCAAATAAAAATAAGATTTTTATTACATTTTATTAAAGAAATGCACAAATCATGTTATAAATAATGTTTCATGTCATAGGCATCTTGCTGTATATACATACATATATAGATGTATATGTATGTGTGTGTATATATATATATATATATATATATATTTACATATATACATACACATATGTGGGTGTATGTGTGTGTATAGCAGAAGCATCTAATTTTCCATGGAAAAAATGTCATCTTGTCAATGTATTCTGTATGTACATTTTGTACTTTTGTACTTCTATTTAAATTCTCTATTATAGTTGCTTAGGTTACTACTCTAGTGGTGATTCTCTTTAGGTTATCTACATAATGATCATGAAGCAATATTATTTCACTTTTTAACATTAAAGATAACAAAATTAATTTCATTGTTGACAATTTCAAAAATTATAACTTCTCAAATTATTTGAATGTTTTAAAAGTTGATCAGCCAGTATGGTCTGCCAGACCAAGACATGTAAGATGGCACTGACACACAAATCTTAACTTATTTCACAAACCCATCAATGCACGCTGCCATGGAGTAGCCCCCACTGCTCGGAGATTAGGGCACCCAGCCAGGTAAGATTTAATGGCAGAAAGAAGGGAAGAGAATGGTACAGAGCTGGAGTGCTGCCTAAACCCTAGGCCAGGGGTTCCCAAGTAGGTATTTGTAGGTAGTAAAGTAACCGTATGAGGGCAGTGGAGACTTGCTGGCTATCAGGGAACAAGGATACCTAGGAAGACTATAGCAACAATGGGAGAAGACACTCAGTCTACATTAAAAAAAACAACCACCAGCAACTGAACCAACTTTGCCTGATTCACAATTCATTCTAGGTCTGACCCTGCTTCCTCTTGATTGATTCCATAGGGCCTATTAGGAACTTTAAGGCCCAGGAGAAAACAACAAAACACAAGTCTTTTCTCCTAGGAACTTACCTTCTATTTGGAGATAACAATAGGGAGACAGAAAAGTTTATACATGTTAATTTGTGGAGAGGGGAGGTAACATTAACTACTGGGGCTCTGAAAGAGAGTAAGTATTTATAAAGAACCTACTATGTGCAGACATTTTTTCTATTTCACAAATATTTCATTTAGTATGTGCAATTATTCTCTCTATTTTACAGATGAGGAAAGTAATCTAAACAGAGGTTATGTGACTTACCCAAGGTCACACAGCTAGTAAATGTTTTAGGTCAGATTGGAACTGAGATCTGCTTCTGATTCTAGGCCCAGTGCTTTATCCCTTGAGCCATCAGCTGCCTCTAAAGAGAGAGGCTTTGAGTAGAAAGTGGCACCTAAGTTGAGCCATAAAGACAGCTAAGCATTCTAAAAGGAGAGGAGAGAAAGGCGAGGATAATAGAAAGTAAGCTAGCTGATTGCTTCTCTTAATTGATTCTCATCATTTACATGTAGTCCTTTACATGCATTTTCATTTAACTCTTGTGATCATACATTTGAGACAGGTTCAGCAGATATCATTATTCCATTTTATGGATGAGAAAACAGAGACTCAGGTTATTTGATTTGCCTGTGGCCATACAACTCCTAGTTGTATTATTATTGTTATTACATATTATTATGCCAGTTTTGCAGATAGGGAAACTGAGGCTCATAGAGTTGAAGTAACTTGATCACAATCACAAAACTAAGTAGTAGAACCAAGATTTTCTTCAAGTACAGAATTTTTTGCATTATATTACGGTGTTAGGCATCTCCCCTGCTTCCTCCAAGGTCTTCACCTTAGCTAGTTTTTTGGGTATTCATCATATGGCCTCTTATATCTCTTCTTAAATAGCAAATATTAGAATGTGTAAGTCAACAGTGGGAGATTGAAGTCATCTGTTCTAAACCAACATAGCACTAATCCCTGAATTAACTATCAGAGCTGATTAGGACTTGGGTAAGGCTGGACTTTCTAAATACAGTGGTAAAGAAGACAATTGTATTGTGGTGTTTTCTCATACAGACACTTGGCACTGTTTTAAAATGATATGCAAAAGATGAGTAGTTTTTTCAGTAGGGGAACTTCCTCCGCTAGTACAGATGGTCATCTATAACTTAGTAGACAAATCCTAGAGTTGTCAAAGTACATAAAGGTTAATTGATCTTTCCCAGGTTCACATGGTTAATAACTGACCCAGGCAGGATTAGCACAGAGTTCTTCCTGAATACAAACTGAGCTCTTTCAACTACACAATGTTTCCTCTAGTATTATTGTAAATCCTCATTTTTGTAATTTTCATCATAAATGCAGATAAATTTTTCCCCTTCCTCTTCAGTAGTCTACCAAAATGTCACTTGGATCAAAGCTTCTCAGAAAATATCCAGAAAGTTATAAGTGAACATTTGGATTTATTCAAGGAATTTGATTTTAACTTCTGTGTTCTTTTCTGAAATTCTGAATCTGACTCTCAGATCTCAAATTTGATTACATGACAACAAGGTTAGTAAGTGAATGAGTCTGTGGGGGAAAGAATAGGCAATTTATTAAATTTAGCAAAAGGTATTTTATGACTAAATTAATTTGTACTGACAGTGGCATTTAAGAAGTAAGTTTGACATAAACACAAATATGCATGGCAATTATATGTTAAGAGGAACAGAACAAGCTAATACAAAATAAAAAGGATGTATTTGTATGTACAATAAAATCCAATTAACACCAATTGGTGAAAAAGTCTGGGCAGTGAACATCTTTTTAAATATTATTTTGTTTTCTTTGGATTTATACAGTAACTTAAAGCTTAGAAGCTTTGTTCAGGTGAGATTCCAAAGGGATTTGCTGTAATTAATTGGTAATGATTTGCAATTAACCTACCAGTTTGTTTATAAATGGATGTTTATAAAGCTTTGAAAACAGCTCTATGGAATAAATTTTAAAATTCCATTTGCAATCTTGCTTATGGAATGCTTCATTGATAACTTACAGTTGTTTTTCAAAGATAATACCAAAAGGAAAAAAGAGTACAGGCTCATTTTCTTTTCAATTTTTTAAAAATTTATTTATTTAACTTTTAACTTTCATTTTCACAAAATTTGGGGTTCCAAATTTTCTCCCCATTTCTCCCCTCCCCCACCCCAAAATGCTGGGCATTTTAATTGCCCCTATCATCAATCTGCCCTCTCTTCTATCATCCCTTTCTTCCTTTGTCCCCATCTTCTCTTTTCCCCTGTAGGGCCAGATAACTTTTTTTTTTTTATTTAATTTTCTTACATTCATTTTCACAAATTTTTGGGTTCCAAATTTTCTCCCCTTTTATCCCCTCCCCCCACCCCAATACCCCAAGCATCTAATTTTCCCTATCTCCAATCTGCCCTCTCTTCTGTCATCTCTCCCTTCTCTTGTCTCCATCTTCTCTTTTCTCCTGTAGGGCCAGATGACTTTCTTTTCCTTCTTAACTGTATGTCTTCTTTCCTACTTACAACAACAATACTAAACAGTTGTTCCTAAAACTTTGAGTTCCAAATTCTCCCCATCCCTCCCTCCCCACCCATTCTCTTTGGGACAGCAGGCAATTCAATATAGGCCATATCTGTGTAGTTTTGCCAATGACCTCCCTGATAGTCGTGTTGTGTAAGACTAACTGGATTACCATCCCTCCTAACCTGCCCCTCCTTGTTTCTCTTCTGTCTTTTGATCCTGTCCCTCCCCAAGTGTTGACTTCAAATTGCTCCCTCCTCCCTTTGCCCTCCCTTCCATCATCCCCCCCCCTTGCAATATCTCCTTCTCCCCCACTTTCTTATACTGTAAGATAGGTTTTCATACCAAAATGAGTGTGCATTTCACTCCGTTTAGTCAAATGTGATGAGGGTAAAGCTTCTTGGTTTTTTTTTTTTTTTCTCAGCTCTCCTCTTTTTCCCTCCACTAAGAAAAACTCCTACCTGCCTCTTAAATGACATATAGTTACCCCCTTCCCTTTCCCTCTCTTTCCTCCCCCTACATTTCTCTCTCACCATTTACCCTAGTTTCTTTTAAGATATGGTCCCATCCTATTCAATTCACTCTGTGCTCTCTATCTCTGTATGTGTGTGCATGTGTGTATGTGTGTGCATGCGTGTACATGTGTGTGTGTGGTCCCACCAACTACCCAGATACTGAAAAGTTTTAAGAGTTAGAAATATTGTCTTTCCCTGTATGAGTGTAAACAGTTCACTTCTGGTAAGTCCCTTAAGACTTCTCTTTGCTGTTTACTTTTTCATGCTTCTTCTCATTCTTGTGCTTGAAAGTCAAATTTTCTTTTCAGCTCTGGTTTTTTCATCAAGAATGATTGAAAGTCCTCTGTTTCATTGAAAGACCATATTTTCCCTTGAAGTATTATACTCAGTTTAGCTGGGTAGGTGATTCTTGGTTTGAGTCCTAGTTCCTTTGCCTTCTGGAATATCCTATTCCATGCCCTTCGATCCCTTAACGTAGAAGCTGCTAGATCTTGGGTTATCCTGATTGTATTTCCACAGTACTGGAATTGTTTCTTTCTAGCTGCTTGCAAGATTTTTTCCTTGAGCTGGGAGTTCTGGAATTTGGCCACAATGTTCCTAGGAGTTTCTCTTTTTGGATCTCTTTCAGGTGGTGATTGATGGATTCTTTCAATACTTATTTTGCCCTCTGGTTCTAGAATGTCAGGGCAGTTTTCCTTGATAATTTCATGGAAGATGATGTCTAGGCTCTTTTTTTGATCATGACTTTCAGGTAGTCCCATAATTTTTAAATTGTCTCTCCTGGATCTATTTTCCAGGTCAGTTGTTTTTCCCATGAGATATTTCACATTCTCTTCCATTTTTTCATTCTTTTGGTTTTGTTTGGTGATTTCTTGGTTTCTCAGAAAGTCATTAGACTCCATCTGTTCCATTCTAATTTTGAGAGAACTATTAAATTCAGTGAGCTTTTGAGCCTCTTTTTCCATTTGGCTTATTCTGCTTTTGAAAGCATTCTTCTCCTCATTGGCTTTTTGAACCTCCTTTGCCAATTGGATGAGCCTATTTTTCAAGGTGTTAATTTCCTCAGCATTTTTTTGGGTCTCCTTTACCAAGGTATTGACCCTTTTTTCATACTTTTCTTGCATCTCTGACATTTCTCTTCCCAGTTTTTCCTCCACCTGTCTAACTTACTTTTCAAAATCCTTTTTGAGTTCTTCCAGGGCCTGAGCCCACCCACCACCCCCCTGGTGTGTCTGGGGTACTGAGGCCCCGCCCTCCACGTCTTTCCCTGATGGCCAGGATACGTCCTCATCATCAGATCCGAAGGTCGGGATCATTTGCATTTGTTGGAAAAAACTCTCTAAAGTCTTATTTTTCTTCCCTTTTCTAGGCATTTTCCCAGCCAGTTACTTGACTTCTGAGATTCCTTTCCACCCCCACCTGGATCCGCCCAGCTAGTGCTTGGCCTCTGAGATTTAAATGGGCTTTCCTCCTGCCAGCTGTCAATCAGTGAGCTTTAGTTCAGGTGCTGGGGTGGGGCCAGGGCCGCCTCCGAGACTCTGATCCCTCAGGGGCTTTATGCAGAGACTTTCAGGAATGGAGCGGGTGGGGGCGGGGTGGGGGGCCCACCTCCCAAACCCCACTCCCTCGGGGGCTTTAAGCAGAAGCCTTCAGTAACAGAGCGGGGTGGGGGCAGGGCCGTCTCCCAGGCTCAACTCCGTCAGGTCCTATGCAGGAATCTTCCATAATGAAGATCTTGCCTGCTGCTGGGGGATTCCTGGGTCCCGGTCCGCCGCCGCCCACACCTCTGCCGCCGCCACTTCCTCCCGAGGGGGCCCGAGTCACGGAGACACCCTGCTTCCCCTCTCCGCCAGCCCGGCCTCTCTCACTGACCTGTAGCTTCTGTGGGTGGAGGGACTTTCCCGGCTGCCGGAGCTTCCGTCTCTGAAGCCTGCTCAGATCAGCTTCTCTGGGGCCGCGGCGAGGGCAGCGTTGGGGGTGGGGTCCACTTTCCGGGGGCGCTGGACTCTGGGGATGGGTCTCCAGGGCTCCCTGGAACGGAAATCTCTTCCACTCTGCTTCTGCACACCTTGTATTGACCCAGAAGTTATGGGGGACTCTTTTTACATTAATTCTATGGGCTTTTGTTTTCAGAGCTCGTAAACGTGCGTCCTTCTACTCCGCCATCTTGGCTCCGCCCCACGAGATAACTTTCTATACCCCATTACCTGTATTTCTTATTTCCTAGTAGTAAGAACAATACTTGACAGTTGTTCCTAAAACTTTGACTTTTAACTTCTCTTCATCCCTCCCTCCCCACCCATTCCCTTTGGGAAGGCAAGCAATTCAATATAGGCCTTATCTGTGTAGTTTTGCAAATGACTTCCATAATAGTCATGTTGTGCAAGACTAACTATATTTCCCTCCATCCTATCCTGCCCTGCATTGCTTCTATTCTCTCTTTGGATCCTGTCCCTCCCCAAGAGTGTTGATTTCACATTGCTCCCTCCTCCCATTGCCCTCCCTTCCATCTTCCCCCCCACCCTGCTTATCTCCTTCTCCCCCACTTTCCTGTATTGTAAGATAGGTTTTCATACCAAAATGAGTGTGCATTTTATTCCTTCCTTTAGTCGAATGTAATGAGAGTAAACTTTGTGTTTTTCTCTCACCTCCCCTCTTTTTCCCTCCACTGAAGTCTTTTGCTTGCCTCTTTTATGAGAGATAATTTGCCCCATTCCATTTCTCCCTTTTTTCTCCCAATATAGTTCTCTTTCACCCCTTAATTTCTTTTTTAAGACATGATCCCATCTTATTCAATTCACTCTGTGTTCTGTGTGTGTGTGTGTGAATGTGTGTGTGTAATCCCACCAACTACCTAGATACCGAAAAGTTTCAAGAGTTGCAAATATTGTCTTTCCATGTAGGAATGTAAAATTTCAACTTTAGTAAGTCCCTTATGACTTCTCTTTACTGTTTACCTTTTCATGCTTCTTTTCATTCTTGGGTTTGAAGGTCAAATTTTCTTTTTACCTCTGGTCTTTTCATCAAGAATGCTTGAAAGGGGGGGCGGAGCCAAGATGGCGGAGTAGAAGGATGCATGTTTACGAGCTCCAACCCACAGCCCATAGAATTATTGTAAAAAGAGACCCCCATAACTTCTGGACCACTGAAAAGGGTACAGAAACAGAGTGGAAGAGATTTCCGTGCCAGAGAGCCCTGGAGACCCGTCCCCAGGGTCCGTCGCGCCCCGGAAAGCGGACCCCACCCCAGCGCTGCCCTGGCCCGACCCCAGAGAAGCTGATCCAAGCAGGCTTCAGGAACGGAAGCTCCGGCAGCCGGGAAAGTCCCTCCGCCCACAGAAGCTACAGGTCAGTGAGAGAGACGGCTGGCTGGCTGAGGGGAGTGGGGTGTCTCCGTGACTCGGGCCCCCTCGGGAGGAAGTGGTGGTGGCAGAGGCATGGGCGGCGGCAGAGGCAGCAGCAGCATGGCCACAGTGCCCCGGACTCCCCCAGCAGTAGTCAGGATCTTCATTACTGAAAGTCTCTGCATAAACAACCTGAGGGAGCTGAGCCTGGGAGACGGCCCTGCCCCACCCCACTCCACTACTGAAGGTCTCTGCATAAAGCCCCTGAGGGAACTGAGCCTGGGAGGTGGCCCCCCCCACCCGCTCCGTTCCTGAAAGTCTCTGCATAAAGCCCCTGAGGAAGCCAAGCCTGGGAGGTGGCCCTGCCCCCACCCCAGCACCAGAACTAAAGGTCACATTGATTAGCAGGCGGGCGGCGCGGAAAGCACATTTGAATTTCACCCCAAGCACTATCTGGGCGGATCTAGGTGGGGGTGGACAGGAATCTCAGAAGTCAAGTAACTGGCTGGGAAAATGCCTAGAAAAGGGAAGAAAAATAAGACTATAGAGAGTTTTTTCCAACAAATGCAAATGATCCTGACATTCGGATCTGATGACAAGAACGTATTCTTGCCATCAGGGAAAGACGTGGAGGGTGGGGCCTCAGGACCCCAGACACCCCAGGGGGATGTCAGGTGGGCTCAGGCCTTGGAAGAGCTCAAAAAGGATTTTGAAAATCAAGTTAGAGAGATGGAGGAAAAACTGGGAAGAGAAATGAGAGAGATGCAAGAAAAGTATGAAAAAAGGGTCAATACCTTGGTAAAGGAGACCCCAAAAAAATGCTGAGGAGAATAACACCTTGAAAAATAGGCTCACTCAATTGGCAAAAGAGGTTCAAAAAGCCAATGAGGAGAAGAATGCTTTCAAAAGCAGAATTAGCCAAATGGAAAAAGAGGTTCAAAAGCTCACTGAATTTAATAGTTCTCTCAAAATTAGAATGGAACAGATGGAGTCTAATGACTTTCTGAGAAACCAAGAAATCACCAAACAAAACCAAAAGAATGAAAAAATGGAAGAGAATGTGAAATATCTCATGGGAAAAACAACTGACCTGGAAAATAGATCCAGGAGAGACAATTTAAAAATTGTGGGACTACCTGAAAGCCATGATCAAAAAAAGAGCCTAGACATCATCTTCCATGAAATTATCAAGGAAAACTGCCCTGACATTCTAGAACCAGAGGGCAAAATAAGTATTGAAAGAATCCATCAATCACCACCTGAAAGAGATCCAAAAAGAGAAACTCCTAGGAACATTGTGGCCAAATGCCAGAACTTCCAGCTCAAGGAAAAAATCTTGCAAGCAGCTAGAAAGAAACAGTTCCAGTACTGTGGAAATACAATCAGGATAACTCAAGATCTAGCAGCTTCTACATTAAGGGATCAAAGCGCGTGGAATAGGATACTCCAGAAATCAAAGGAACTAGGACTCAAACCAAGAATCACCTACCCAGCTAAACTGAGTATAATACTTCAAGGGAAAATATGGTCTTTCAATGAAACAGAGGACTTTCAATCATTCTTGATGAAAAGACCAGAGCTGAAAAGAAAATTTGGCTTCCAAACACAAGAATGAGAAGAAGCATGAAAAAGTAAACAGCAAAGAGAAGTCTTAAGGGACTTACCAGAAGTGAACTGTTGACATTCCTACATGGAAAGACAATATTTGTAACTCTTAAAACTTTTCAGTATCTGGGTAGTTGGTGGGACCACACACACACACACACATGTACACGCATGCATGCACACACACATACACACATGCCCATGCACACACACAGAGAGACAGAGAGCACAGAGTGAATTGAATAGGATGGGACCATAGCTGAAAAGAAATTAAGGTAAATGGTGAGAGAGAAATGTAGTGGGAGGAAAGAGGGTGAAATGGAATTGGGTAATTATATGTCATTTAAGAGGCAAGTAGGAGACTTTTTAGTGGAGGGAAAAAGAGGAGAGCTGAGAAAAAAAACCAATTAGTTTACCCTCATCACATTTGACTAAAGGAAGGAATAAAATGCACACTCATTTTGGTATGAAAACCTATCTCACAGTGTAGGAAAGGGAGGGAGAAGGAGATAAGCAAGGGTGGGGGATGATGGAAGGGAGGGCAAAGGGAGGAGGGAGCAATTTGAAGTCAACACTCAGGGACGGACAGGATCAAAAGACAGAAGAGAAACAATGAGGGACAGGGTAGGATGGAGGGTAATTCAGTTAGTCTTACACAACATGACTACCAGGGAAGTGATTGGCAAAATTACACAGATATGGCCTATATTGAATTGCCTGCCTTCCCAAAGGGAATGGGTGGGGAGGGAGAGATCGGGAGAATTTGGAACTCAAATTTTAGGAACAACTGTTTAGTATTGCTGTTGCTACTAGGAAAGAAGACATACAGTTAATGAGGAATAGAAAGTCATCTGGCCCTACAGGAGAAAAGAGAAGATGGAGACAAGAGAAGGGAGGGATGACAGAAGAGAGGGCAGATTGGAGATAGGGAAAATTAGATGCTTGGGGTATTGGGGTGGGGGGAGGGGATGAAAGGGGAGAAAATTTGGAACCCAAAATTTTGTGAAAATGAATGTAAAAAGTTAAATAAAAAAAAAGAATGCTTGAAAGTCCTCTGTTTCATTGAAAGACCAGTTTTTATCCTGAAGTATTACACTTAATTTTGCTGGATAGGTGATTCTTGGTTTTAGTCCTACTTCTTTTGACTTCTGGAATATCCTATTCCATACCCTTTGATCCCTTAATGTAGAAGCTGCTAGTTCTTGTGTTATCCTAATTGTACTTCCACAATACTGGAATTGTTTCTTTCTAGCTGCTTGCAATATTTTCTCCTTGACCAGGGAACTCTGGAATTTGGCCACAATGTTCCTAGGAGTTTCTCTTTTTGGATCTCTTTCAGGTGATGATCAGTGGATTTCTTCAATACTTATTTTGCCCTCTGGTTATAGAATCTCAGGGCAGTTTTCCTTGATAATTTCATGAAAGATGATGTCTAGGCTCTTTTTTTGATCATGGCTTTCAGGTAGTCCCACAATTTTTAAATTGTCTCTCCTGGATCTGTTTTCCAGGTCAGTTATTTTTCCAGTGAGATATTTCACATTCTCTTCCATTTTTTCATTCTTTTGGTTTTGTTTTGTGATTTCTTGGTTTCTCATAAAGTCATTAGCCTCCATCTATTCCATTCTCATTTTGAAAGAACTATTTTCTTCAGTGAGCTTTTGGAGCTCCTTTTCCATTTGACTAATTCTGCTTTTGAAAGCATTCTTCTCCTCATTGGCTTTTTGAACCTCTTTTGCCAATTGAATTAGCCTATTTTTCAAGGTGCTATTTTCTTCAGCATTTTTTTGGGTCTCCTTTAGCAAGGTATTGACCCGTTTTTCATGCTTTACTTGCATCTCTCTCATTTTTCTTCCCAGTTTTTCCTCCACCTCTCTAACTTGGTTTTGAAAATCCTTTTTGATTTCTTCCATACCTGAGCCCATTGAATTTTATTTTGGATGTTTGGGATACAGAAGCCTTGACTTCTATGTCTCTCTCTGATGGTAAGCATTGTTCTTCCTCATCAGACAGGATGGGAGAAGATATCTGTTCACCAAGAAAGTAACCTTCTGTGGTCTTATTTTTTTCCCCTTTTTTGGGCATCTTCCCAATCAGTTTGTTGACTTTTGGGTCCTTTGTCAAGAGTAGGATATACTCTGGGAATCTGTGAGATCTCAGTTCCTCCAAGGTGGCACAATCAAGCATGTACTGGTCTGTACTCACAGAGGGATTTTTGTGGCCAGAATCTTAGCAGATACCTCTCCATAGCCATTTGGCCTCCAGTTCTGCCAAGTCAGCCCTGGGGGCTTATTTTCAGATAAGGTGGATGGGCCGCCTTTCAGTGTGAGACAAAGATCAGTTGGGCCAGGTCCTCCACCCAGGGCTGAGGTAAGACTCAGCTCTTCAATGCCCCCAGGGGTTTTTATGCTCCAACAATGGAGCTTCCATAAGGGCTGCTGTGCAGGCTCTCTGGCCCCTGCCTGCTGCCTGCTGCTGGAGCTATGGGAAGGCCCTTCTCCCTTCCTGGCCAGCTGATAAAACCCTGTCACTGACCTTTGGCACCTGTGGGCCAAGGTATCTTAGGACCCTCTACTACGACTGGAGATTCCACGCCCAAGGTGTCCTCCTCCCAGAGTCTCGTTGTGCAGTGCTGCTCGGCCAAGGCTTGGCTGGGCTCTGCGTCCGGCCCAACCAATGTTTCTGTGGGCCTTTCAGGCCACCGTGGGCTGGAAATCTCCTCCTCTCTGTTGTTTTCCACTTCTGCTGCTCCAAAATTTGTTGAGAGTCCCTCTCTACAGGTATTTTATGGGTTGTGGGGAGGACCCTGCTTAAGTGTGTCTTTCTAGTCCACCATCTTGGCTCCACCCCCCCACAGGCTCATTTTTGAATTTTGAATTGAGGATTTCAGTTCATGAGGCTTTATATATCAGATATAATATTGTGTACATGTATGTGTTACAGCATGTTTATGGAGTAACCATTTGAGTAACCATAAGCCTTGTCAAGACACAAATAATAAGAACATAGTGCTTTCCATTTACAGAATAACTTGTTTGCTATAACTCAGTGAGGTGAGTAGTACAAAAATGGCTGTTCCCATTTTGTGGATGATACAACTGAGTGAGGCTCAGAAGCCAGGTGACATACACAAACTCACACAATTAATAAGTGTCAGAGCTAGAACTCAAGCCTAGGTCTTGTAACTCAATTCTAGTGATCTGTGCACTCTGCCTATCATATTATTTTAAAGGTACATTATTATTAAAAAAAAAAAAAACCAAAACATTTACTTCTGTAGACCTAAAGGTAGCCTTTGAAGTTTTTCTCTTACAAGCAGTATCCTCCAATAAGATAATATTTTCATGTGCTAAGATCATATAAGATTCCTTAGTAGACAAAACAACAAAGTAACTCCCCAAGATTCTGTCATATGAATTACAAGAAAGGCATAAAATAGAAACATATCTTTTCCAAAGGGGTGTGCTACTATTGCGGGGGACTGTCCACTCAAATTTGTAGTTCACTGTCTTTCAGTCTATCTCCCTGACTTGAGGTCTTACTATTAAGGGCCATTTTTCAACAGCAGCGGATAACATTGTGGTCCCCAGCGTCTGTCCCTTATCCTGTAAGATCACTCACACTTATTCATCTTTGAAGCCCCAATGTAAGCAACTTGCCCAAGGTTGCACATTCAGTTACTAATAGAGCTTCATTATTTCCTTACTACTGCCCAAACACTCTTTCTATTGTAGATTTTTAAACTCAAGAATAAAGATAGTATAAATATGCACAAAGTATTCCATTTTACATGAAGTTTTAAAAGATCAGCATCAATTCTACAAGCTAGTATAAAAGTGTCATAAAACTCATATAGTTTTTCTAGTTTTGAGCGCTTAAACTTTGGCTTAGCCTTTAGTCAACTATTTTCACCCTGTTAGTCTGGCTTGATTGTTTTAATACTTAAGAAAGATTCCAAGGTAGATAACATAGATGCAAGTCATGAAATACTGCAATTTCTGAGGATCTGGAGTTAATGAAAACTCAAAGGTCAGTGGACAAGCAAATGGTATATACAATCCATAATACCTTAAAAATGAAGGACCATAAGAAGTGATATGTCATCACAGGAAATTGTGACTACACACACACGCACACACGCACACACACACACACACACGATGGGCTAGTCACATAGTAGGAGTGACAGCCAAAGGAAAATGCACATCATTGGTGTTTCTTCAGTGTCAAGGGAATGCGAAGACCCCCTTAACCTTCTGGGAGCACCTCTTGTATCAAATTATGGTAAGCAGCATGGACTAGAATCTACATTGTTTGAAGGGATATTCATATTCACGAAATTGAAAATTCACTGGAGTATAAAAAAGTATTGAAATAGCTAATAGCATTCAATAAAAAATATTGAAATAGTTTATTTCATTTATGAACACAGGTGTATAGGTATACATGTATACAGGGGGTGTAGTGGATAGAGTCAAGCATGAAGGTAGGGAGACTCATCTTCCTAAGATTAAATCTGGTGTCAGACACTAGCTGTGTGCCTTCAGACAAATCACTTAGCCCTGTTTGCCTCAGTTTCTTAATCTGGAAAATGAGCTAGAAAAGGAAAAGGCAAATCACTACAGAATCTTTGCCAAGAAAACCCCAAATGGGTCATGAAGAGTCAGACATGACTGAAATGACTGAACAAGCACAAATGTATAAAAAGAATATAAAGTATACATACATGGAGATGACGTTTAGGTAACAATTTTCAGTTTATAGTTTATAAACATTGTCTTACTTAACCTTCACAGAACCCCTAGAATGAAAGCTCTACAAATACTAATTAAGAAATGAAAGCAATTCTCAACTCTTTGTTTCAATTCCCTTATTTCTAAAGAGAATAGCTTTTGGGATGAAAAGATCAGAAAATAAATCACTATAGGATGTTGATATCTCTTTGAAATAAGGAGATAGCAGAAGAGCAAGTAGAGTTACCTTTGGTGAACTGAGGTTACTTGCCCTACATTGAGTATCTTTGAAAGAGCTTGTGACAGTGATGTGATGCTGAAGCACTGTTAGTGATCTGTGAAAAACTATAGAAAACATGAGAGTTAGCACAGGACAAAAGAAGGATTAATAATTTTGTCCTGATTTTCTAAAAAAAAAAGAAAGAAAGAAAGAAAGAAAGAAAGAAGAGAGCCTATATGTCACTTAGCTTGACTTCAATTTCTAAAAATTCCTAGAATAAATTAAAGAGATATTGGTGATGTCCTTTTAAAAAAGATAACAATAATAATATTTAGCATTTATGTATCATTTTACAAACATTTTATTTGATCCTCACATCAGTCTTGGGAAGTAGATGTATTATTATCTCCATTTCCTCCAGGTGAGGAAACTAAGAAAGGCAGAGGTTGAGTGACTTGCCTAAGGTGACGTAGCTAGAGAGTGTTGAAGGCTGGATTTGAACTCAGGTCTTCCTGACTCCATGATAGATATACAGGTAAAGTCATATACTTTGGCTGAAGAAATTTACAAGTATAGAATGGAATTGACATGGGTAATCATCTAAAAAAATCTGCAGGCTTTAGTGAACAACAGACTCAATATGAATCAACAATACAATATGATAGCCAAAAAACCTCATGTGATCTTGGAACTATAATCAGACATTTATAAAATGCCTACGATGTGCCAGACACCATGCTAACCACTAGAGATATAAAAAGAGGCAAAAAACTGTCCCTCCCTTTAAGGAACTTGCAATCAACTAGGAGAGATAACATGGAAACAAATATAAACAAAGCAGGAATTGGGAGATGGGTCCACTGTATTCTGCCCTAATCAGACCACATATGGAGCACTGTATTATGTTCCAAGCACCACAGTTAAGGATGGATATTGATAGGTTCAGAGGATAATGCAAAATGAGGAAAGGTCTCAAATCCATATTATATGAGGATCAGTTTAAGAAACTGGGGACATTTAGTTTGGAGAGAATTAGGAAGAACATAAAAGCTACCTTCAAGTCTTGATAAGCTATCATATGGAAGACAGAAGGCAGAACTAGACCATGGGTAGGAGCTGCAGAGAGGCAAATTTGGTTTACTGTTGGGGGAAAATCTTACTATGAGGGTTATCCAAAAAATAGGAGAATGGTGAGAAGATGGTATATTAGGATATAGAAGACCCCAGGTCCCCCACCCCCCAAACACTTCAGTAAACCTAAAAAAAAATGCAACACAAGGAACAATTATAAAGAAAACAAAAGAGAAACAGATATAAGCTCTTTTGTCCAGTCCAAGACCACCAAAAAAGACTCAGAATACTGGAGAAGCTCTGAGCAGAGACAAGCCAGGGTAGATGAAGACAATGCAAGCAAACAGTGTGGTTCCATAACAAGAGACCAGGCCAGACCAGAATTTGGTGCAGGGCCTTTCCCAAAGACTTGAGGAGACAAGGCCAAGCCAGTGTTAGGCAGGCTGTACTAGGCCCCAAATCCAGGCACTGAATGTTCAATACTGACCCTGTGGTTTGCACCTGAACCACAGCAGGAAAAAAATGACAGACCAGTGCCAGGGAAGACTGTTACAGAACCACAGTAGGATAAAAAAGACCAAAGTAGTACCTAGGAAGCAAAGCACCAAGGGTCTTGTAGAAAGCCCCCTATCAGTACAAAATAATATCTGAAGTCTGTCAGGGTCATAGCGAGGGAAGGAGCCAATTCTAGCTCAGACACTGTGCAGGGAAAAGGAGACAGAGGCAGAGCCAAGGCCAAAAATCTAAGTCAGATAAGAGACTGGAACAAAACCCAATAATTCCTGTGGGAGCTTGGTGGTAGCCACTGCCTCAAGGATTATGCAAGGCCTGCCCACACCAACCAAGAGTATGGGAAAAGAGCAGTCATCTCTTCATTTCCCACCATCTCTTCATTTCCTGCTCTCCATCATGGCCCTAGGAAACCTCATCACCAGGAAGCTCATCATCCTGCAATTCTGTATAAGCTTTAGTATTCATACCTCATTTGTTCCTTCAGTACCCTCTGCCCTATGATTGGTGGTGAAGAACTCCTGGACCCTGAAGCTTCCATTTAAGGAGGTTCTTAAGCCCACCTTTTCTTCATTCTCCACTAGCTGCTCCTTCAGACTTTAAGGTGGGGCTATTGTTATACCCATTTCATATTATTCCTATCATGCCCATAAATATTTGTTGCCTGACTGACTGAGAGTCTGATCCAAGCATAAAACTCCAATCCAGAAACTGGGGCTTGATATATGAATAAACAAAGAAAATCTCAAATACAATGAAGTAATAGTATGGAATGAGAGAAATCAGAATGTAAACTCAAAAAAACAAGAGTGACTCCATAATGAGTCCTTGGACTTGTAGTGCCCCAGAGAGAATAACACTTTGGCCAGCCTACAAGAATCCCCGGAAGAAATGAAACAGATATAAATGTGATGTTAAAGGAAATGACAGGAAAGAAAGAATGGCAAGGAGAATTAATAGCTTAGAAGAAATTGTTATAAAATTTACTTGGGAATTGAACTTACTAAAGAAAAAATAGGTCAAACAGAAAGCAATAATTCCAGGCAACAAGAAATATCAAAACAAAATCAAAAGATGAAAAGTATAATGAAGAGCCCCATGAGATAAATTCCTCTTCACTGGAGGTCTTCAAGAACAGACTGAATGACCACTTGTCTGGAGAGTTGAAGTATGGATTCTTTTGTGGATATCGGTTGCTGGATAGCCTATGATGTCCCTTATAACCCTGAAATTCTGGTATCCTAAAACCATAAAAAAGTTTTTATTTCATAGAGTAAAATGTGTTATTAAATACTTTCCTCTAACAAGGTATTTCCCATGCACATGTTGAAACCACACATGATTTTTTCAAAGTTGAAACAGTAGAGACAGCTGTCTAATCTTAGCTACAAAATCATAAAGTCAAAATCTTGGGTTAGAACTCAAATACATATATAAAATTACACAAAATTAATGAATTTGTATTTTGGGTCTTTTGGAAGCAGTCAAAAAAGTAAATGTTTTAGTAAAAGGATGAACATTTGAGAGGAGCTCTATAATTACTCAGCATGTGAGATGATAACCTCTCTGAGCCTCAGTTTCCTTAACAGTGAAATTGGGAAAACACTATCTATAGTATATAGTTCTCAGGATTTTTGTGAGGATTTAAAAAGCCATGTAAAAGTCAGTTGCTATTAATATTACTACATTGTTGAAAGGAGAGAATAAAGAAAAGGAGTATGGGGAAATTAAAGGGGACAGGTTAGCAATATCCAATTACCTTATGATGTTTGTTTGCGCTTATCAAAAATTAATGGTACTGCTAGTTAAACCATAAAAAGAGACTTTTTCTGTACTTAGTCTTTTTGAAGAATTATTTATGTATAACAACAGCTAGCATTTACATAGCATCTTCAGATTTGCCAAGCAAGTTACATGTAATAGTTTGCATGTAATAGTGGTATTTATTTACAACAACTTGTGAGATGAGACTAATATTCCTATTTTTGTGGATGAAATCTCTCTGTGATGCTGGGAGGTTTAATGACTTACCCATAGTCAAAGAGTAAGTCTGAATCAAGATTCAAACTCAGGTCTTCCTGATTCTTGAGTCCAATACACTACACCAGCGTATAACACCACCTAGCTAATTCTACTTACATGTATGTCTATTAAAAAAAGAAACCATGAAACTAATTGGAGATAGTATACATTTAACTGCCATGAAAATCAATTCATTCCTACAAGGCATTTACCATTATTTATTCATTATAGCAAATCACAAAAATGATTGTGTAAAAGTAACTTTGTATTTCTTACAGATTTGCATGAACTTTTTCTCTTTAGTTATCCTTTCCTTTTAAAACAACATATTCTTTTATATGATTCAAAGTAAAATGTATTTAAACATTTCTAGTCTTCAAAAATTGATGATGAGTCTTTATTAACCTCTTGAATATATCTTGTTATCATTTTATTGAAAAATCTGACTCAGACGTTTGATCTATTTTTCTCAAGTAGAGTCTAAAGGTCACTATTAATCACAATGGTCTGCATTCATGTTGAATCATAGATGGTTTCTCTAGCAGAAAACTGCCTTCAAAGTGTTTCTTGGAAATTTAGTATCCTCTAAATATTATTAAGTGCAAATCATTTGTCAGTTTTTCTAGCTTAGTAAAGTTAAGGGAATATGAAGGAAAGATAGAAGGGGGTGTCAAGGTTAGTGAGTACTAAAAGGGTAAAGAAAAGGAACTTGAAATAGGTGGGAAGAAACAATTTATCTCACACCGTGGGAAAGGGTACTAATAAGCCCATCAAATTGTGATTTACACAACTTTGTGTGAAAGATGCAAACGTGAGACTTCTTAGTGCTTAGGCATTCCTCTTACGGGTTTTATATATATATATATATATATCTTGGTTGTGTAGTCTCATTTGGAAAAATGGTTGTGAAGAGCAGAGCTGGAGAGTATTATAGCCCTAGACAGTGTTATGAAGTAGGTGTTTTGTTTTGTTTTTTGCATTGCCCAAATTTGTATTATCTTACTTATAGGAGATTGATCAAAGGAGTTCCCTTGTACATTTGATGAGCTTGTAGGGTAGTGAGCATTTATTTGTGACTTTGATGATGTCTACCTAAGGATGATATGGATATTCCTGTTGGTGTAGATTTCATTTATCTAGTTCAAAATGGTTGACTTCCATTGGTTTGGGATACACTCATGTGAAAGAAGCTATCTTTTTTGTGCTGGTTTGTAATTTCTGTCATTTTCTTCTTTTGTCTTTCTCTGGAGAAATCTTGAGAACGCAACAAAGCCAAAAGCATAGGTGAGGGAAAAGAGATTTGGTTAAAAGGTGAGAATTCTTTAAGATCCCTTCTCTAATGATTCCTAGTTGGAGAGTTTCAGGTTGTGGCTGTCTATTTAGTGAAAGAGGTTTTCCTAGGCAGGATGATCCCAGAATATTGCCTTCCAACAGGAGAAGGAGATACTCTTGGCACGTGTCATTCTCAGGAATTTCTTTGTGAGTAACCACAAGTGTTTCTCTATCTTCTGGTGCCTTCCCTGTTGCCTTAATACATGCCCTGCTTTTCTAACCTTTAAAAAAATCAATAGGCCCTACCAAGCCTTTCAGTCACTGTTTTGTATCTTTCCTTCTTTTCACAGTCAAACTCCTTGAAAATGTGGTCTATATTCTCCACCTTCACTTCCTCTCGTCTCACTCACTCCTCAACTCTTTGCAACCTAACTTCTGACCTCACCATTCAACTTGAAACTACTCTCTTTAAAGTTACCAACAATCTCTGAATTACCAAATCTAATGGTTTATTTTTATTCCTCAATATTATTTACCTACCTGATATTGCCCCTCTAGCAATCCCTAATTAGAAAGTTCCAGAACATGACTGTCTATCTTGGAATGGAAGATTTCCTAGGCCAGATAATCCCAGAATATTGCCTTCTGACAGGAGAAGGAGATATTCTTGGCCAGTGCCATTCTCAACATAGACTCTAATTGGATAGGTGAACGTAGATACATTTTAAAATGCAGGTAGAGTGATGTAACATAGAAGGTAGAGAGATGAAAGAATGAAGTTAAATGGTAGTTGAGTTTAAATTATCTTGTGGGTAGTGTGATAGAAAGAAGCAGTTGTAGCATTAACAGAGGTTAACATACATTGTGCTGTTGCTGTGGTGCTAAAAGGAATCAGCATTATCTCTACAA
Organism: Bettongia penicillata ogilbyi; assembly: GCA_023548195.1. Lineage (NCBI taxonomy): Eukaryota > Metazoa > Chordata > Mammalia > Diprotodontia > Potoroidae > Bettongia > Bettongia penicillata. Next base: position 4,897,583 of record JAJHZJ010000367.1, on the reverse strand, counting down.
TATTCTCCATTTGCCTTGCCAAGATCCCAGCACTCCCAAGATTGCCTCTGAAATGAGTTGCCCTAGCAATCTTCTGTAAGCAAGCTAAAATGGCCCTTTCTTACTCTAGTGGAGAAACAGGAAGGGGTTAGCTGGGAATTGACTAACGCCCTAAGACATATATGGGTATCAAAGCCATTACTGAATAGGTGCCAAGTATATTAAAATTAGATTCAATTCCTTTTTATTTCCTTTCTATCCTGCTCCACTTAATACCTTTTGCTTTAAATTCATGTGTCCTATGACCTGTTCATTTATAAAGAGGCCCACATAATGGGGGGGCTAAGAAATATATATTAGAATAGATAATTATCCCCACAGTACCTTGAACTCAGGCATAGCTAAGTTATGAACCACATTATGTGGCCCAGGGCTACATTTGTGGGGGCTTTTTCTCAGTGTTATTAATTAAAATTTATTTTTAGTTTTCAACATTCACTCCCACAAGATTTTGAGTTCCAAATTTTCTCCCTATCTCTCCCCTTCCCCCACTCCAAGACAGTGGGTATTCGGATTACCCTTTTCCCCAGTCTGCCCTCCTTTCTCTCACCCACCCCCTTCTTTTATCCCTTTCCCTTCTCTTTTCCTGTAGGGCAAGATAGATTTCTATACCCAATGCCTGTATGTCTTATTTCCCAGTTGCATGTAAAAACAGTTTTTAACATTCATTTTTAAAACTTTGAATTCCAAATTCTCTGCCTTCTTTCCTCCCCACCCAACCTCATTGAGAAGGCAAGCAATTTGATATAGGTTATACATATATACTTATGCAAAACACTTCCATAATAGTCATGTTGCAAAGGATTAACTATATTTCCCTCTATCTTATGCTGCTCACCATTTATTGTATTCTCTTCTTTGACTCTGTCCCTTATCAAAAGGGTTTGCTTCTGATTACCCCCTCCCCATCTGCCCTCCCTTCTATTATCCTCCTCTTCTTGTCCCCTTCCCCCCCTACTTTCCTATAGGTAAGAGATTTCCATACTCAACTGAGTGTGTATGTTATTCCCTCCTTAAGCCAAAGCTGATGAGAGTAAGGTTCACTCACTCCCTCTCACCTCCCCCCCCACCTCTTCCTCTTATGTAAAAGATTTTTCTTGACTCTTTTATTTGATATAATTTACTCCATTCTACCTCTTCCTTTCCCTTTCTCCAAGTATATTCCTTTCTCATCCCTTAGTTTTATTTTAAAATATCATTCTTTCATATTCAATTCACCCTGTGTCCACCCTGTATCTATACATACATACATACACATAATATTATATATATATATATGTGTGTGTGTGTGTGTGTGTGTGTGTGTGTGTGTCTCATGAGTTACAAATATCATCTCTCTATGTAGGAACCTAAACTGTTCAATTTTAATAAGTTCCTTATGATTTCTCTTTTCTGTTTACCTTTCCATGCTTCTCTTGATTCCCATATTTGAAAGTCAAATTTTCTATTCAGCTCTGGTCTTTTCATCAGGAATGCTTGAAAGTCCTCTGTTTCATTGAATGTCCACTTCTTCCCCAGATGGATTATACCCAGTTTTGCTAGGTAGGTGATTCTCGGTTTTAATCCTACCTCCTTTGACCACTGGAATATCATATTCCAAGCCCTCCCATCCCTTAATGTAGATGCTGCTAAATCTTGTGTTACTTAACTGTGTTTCCACAATACTTGAATTGTTTCTTTCCGGCTGCTTGCAATATTTTCTCCTTGACCTGGGAACCCTGAAATTTGGCCACAATATTCCTAGTTTTCCTTTTAGGATCACTGGATTCTTTTCAATTTCTATTTTACCCTCTGGCTCTAGAATATCAAGGCAGTTTTCCTTGATAATTTCTTGAAAGCTGATGTCTAGGCTCTCATTTAAATCATGGCATTCAAGTAGTCCAATAACTTTTAAATTATCTCTTCTGGATCTGTTTTTCAGGTTAGTTGCTTTTCCAGTGAGATATTTTACATTGTCTTCTATTTTTTTTCATTCTTTTGGTCCTGTTTTGTAATTTCTTGAGTTCTTATAGTCATTAGCTTCCATTTGCTCTATTCTAATTTTTAAGGAATTCTTTTCTTCATGAGCTTTTGAATGTTCTTTACCATTTGGTCAATTCTGTTTTTTAAGGCATTCTTCTCCTTGTTGGTTTTTTGGACCTCTTTTGCCACTTGACTTAGTCTATTTTTTTAAGGCATTATTTTCATCAGCATTTTTGGGGTCTCCTTTGGCAAGCTGTTGACTTGTTTTTCATGCTTTTCTTACATCACTCTCATTTCTCTTCCCAATTTTTCCTCCACTTCTCTTATTTGATTTTAAAATCCTTTTTGAGCTCTTCCATGGCCTGAGACCAATTCATATTTTTCTTGGGCTTTGGAAGTAGGTTGTTGACTTTGTTTTCTTCTGGTTGTATATATTGATCTTCTTTGTCACCAAAGTAAGATTCTATAATCTGAAGGTTTTTTCTGCTGTTTGCTCATTTCCCCAGCAAATTCCTTGACTTTTTAACTTTTTTATTAAGGTAGGACTCTGCTTATAGTGTGGAAGGTATATGCTCTCAAGCTTCAGGGGTTTTGTGCAGCTGTTTTCAGAGACACTTCTGAAGGCCTGTAAATTTTCAATTCTTTCCAGGTGGAGGTGTTCTTCAAAAGCACACTAACATGTGCTCTGCTCTGTGAGTGATCACAAATACTCTTTTCTGCCTTGGAACTGTGAGAAGGATTCCCTGTCCACTGCAGTCACAAGTTCATCACACCAGCAGTCTTCCTCACACCAGGACCTTCACCCTAGAACTATAATCCAGATCCAAGCAAGGCAAAGCAAGAGAATCTTGCCTCAGTGCCAGAAAAGAGATCCCTGCAATCCCCCCTCTGATCAACCACTTGATCCCCCCACCATCTGTGGGCTAAAAGCACTGGAAGCAGACACTCTGCCACTGCTACTGCTATCACCACCACCAGCTCCACTGCCCTGGGGCTGGCACCTGACCACCAAATTCAACAGACCTTTCCTACTGACTTTCTAAGTTGTCTTTGGTATTTGTGGGTTGAGAAGTCTGGAAGCTACCACAGCTGTCCGTGATTCAGTGCCCTGAGGCCTGCTCCAGATTTGCATGGCCAGCTTTGGTCTTTATTCTTCTCCCAGCCCCTGCCATAGACCTTTCCTGTCAGCCTTTCAGGTTGTCTTGGGTTGAAAATTTGTTTCACTCTGTCATTTTGTGAGATCTGCTGCTCTAGAATTTGCTTAGAGTAATTTTAGAGTTATTTGGAGGAGTTTGGGGGAGAGTTCAAGCAAGTTCCTGCTTTTACTGCATCATCTGTCTCCTCCCCCCTGTAGGTGCTGTTAAAAATCTTTCTACGAATTTTTGAGAAAAGCTGTTTTAGCATTGGATAAGGCTAAATATCCAATGATCTTTCTTCCTCTTTTTAATTTTTCTTTTACTAGGTATAATTTGACAGCAAAAGTTTTCAGATAATAACTTTTTATAGACCCAAAGCAAGAGACTTAAGTGCTTTGTTGTTGTGTGTCTAAGGATCACTGAGTTTTTGTCATATATAGCCAAAAAAACACTATGGATTCATCTTATCAATTGCATATTTGGTTACCATGGTTATTCAGTTTTTGGAAAATTAGGACACAGTATCAGTTAATCAGTCATTCAGTCAACAAGTGTATATCAAGCATTCGCTACATGCCAAGCACTGTGGCAAGTAACAAGCACCTAATAGGTGTCAGACACTATGTTAGATGATGGGGTTACAAAGGAAAATATGAAAATCCCTGGTCTCAAGGAGATTATATTCTATCAAAATGTACTTAAACTGACTCCTTGTAAAGAGTTATTTGTTCTGGTAGTGTCTGTGAACAATGATGATGATGATGTTAAAATGACACTACATCATGCTTTTGGCAATTTGAAAGAATATCAGATACTACCTCATGTTTCAGGAAGGATGGTGAAGAAGGAGCTGAATTATATGAACTACCCTAAAGACTGGAATATTTCAGCAATGCCAAGGAGATAATTATCAACAAAACTTTTGGGGATCAAGTTATTCAACCTCCCTATTTCCTTATTGTTACCCTCCTAGTAACAAAAAGATTGGCTGAGGAAAATGGAAGCACTCTGAAAAAGACAACTGCATCTCCCAAAGATTATGTTTTGGTAGGAGAACTTGAGCTTTGGGAAAAGTATCATCATCAAAAGTCAGCGACACAGCATCTATACCTATACATTACAAGAAATCCCATGGCAATAATTAGTCCTAGAGGGCAGGCAGGCAGCTAGCTTTGATACAAGGGACTCAACATTGAAAGTCATGGTCTTTATTAGAGGGGCTTGTCTACCTGCCAGGAGAAGAGTCTTTTAAATCCTGGTTAGGATGTACCAGAGAAGTAATAGCAGGATTGGCAAGGCTGGGCTAGGTTTCTTTTTTAATGTAATAGGCTAACAGAGGGCGTAAAAGAAGCCACTTTTGACATGACACATTGAAATGGTGCTTTGGTATTTTCAGAGACTTGATGGAAAATCTGATAATGCAGTTATGCATAGCACCTCTATGTCTGGTTCTTCAGTAACTTTTAACATGTGAGAGGCAAATGTTTGACTGTGTTACATTTTGAAAGGTTGCTCCCAGAGATTAGCAATTAAAGGAGCTTTGTGCCAGTTGAGCAGATGGATGACGTGAGCCTGAACAAAACTTAAAAGGGGTTGTTATATGATCAGTCTTTGTGGGTACACCAATTACTGAGCCAAGAGCAAGGAGAACTTCTAGGTTGTTTATATTTGATCAAATGGTAAAGAAAATAGAGGTAAATATGGTGATTAGAGACAGATAGACAGAAAGAGAGAGGGAGAGAGAGAGAGAGAGAGAGAGAGAGAGAGAGAGAGAGAGAGAGAGAGAGAGAGATGAGAAACAAATAAAGCTAGACATGCCCACTTCCAAAACTTCTCCAAGATAAATGAGAAAGTGGTATGTCAGAAGTTGGGTTCTAAGGGGACGAGCACTGGGAAACAAAGATAGGGTCAAGGGTGGGGATGAGGGATACAAACTGCTAACTAAACATACTTCCTACTACTGCTTTTCTGGGCTGGACTCAGGATGGCTTTTGGATAGTTTAGGCTGAACATGTAATGGAATGAGATCCTGATAGATCATTCAACCAAAGGATTTACTTAGCCATAACAGGAGAAGGATATTTGAATTGATTCAGCTGAGCAAAGCTCCTGTTATAATACACCATGAATGCATCTGTGAGTTCTTCCAGTTCTTTGTGGCTATTTTGTACCCAGGCTATGAGACAGTGACTTCAATGGTCTGCTGCACCAACTTTCCTGGGTCATTTTTCACTGGACTCATAGAACATCATGCAAAAATTACAATGAGAACCGAACGTTTAGTATTCTGCTGCACTGCATGATATAGTTCAAGAAAAAGATGCTATATAGGTTTGTTTTTGTTTTAAAAGGGCATTCATAGCTTATAACCCTATAAACAATGTAAGGACTAAGCCTCTGAATTGACAAGAGTTTGCCTATATTTGAGTTAGACCAGAGTGCATGGAGTTCCTAGGGAAATTGGGGGTGTCAGTGTAACCAAACTTCCAATGAAATATGGGACATTTTACATGCTGCTGCATTTGTGGAGGAAGATGTGAATGCTAACTGGTGAAGAGAATCCTATGAATCTGCAGGAAAGGTTGAGATGCAAAGTTAGTAGAGAGCTTCTTAGGAGAGCACTTAGAAGTAAAATGACATATTTTTAAAAATCTTTGTATGCAGAAATCATGTAGGGAAAGCTTTTACCTCAACATGTCCCTAATTATCACCTTATCTCCCTTGATACTTCAGAGACTTTCTCCCTGAATGAGACAGGGATCTCTTTCTTGGCTTGAGCTGAAATATCTCACTCCTAACAGAAAGCTCATTCACTCTCATGTATTTTCTGGAATATCCTAATCTGTAGGATTTTTCGAGTTCCTGTTTGTTGCTTTGCTGGGATCAATAGGTTTACTCACTATAGACTATTTGTGAAGGTCTTTTGTGTAGCTTCCTGTAATCTAAAGGGATTAATAGATTGTGCAGTACTTTTAGGTTCAGATCTTAAGACACAATGACACACACTTAATAGGCAATTAAATTTTATTACTACAAATAGTGCAAGTTAGCAAATGTATACATATAAACAGTAGATAATAGTTAAGACAGAATAGAAAAAGAAAAAGTATGTGTCACCAGTCAAGTCTGAGCTCCAACACTCTGGCACAACTGGGGAGACTGAAAGAGGGGAGCAAAGATCCTGACTGGGAGAAGCAGAAGCAGGCATCCCTTCAGCAGCAAAAGGCCTCCAAAGATCCATCTGTCACTCAGTCCCTTTATACACATTACTTCAGGGAAAAGAGGACTGTTAGTACAAAGAAGGAACTCTGGTCAAAAGTTCTACTTGTTGACTTTAATGTATGTGTCCAAGGACTGGCCAGGTCCTTGAACACAGGCACCTCCTCCCTTAAGGAGTTTTATGACTCTTAAGATAAGGGTCTCTTCATCCTGGCTGCATGCTTCATTAATTCTGCTGCTTTCCCTGGCACTCCCAGTTAAGCATATCAACTTTAAGTTACATTCCTTATGTTAGGTCATGTGTCGGTCATAAAATGGGCTGAGGAGAATCTTCCTCAGTTTCCCCACATGGCCATTTAGTGGAAAAGGGTTAGTTAGACTGGTAAGTATAAGCTGAGAGTTACTCTTCCCCTTAAGAGCAACCAGAGATCTTGTTTTGAAGTTCTAAAAATCATACCCCCTAAATTAGAAATAATTTGGAGGGAATAGATAGATATAAATCTATTCCAACATCCTTTCTTGAAGTCAGGCAAGGTGACAAGCAAGTACTCAGCTATAGCCCTTCTCCTGCTGCCCTCAAAGCACAAATCACAGTCTCTCTTGAAGAAAAGCAGCCAACCATAAACTGGGGAATGGCTGAACAAGTTGTGGCATATGAATGTAATGGAATAGTATTGTTCCATAAGAAATGGTGAGCAGGCAGATTTCAGAAAAACCTGGAAATACTTACATGAATTGATGCTGAGCGCAGTGAGAAGAACCAAGAGAACATGGTACATAGTATCAGCACTATTGTATGATGACTGACTTTGTTAGACTTAGCTCTTCTGAGCAATGCAGTGTTCTAGCACAATTCCAAAGACCCATGGTAGAAAATGCTATCCACGTCCAGAGAAAGAATTATGGAATCTGAATGCAGATCGAAGCATTCTACTGTCTGTCTTTTTTTTTTCCTTCTCATAAAAAGTTTTCCCCGCTTTGTTCTGATTCTTCTTTCACAGTGTAACTAATGTGGAAATATGTTTAATATGACTGTACATATAGCCTCATACCATCTTGGGGAAAAAGGAGGGGAGAGAAGGAATGTATATGTGTGGGGGGGAATTTAGGACTCAAAATCTGATAAAAGTGAATGTGTGAAAACTAAAAATAAAATAATTTTTAAAAACATAAAGAAAAATGGGCCAAATCCTCAAAGACATACGCCGTATCACTGAAGCTATATATTTAGACAACCCATGTGAATACACATTATCTTAGATGTGTATGCACTTTTTACATCACCAAATGAGCATAGATCCAGAAAATACCTGTGGAGAGCCGGCATTGAATGCTTGACAAAACTGACCTCTTGACAGCAAATTTAGACTTAAGATAAGGAAAAATTTCTTAAGAACTAGAGTTGTCCAAAAGGGGAATGGGTTACCTAGAAAAGTTGTACGTTCCTCCTTTTTAGAGGTCTTTGCATAAAAGCTAGAAATATGTATGTTATCCTAGAGATAACTTTTTTGTAGGGATTGTACTAAATAGCCTCTGGGGTTCCTTCAGCCTTTCAAATACTGTGATTCTATGAATGCCTTTTCAAAGTATTATATGCAACAAGGTATTACATAAAACCTGGGCGTTTTGGAAATGCATACTTCATTTGTGAAAGTTTATAAGACAGAGACCAGTGTAGCAAAGAATCACTTAACCCTGTACACCACCTTAGTTTCCTTGTCTTCAAAACAGGGATAATAATAGCATAGACTTCCCAGGGTTGTGACGAGAATTAAATAAGCTAATGTAGCACATTGAAACCCTAAAATAATATATAAATGCTAGCCCTTAATGGTCTTACTAAGCACACAAACATTGAGCTCCTGCTCCTTCCTCCTCAACTGGTTTCATGCCTTACTTGGGTCTCTTCTCTTTCATCATTGCCCTTCCTTTAGGACTGTCTGAGGTCATGCCTCACTCTCCCTCCTCACATTTCCAGTCCCTTCAGGCTCATGCCTCATCTCCGCAGAGCCAGCCATTTCTAGCCTTCCAAAGTGCTAATTAGCTAATTTGTTAGGATAATTATATTAATGTGCCAATGGTAGAAGGCTATAGAAGCTCCTCCAGGCAATTCTTCCAGTTCCTAGGCCACAAATGTGCATTATAACAAGGGCCATCTGGGGACAATAAATAATTACTACTTGGTCTGGCTATTGAACTGACAAACTATATAAATAGAACAAAATGAATAAAGCTGTGCAGGTGAGATTGGGATAAAATATCTCTTAAATTTATGTCACGTATACATATGTGATTATATTTATTTATTATAATTGTGCATGTATATATGTAATACACATATGTATATATTATTAAAGCTTAAAACTGCACTAATACTTTTGGGACATATATATTTCACCTCTTCTATGATTATATTTTTAAAAATTGAGTTATTTGTTTTCAGTGTTCTATGATTATATTTTAATAAATGTAATAAACATATTAATATAATATATTAATAAAAATGCAAAAAAGCATCTCTCCTAACTTGTGAGGTTGTTAACCTCCTCTCTAATCCAAACTTTTCATTTGACAGATGGGGAAACTAAGAGTCAGAGAGAGGTTATGACATGTCCAAAGGCACACATCTAGTTATTATGAGACAAGGATTATAATACTTATTCTGATTGGGGCAGGTAGGTGGTGCAGTGGATAGAGCACAAGTGCAGGAGTCAGGAGGACCTGAGTTCAAATTTCACCTCAGACACTTGACACTCACTAGCTGGGTGACCTTGAGCAAGTCACTTAACCCCAGTTGCCTCATCCTGGGTCATCTCCAGTCATCCTGATAAATATCTGGTCACGGGATTCAGATGGCTCTGGAGGAGAAGTGAGGCTGGTGACCTGCACAGCCCTCCCCCACTCAAAACAAAGTCAAGTGCAAGTCATGTCATCATTTCTCTGATGGCATTGTCTTCTTTGGCAATGAAGGACTAACACATACACTTATTCTGATAATCAATTCCCTAGTCTTTCTAATTCACCACAATGGAAATCTAGAAAGACATATCTGAGCTGATGCAAAATGAAATGACCAGAGCTAGGAGAATAATTAATTCAACAACGACACTGTAAAATAGGAAACAGCTTTGAAAGACTTAAGAACTCTGATCAACATAATGACAAATTAGGACTCCAGAAGATTATTGATGAAATATGCTACTAAACTCTTCACAGAGAGGTGACGGGCTTATGGTATACAATGAGACATCCATTTTTTATACATATCCAAGGCAGGAATACTTGTTTGTGTATATATATATATGTGTGTATATATATAGGTATTTTTTAATGTTTGTGGGGGGTAGGTTGAGTGAATGGTAAGAGGAACTGAAAGTAGACTATTAATAGTTAAATTTAAAGAAAAAAATTAAAATTAAAATTCACCGCATTGTCTCTCTTTACTATCATGCTACTTCAGGGAGGCATTATAATTCAGTGTAAGAGTCATATTTGGAATAAGAGAACTAGGGTTCAACTCCCAATTGCCAATGTGTGATGTTGAGCAAGTGACTTAACTTCAGAAAGTCTCAGGTTCCCCCATTTCAAAATGAGGGGTGGAATTAGACAGCCTTTGAGGTCTCTTCCAGTTCCAAGTCCCTGAACTATAATTTTTCAGGTTGAACTAACCTTCCAATTTACAAAAAAAAAAAAAGGTATTGAAGTAGCATGGTACAGTGTATAGAAAGTCCACTTTGAAATCAAGACCTGGGATCATGTCCTGCCTCTAACACATTTTACCTGTGTGAAGATTGCATGTCACTTAACTGCCCTTCACTATTTTTTGAGAGCTACAGGATGTTCAGGGGAAGTTTCCTACAGAGATGAAATCATAGACTCAGACAAAAATGAGAAAAGGGGTTCATCCCAGATTAAGACAATATTTTAGACCCATGATATGGATCCTGTGGAACTCTGGAAGACCTTTGTAAGAACTCACTCTCAGTCCCCTCAAACTGAGGTCATAGCAGACAGTAAATTCCATTATCTCAGGGATCTGGCCCAGAATTACACCAGGGATTTCCATTTTAGGATATAAAACAATTCAGTTTTCCTTTCACTGAAATTTCAGAAAACCTCTACATTAGACAATTCCCTACTTTTTGAGCAAATGAAAGAACAGTACTTTGCATAGAAAAAGTACAGTATTGTCTAATTTTATCAATAAATACCACTAGAGGTCAGCAAAGTTTTAACTGAGTTTTCTTCATCTCACAGAACCTACCAATGTTAGCACCATTATGGCTGGGGATGGTGATGACGATGAATTTGGTGATATGATGCTGAGAGCTGACATTTAAATGGGACTTTATTTGGTGTTTGATTTTTCCTTTTATTAAAAAGTCAATAGTCAATAAACACAAACATTTCACTATTAAAAGAACAGGTAGGAGATTTGTATGAGAAACTGAACTTTGTGTACACTTTGTTTTTTAAGTAGCGCATATCTACATATTAAAGTTAAAAAGGCAGTAAAAAAATTTAAAAAATTCTGTGTTCCCTTTCTAACTGATCAAGAAAAATATGAAGGTCATTCGGGCAAAATTATTTTTAGTTTTATTATGTTAAGTAGGATTTTAAGAACTGGTAACTAGATGTAAATACTCTTTTTGTCTGTTTGTAATTATTTCAATAGAATATAGTTCCACAAAAATTAATTGAAGGCTTCTGTGACACTGTTATCTCTTGATTTTACTCCTATCTGACATTTTAAAAAGTATTTTTGCTTCCAAATTCTTTCCTTCTCCAATCACTTAGAGGGAAAAAAATTACAATACTCATTACATATGTCAAGTCATATGAAATATTTCCACATGCGCCATGTTTTTGGGCCAAGGGGAGACTATACTTCAATCTGAGCCAATCTGTTCTCTATCTGGAGATGGATAGCATTCTTCATCATGAGTGTTTAGGAATTGTAGTGGTTCATTGTACTGATCAGAATTATTACATCTTTCACAGTTGTTTATCTTTACAATATTACTATTATTGTGTAAATTTTTCTCCTGGTTCTGCTCACCTTACTTTGCATCAGTTCATATAACTTTCTCCCAGGTATTTCTGAAACCATCCACCTCATCATTTCTTATAGCATAACATTATTCCATTGCTTTCCTATATCATACTTCAGCCATTCCTCAATTGATGGAGATCCTTTAAATTCCCAATTCTTTGCCACCACTAAAAGAGCTTCTATAAATACTTTGTATATATGGATTTTTTTCCCTTTTCTTTGATCTTTTTTGGGTATATACCTAATAGTGGTAGTGTTGGGTCAAAGGATATGCCCAGTTTAATTGCCCTTTGAGCATAGTTCCAAATTGTTCTCCATAAAGCTTTTCATTCACAGTTTCACCAACAGTGCCTTAGTGTACCTATTTTCCCACATCCTCTCTAGAATTTGTCATTTTCCTTTTTCTGTCATCTTAACCAATCTAATAGGTATGAATGAGATGGTTCTTCAAAGTTGTTTTAATTTGCATTTCTCTAATTATTAGTGATTTAGAGCATTCTTTTATGTTACCATTGATAACTTTGATTTCTTCCTCTTAAAACTCTTCATATCTCTTGACCATTTATCAATTAAGAAATGACTCCTGCTCTTATAAATTTGGCTCAGTTCCCTACATGTGTTTTGGCTCACTTTCCTATCTGACTGCTACTTCTTACCTCTCTGATGGATCATCAACTTTCTCTTGTCTGCTGTGTAGACATCTCCCAAAGTTCCATCTGGTGCCTTCTCCTCTCTTCTCAGCTCCATTTTGGTTCTGTTTTAATCTCTATACAACTGACCCTCAAGTAAATACATCTAATCCTTATCTCTCCCCTGAACTCCAGACCTAAACTAGCATCTAACTGCCTTTGAGACTCATCTGAATCTCCCATAGGTCTTTTCAATGCTACATGTTTAAAACAGAACTAATTCTATTTTCTACCAAGTGCAAGCCTTTTCTAAACTTCCCCACTTCTCTTAAAAGTACTGCCATTATTCCACTTATCAGCTTTACTTGGAATCATGTTTGACTCTTCACCTTCTCTAAACTACTATAAATATACAATCAATTACCAAGCATTGTTGATCCTATCTCCACAATGTTTCAAATCCCATTCCTTTATAGTCACATACCTCAGGGGGCAGAGCCAAGATGGCAGAGTAGAAAGATGGACCTTCTGTGACTCTCCTCCCATGGCCCATAAATACCTGCAAAAAATGACTAAACAAATTCTAGAGCAGCAGAAGCCACAAAATGACAGAGTGAAAAAGATTTCCAGGCAGCCTGAAAGGCCAATAGGAAAGGTCTATCACACTGGTCTCGGAGTAAAGCACTGTCCATGGAGTGTGGCCCATCCTTGGTCACTCAAGGAGGCACAGACAGGACTGGAGCAGGCTTCAGGGTGTGGAATCATGGGCAGCAGCTGTGGTTCCCAGATTACTCAACCCACAAATGCCAAAGATAGCTTCAAAGGTCAGTGAGAAAGCTCTTTCACCTGGGTGAGAATGGAGCAGGATCCTGCTCTAACCCTGGCCCCAGGCAGTAGCAGTAGCTATTTTTGAAGCCCCTGGCCTAAACATCCTAGGGGAATTGAGCTGCTGATCTGGGTCTCAGTCCTGAGTGGTGGTCCTAGGGTGAGGAGGACCACTGGCTGGTGGAACTGGTAGAGCCCTGGACACGAAATCCTACTCACAGATCCTGGACAGAAGAGTGCTTGTGGTTGCTCCCAGACCAGAGCCCAGGTCAGGAAAGGAGTAAATTCATCTCCCTTGATTGTCCACCTTGGAGGAACTGAGAACTTATAGGTCCCCAGAGTATACCCTCCACTTCACAAAGGACTGAAAAGTCAAGTAACTGGCTGGGAAAATGCCCCCCAAAAAGGGGAAAAAATAAGACTAGAGAAGGCTACTTTCTTAGTGGACAGGTATTTTCTTCCATCCTTTCAGATGAGGAAGAACAATGCATACCATCAGAGGAAAGTCAAGGTTTCTGCATCCAAAACCTCCAAAAAAAATATGCAATGGTCTCAGGTCATGGAAGAGCTCAAAAAGGATTTTGAAAATCAAGTAAGAGAGGTGGAGGAAAAATTGGGAAGGGAAATGAAAGAGATGCAAGAAAATCATGATAAATGTGTCAACAGCTTGCTAAAGGAACCCCTCCCCCACAAAAAAAGCTGAAGAAAATAAAACCTTTAAAAATAGAACAAGCCAAATGGAAAAAGAGGTCCAAAAAGCCAAAGAGCAGAAGAATGCTTTAAAAAGCAGAATTAGGCAGACAGAAAAGGAAGTTCAAAAGCTCATCGTTTTCTTAAACAGTTCTTTAAAAATTAGAATGCAGCAGATGGAAGCTAATAACTTTATGAGAAACCCAGAAATTATAAAACAAAACCAAAAGAATGAAAAAATAGAAGACAATGTGAAATATCTCACTGGAAAAACAACTGACCTGGAAAATCTATCCAGGAGAAACAATTTAAAAATTATGGAATTACCTTAAAGCCATAATCAAAAAAGGAGCCTACACATCATCTTTCATGAAATTATTCAGGAAAACTGCCCTGATATTCTAGAATCAGAGGGCAAAATAAATATTGAAAGAATCCACCAACTACTTCCTAAAAGAAATCTGAAAAGAAAAACTCCTAGGAACATTGTAGCCAAATTCCAGAGTTCCCAGGTCAAAGAGAAAATATTGCAAGTAGCCAGAAAGAAACAATTTGAGTATTGTGGAAATACAATAAAGATAAAAAGATGTGCTATAAATAATTTTGTATATATAGTACCTTTTCTCCCCTTTGATCACTTTGTGGTATTAAAATGATAGTAGTATTCCTGGGTGAAAGGGTACGTACAGTTTTATAGTTTTTTGGGCATAGCTCCAAATTGTTCTCCAGAATAGCTGGACCAGTTCACAACTCCACCAACAGTGCATGCATTAATGATCCTATTTTTCCACATTCCCTTCAGCATTTGTCATTTTATTTTTCTGTCATGTTAGCCAAAAATAGATGTGAGGAGGTACATCAAAATTATTTTAATTTGCATTTCTTTAATAAGTAGTGATTTAGAGAATTTTTTCCTATGACAATTAGTAAATTTGAATTCTTCTTCTGAAAAACTGCCTGTTCATATTCTTTGACCTGTTATCAATGGGAGAATGGTTATTAATTTTAGAAATTTGGCTCAGCTCCCATATATTTAAGAAATGAAACTTTTACCAGAGAAATGTAATAATTTTCCCCAGTTTCTTGATTTCCTTCTAATTTTGCTGGCATTGGGTTTTTTTGTGCAAAACTTTTTTTAATTTCATGTGATCAAAATGATCCTTCTACTTCCCTTTATCTTCATTATCTCTTGTTTGATCATAGATTCTTCTTTTATACAGATAGATATCTTACAAGTATTTTTTCCATGCTCCCCTAATTTGCTTGTGATATTACCTTTTATGTCTAAATAATGTATCCATTTTGATGTTATCTTGATATACAGTGTGCAGTGTTGGTCTACATCTAACTTCTGCTAGACTACTTTCCAGTTTTCCCAGCAGATTTGTCAAACAGTGAATTCTTTCCCTCAGAGTTTGGATCTTGGGGTTTATCATTACTGTAGTCATTTATTTCCGTGCTGTATACCTAATCTATTCTACTGGTCAACCATTCTATTTCTTATCCAGTACCAGGCTGTTTTGATGATTACCACTTTGTTATATAGTTTGAAATGTGCTAGTCTTAGGCTTCATTCCTTCACTTATTTTCTTGATGAATTTGATGATTTGAGTTTTTCAGATGAATTGTGTAATTGTTTTTCCTTGCTTTATAAAATAATTATTTGATAGTTCAATCATTATGACATTGATTAAGTGTATTAAGGTAGTTCTGTCATTTTTATTATTTGACTCAGCCTACTCATTGGGCTGTTAATATTTCTCTATTTTTTTAGTTGGATTCATATAGTCTCTGTAGATGTCTTGACAAGTAGATTCCCAAGTATTTTATACTATCTACAGTAATTTTAAGTGGAATTTCTCTTCCTATCTCTTCATGCTAGGTTTTGTTGGTAATATATAAAAATGCTGATAGTTTATATGGATTTATTTTGTATCCTGTACCTTTGCTAAAATTGTTAATTGTTTCAACTAGCTTTTTAGTAGATTTTCTAGGATTCTCTATGTATATCATCATGTTATCTTCAAAGAGTGATAGTTTTGTTTCCTCATTGCCCATTTCTATTCTATTTATTTTTCTTGTCTTATTTCTATAATTAATATTTCTAGCAAAATATTGAGTAATAGAAATGATGGAGTGCATCCTTATTTCACCCCTGGTATTATTGGAAAGGCTTCTAGTTTATCCCCATTGCAGATAATGCTTGCTCTTGGTTTTAGATAGAAACTACTTATTATTTTAAGAAAAGCTCCATTTATTCTTATGCTTTCTCAAATTTTTAATAGGAATTGGTATTATATTTATAAAAAAATCTTTCTGCATCTATTGACATAACCACAAGCTCTTTGTAGTTTTTGTTTATATGATCAATTATGTTTATAATTTCCCCAATATTGATCAAGCCCTGTATTCATGGTATCAAATCCACCAGGTCATAGTGTCCAATCCTTATAATGTGTTATTGTAGCCTCCATAATAGTATTTTATTTAAAACCTTTGCATCAGTGTTCATTTGGGAAACTGGTCTATAACTTTCTTTCTCTGTTTTTGCTCTCCTTGGTTTAAGTATCAAAATGATATTTATGCTATAGAAGAAATTTGGTAAGACTCTGCAATAGCCTCTTAATAGAGTTCCTGCATTCAATATCTTTTCTTTCCAAATCATCCTCTATTCAGCTGCCAAACTGATTTTCCTAAAAGCTACAT
Source organism: Bettongia penicillata ogilbyi (assembly GCA_023548195.1). Lineage (NCBI taxonomy): Eukaryota > Metazoa > Chordata > Mammalia > Diprotodontia > Potoroidae > Bettongia > Bettongia penicillata. Next base: position 4,881,324 of record JAJHZJ010000367.1, on the reverse strand, counting down.
CTAATCATGTCACCATCCCCTCTACCCCAAAATATTCAGTGACTATCTATTACCTTTAGGATAACTTCCAAAATCCTTGAGCTACTAAGCCCTCAGCAATTTGTCATCTCACTACCCTTCTTATTTTGCATTTCTCCTTTTCACATATTATCTTTTGTAGACAGACTAGCCTTCTAGCCATTCCCCATATTCAACATTCTATCTTCCATTTCCATGCTTTTACATAAGTGAACCTGCCTTTCTGTACCATACTCCCTCCTTACCTGTGCCTTGTAGAAGCTCTAACTTTCTTCAAAAGATACAGCAGGTACTGAAAACAATCATAGCCCTCTCCTCCTTTTCAGTTTCCTTTGTGTGTCATCTTCCTTCCTACATTAGATTACAAGCTGTTTAAGGGCAAGAAATGTCTTTCTTTTTCTTACTTGTGTTGCTAATGTTTAGCTCCATGTCTGGCACATAGTAAATGCTTAATAAATGCTCATTATATCATATTTGTAAATAACATTTGAATGAAATTTCTTTGTATATATTTTATATTTACTTTTCTGTGTAGATGTAGTATCCTCCAAATAGAAGTCAACAGGCTTGGTTCATTTTGTTTTTGTCATTGTATCTCCAACCCTGGGCACATAGTACTTGGCAAATCTAGGTGCTTAACAAATGGTGAATTGAATTGATAATGGAATCATAGATGTAGAGCTGGATGAGATGTCAGAATTGTTTAGTAAAATTCCCCAGAATGACAGATGAATGAACTGTGGGCCACAGAGATTAAGTAAATTGTTCAAGGTCACACAGGTAGTAAGTAAAAGAATCCAATTTTTAACCCTCTCACTTAAAATTCAATGTTGGGCATATACCCAAAGATGGCTATTGATAAGAAGAAAGTCCCCATATACACCAAATATTTGTAGTAGCACTTTTTGTCATAGCAAACAATTACATACAAAATAGATATCCATCAGTTAGGGAATCACTAAATAAATTACGGAACATAAATGTAATTGAACATTATTATGTCAACATAATATGTGTTGCAAATATAGAGAATCATGGAAAAATCTATGTGAAGGAATTAAGCAAAAGCAAGAAAATAGTATACCTAATGGTTATGATGTCAACTGAAAGAATATACACATATATACACAAAAAGAAATCAAAGGGGGATGTGGCACAATTTTAAAGAAAGAGCATGTTTTGAAAGTAGAAATATGAGAAGGCCCTCCCATTCCACCCTTTTTAGTGGTGGTAAGTTCACAAATTTTGTACATTTCACATACTTTCAGACTTTCTCAATGTATTGATCAGTTATGCTGATTTTTTTCTCTTCTCTTTCTTTTGTCACAAAAATACTATATTTGTTATCTGGGACAGCTCTGTAGGAGAGGTAGTGGTCTTCCATTTTACAGAAAATATTGTATTGGGTGACTGACTTCATTCAAGGGATGTTAGGAGGTCATTTGGGGTGGGAGCTAGAGAGACTAAATCTCTTAACCAATGGGAAGGAAGGAATGAACCCAAGGGTGGCAGTGAAGCAGAGCTTCTAGTTTCCCTCCCAGGATGGGGATTATGGGGATAAAGGGAGGGAGATCTCAGCTTTCAGTCAAGATGAGAAAAGGGCAATATTAATAAGCAGTTTGGGGGAAGTGTTTCTTATAGGTTCTCAATTGGGCCCTCTTGTAACCCTCCTGAGATCTGAATATTGAATGGCCTGAGATAGAGGAAGGGGATGATTAGTCTCAAAAGATATCTTGACTTGAAGCAGAACCATACTACCCTCTGTAGAAGATTCTCCAGTATTTGGGGTGGGGAGGGGCAGGACTCAGAATTCCTTATGATGCACTTTATTTTGTATTTCTTGGCTGAAACATTTGTCTCCCTATTGTTTTAAACTGGTCTGACTCAGCAGTGGTTACAACACTGACCAGTGAAGTCATGTCTCTGCTGACAGGCATAGTCTGTAAAATGCAAGTGGTGTTTTCCAAATAATCTTTTAGGCCTCAACAAATATTTTGGGGATAAATGGTATTATTTGTTTTCCCAAACTAAAATGTCAGTTTTTCTGAACTGCTTCACTGACTCATTGTTTAGATTTTACAATCAATTTAAAAGTACCATTAATTTCATTAGACTTTTTTTACAGAATATTACTCACCAGGCATTAAACAGATAATCCTGTGATTTCATTAGAGAGGGACATCTGTGATGTCATCAGAATCAAGAGTACCTAAGATAGGAACTCATTCCACTTCACCAATGCAGACTATGATCTGCCAAGTCTTTGATTTATTCCATAGGAAAAGTCCCAATCAAACATAAGCTCCTTGAATACAGGGACTTGCTGGCTTTTGTATTCATATCCCCAGCACCCAGCATAGTGCTGAGTACCAAGTAAATAAGTACTTTTTAAACGTTTGATGACTGGTCTTTGTGAGTTGAATGGGGCACATAGAGACTAAATGACTTTTTCCCTATTACCTCCAGTATTAAATATAAAATCCTGGTTGGCATGAAATACCTTCACAACCTAGCCTCCTCCCACCTTTCCAGTCTTCTAATGCCTTGCTGTTCCTCACATACTCTATGAGCAAACATTACATAGCATACAATCACCAAACTCCATGCGGGTGCACTGGCTATACCTCATACCTGAAATACTTTCCCTCCTCACCTATGACGCGTGGCTTCTCTGGATACCTTCAAGACTCAGCTCAAATTCTGCCTTCTTCAGAAGGCCTTTTCTATCTACTTTGTCATACCTCCTCCAGTTCTGCCCTCTAAAATTAGCATTGCATTTCAATTGTATATATCTTGTGTGTGTGTGTGTGTGTGTGTGTGTGTATAATTATTTGCAAATTGTCTTTTTCATTAGAATGTGAGCTCCTTCAGGAAAAAAATTGGGGTGGAACTTTTTTGCTTTTGTTTGTATCATTAGAGCTCAGCACAGTGCCTGGCATAGAGTAAGAACTTAATAAATGCTTATTGATTGACAGTCTGATGAGCCTCAGAGATGCAATAGAGCTTAGGTCTTTCTGATTCCAGTCCTTCAGTCATTGATCCTACTGTCTTGGTTAAAGAGATATCTAAAGACATATGGTCTTTAAATACAAAGGAGAGATCTTTCAATCATGTCTTGGCATCTAACTGGATCTCACCAGCACTAAGGTAATAATAGTAATAATGATGATGATGTTCACAATAAGCCCCATCTACATAGCACTTAAAGGTTTATGAAGTGCTTTGCCATGCACCAGACACCTAAATTCCCATTGCTTTCAGTCAGAGCAATTGGGGGTTAGGCTAACTGTTGTAATGTCTTATATTCAGCTGTCTATATAGATAGCTGCTCAGCTATATCAAAAGAATTGTTTGGATAATGTCCCCCAAGTGTTCTTTGATTGGCTAGAAAAATCTCATTTGCTTCTTGCCAAGCTTCAAAGATTGAGCCTGGGGAATTTGGTACTGAGCCAAACTGTAACATTCTCAGCATGACACATAATCTTATTTCTTGTGTATACATAAGAGCTAGATCTCAATAGGCAAGAAGGAAGGATTTAGTGACTATCAAGATAGCATTACTCAACATTGAATTAATATTTTTGATTTCATCATTTTGGTATAATGGGATTTTTATTCTTAAATGTCTATAAAATCATTAAGCCAACCCTTGGTTTTCTAACTAATCAATAGATATTTTTTGAACACATATTTTGAACAAAAGACTTAACTAGGGACTTTGGAACATACAAAGATAAGTGGGACATAACCACTGTGCTCCAGATGCTTAGAAGCTTACCCTTTTGGAGAGAGATGGTGTGAGAGGAAAACTGCTGGATTTGGAGTCAGAACATCTGGGCTCAAATTCTGGTCCTGCTTCTCACTACCTATGTGAACTTGGTCAAGCCACTTAGTCCCTGGGAACTTTGGTTTGTACATCTATAAAATTAAGAGACAGGACCAGGTGGTCTTCAAGTTCCCTTCAAGCTCCATAACAAAGACACCATAATTTGGATCCTTAACACCATAACTAAATAGTCCAGGCAATCCAGAAAAGGTGAAGTACAAGGTTGGGCAATTATCTAAATAACTTGGGCAAAACTGAGCTTAGGCAAATTATTTAAGTGACTATTGCTTGATATACAACCTTACCCATTCTTACTGATTAGATTATGAGATCGTTTTTCAGTAGACAATTAAAATGACCCAAATGCTAAGATTAAGTGAAAATTACACTTTACCCAGCTTTTGGTGACTTATCTACATGGAAGAAACAATTTTATCTATGGCAACAAATAGTCTTTTTTATTATTACCCAAAACCCTTCATTATATGGTTGAGCTTAATACATTAGCATATTATAGTGAGCTAGATACTATATTTTCTAAATTACTTTTAAAAATAGCCCTCGTAATAGATTACAAACTCATAGAATCTCTAAGGGGGGGGGAATATCTTGTACGTCTAACACATACAAGAATTAAGTTTTACAACATACCTGACATAACATAGCTTTTACCATGAAGACTTCTGTCTAGGGAGAACTTATTGAATACAAAGCAAGTTGTTCACTTTTTGAATAGCTCTAATTAAAAAAAGATTTCTAGTCATCGTCTAAATTTTTTTCTTTACAACTTCTACTCCTTGCTTCCAGTTATGCCTTCTGGGGCCAAGTAGAACAAGTCTAATACCTCTTCTATAAGATTCTCAAATATGTGTTCAGGCCCCCAAATAGCCCTTCATGTTATCTCCCTATCTCCTACCTCACAAAGTTTTTAATTCCTGAAAGCAAAAGCTATCTTAGTGTAATCCAAGTTCACATAAACTTTCTTGGCTACAATATCACACTGTTGACATTTGTTACATTTGTAGCTCTGTACACTCTATAGATCTTTGTTAGAAGAATTACCATTTAGTCATGCTTCTCCTGTCTTGTACTTGTGAAGCTGGTTTTTTAATCTAAGTGTAAGAATTTACATTCATTCCAATTAAGTATTTTTAAAGAACATTGTGAACAAGCTAATAACATAGAACATAAGAAGCTCTATATCAGACAGCATAGACTAGTGGACTTCGATTTCAGAAGTCCTAAATTCACATTCTAACTTTGACACTTGCTAGCTATATTATCATAAAGAAATCATTTACTCTCTCTGAGCTGCAGGTAACTCTCTAAGATTATGTTATAGATGGGTTATAACCTTCATCATAAGATGGAGTATCACAGGACTCTGACATCATGACTTAATTTAATATCTATTTATCTACACTTTATAAGAATTGTTAAAACTTGCTAATCTCCATAGCATACCTGTGGATTAATAAAGTCAATCTCATTATTAATATTTATACTAATAATAAAATACCTGTTGATCATTTCTGAGTTTTTAATCAAATTCTCTCTCCTAGTTATTTCACATTTCTTCATTATGCAATTTTCTCACCAAAGCACTAAATGACTTGAAGTAAAAGCTAATTCCAATTTCCATGCAATCTATCAAAGAATATATTAAATAATTTCAAAAGTAAAATCAAGTACCACACCTAAGAGCAGGCTATTTTTTGTTCTTTATTTCAACAAAATTTCCAGTCTTTGTCACATACATCATTGCAATTCTTATCTGTATGCCAGTACAAATGTAACTGATGATTATCTAAAATAGCTTTAAAGTATTCCTGAAAGCAAAATGCATTTCTGAACTTTTTATGCAAATACGTAAACATATACTAGACACATTCGACTGTCTGTTAATGGAAGCAATGACTAAAATGGAAAGCAGCAGATAATTCAAAAGCATGTCTATGTGTTTATAACACCAACATGAACTGTGGAAGAGTGAAAAATATAGCCAATTAGGTAATTTTTTTGGTTATAAAGGAATTGAGTGGGCTAATTTGTTCATTCAATTTACTATTTGCTGTGTGTGTGTGTGTGTGCGTGTGTGTGTGCATGTGTGTTTTCTGATACTGATTAAACTACATTTAGGGAAGGGGACATAATCTAGTTTTAGTAGTATAAGTGAGCATACCCAGATAGACAGGCAGATATACACAGACAGTCACACACTACACATTTTTCACTTTTATGAAACAGGACGTTCCTCCCCTGCCACAAACATAAAAATGAAATTACCACGTTTTTAGCATTAGAGCTACAGCATGAAAGCTAGTCTAAGTAGATAGGGATGGTCAGGAACATGGCAAATAGGTGCTAGTACAACATCCACAGAAAAACATATGTTTGTATGAACATAGCTACTCTCTTCACATGCAAGTATCTAATCAGAATTTGCTAATATAAATTAGTAATATAAATATATTTCCATTAAAAGACAAACATCCTAAATTATTGAGTAGTAACACCATATCTAAAATTAACCAAAATAAGAAACATAAGAGACTGAGTAGAAAAATAAATTGAAATAAAGCAACAAATTACAAAAATTAGTTCTTACATGATTATAAATGCTGATCAAGTACAATATTGAATATACTGTTATACAATCCATTCAAATAATTTGCTTAAGTGCAAAGATATAATTTAATTTACAAAATTAAATTGTAGATTGAGACAAATATGGAATGTTCATCAAATAAGAAAATAAGATATACATAGTATAAAACACACATATACATACGTACACACACACACACACACTCACACAAAATGGTCTATTTTTTTTTTAGAAGAAGGCTCCATTTAGGAAGTGGAAGTTAAAGTCTATGTTAAATGGACAACAATGGAGTGTATATACAAAGATAAATGAGAGAAAAGTTTTCATTCTATAATACAAATCAAACAAATTTATTCCTGCAGATTTTCCGGTGTTAACCTCATTCAACCATGGAATGAGGCCTTTCGTTTTCATTACATCACAAAAAATTCCAAGGCACTTTTTCTTCAAATTAGAATTATCTTTTCTGAGAGAAACTAGGAGAAAAGAAGATAAAAATCCAATTTTAAAATTGCTTTTCATTATTAAAAATCATTTATAATATTTTAATATATAGATAACTTACCTTTTCATGCGAATTTCAGGAAAATATTTAATATCTTAAATTTAAAGTACTTGTGAATTCATCATTGACTGAGAAGTTAGGAGAAGAGGGAGGATTGTCTCTTAACCCACATTTTTAATCCAAAGAATAAAAACTAATATTCCTTATGTTATCCACTTTAAAAGCCACATAATAAAAATAATAAATCATGCTTTTATAGCATCCAAATAAAGAGAAAGATAAGGTTGAATTCATCACTTGAAAATTTACAAAAAATGCTTAACAAAAACACAGATGGAGACTAATAGACCTAACTTGGATGTCTAAATGAGTAATTAGAAGATAGAAGATGAGACAAATTCCTTTGGCCAAAAAAAAAAGAGGAAAGGCCTAATATTTTAAATCCAAATACTTTCCATCTCTATCTTCTAAATGTCTAGCTTTGATGGAAAAAAGTTCAAAATAATATTCTAAATTCTAATAGAGTGTCTGGATTTTGTGATTTCTTCCAGATATTATTATTTTATTCACAATTTCTTTTCCCTTAAGTCAATATTCTTAAGTTAAAGAAATTTTCTTAAGTAACCAACAATGGATCTAATAAAATAATTTTACTGTTACTTAATTTGGGGGAACTTATCAAGTTCATGAAATACTTTGTTCCCTTCATGCTGTGTACCTGTGAGATGCAATTATCTTCATAGTAGCCTTTTTGCTCATGCTCAATCATAAGCATTACAAGACAAGGTGACAAAGTAAAAGTGTACAAAGTTAAGTGAAGACCAATGTTTACAATGAATGTATATTCCACTAGAAGACCTGGGATAATAGTGCACATCATATTTTGTGTGTGAGGAGTAATTTTAGTCCTTTCATTCTACCTATAGGCTTGTTCACATATAATTAGATTTTATGATGATACAGATACAAAATACAGATACAAAAAGTAGCCCTTTTGCAAATGGACCTGTCCATTTCAGAATTAACATAGAACTTAACCAAATAAAGCAAAAAGCTTAATCTAAGACCAGTTAGGAAAGAACGTTTATCTTCAAAGCACACTTGTTGAATTCAAAGTAATAAAGTTAATGTAAGAGAATTTTCATTGTATTTTAACTTCATAATCAATCTTTCCTGTTTACTTGATAGGTTCTAACTAAGTTTCTGGATGGGCCAGCTTTCAAATTGACCATTTATAGTATAAGGACCATAGACTATTCATAATTTGAATGTCTATTAAAAGTTGGAGTTATCTTTAGTGGGATGATCTGTGGAGAGGGGGTAAAAAGACAAAAATATCACTTCAACTTGGTTTTTGAATTATTTAAAAAGTGAAATTTTAATTAATCAATAAATTTTTAAATGTACATTTTCCAAGCTTTCAAAGAAACCACCTTAAGACGGTGACATGCTGCAATATTTTGGGGATTATAACATTTCTGCTAAAATGTTTTAGGGAAGTTTCTGAAAATGTCAGTCAAATACCAGTATACTTGTGTACTTGAGGAAGTGATGCAATATAAAGACAGATTAAGTTAGTTCAGACATGACAGAAATTGAGGTTATATGATTTAGAGCCATTCTAATTCATTATATTATAATTCATATCTAAACTTAATAATATTCAGAAAATAAAGAAACAAAATTAATTTGACCTGAGTTTTAAAACATTTCTTACTTAGTTTATTAATGTAATCATTTTTTGTTATTATATTTATTTGAATATTTCTTGAATGGATTTCTCCATGGTGCTGAAATTTGGAGCAGACCATTTTACTGCCTACTGAAAATATTATGAATTCGAAAGACCTTTGGCAAAACAGAATATTTTAATATTGGGGAGGTCATTTTTCTTGGATGTATATATTCTGAGACAGAACAGATTTAGGTTTGCACCAATTTTCAGGAGCTAATTTAGAGTCCTCCCTAATGGCAAGCTACTAAGGAATAAAAGATGTACTGTCAGGACGTTTTTAAAACACTTATATTTGGATAAATTAAGCCTGCCAAATCACAAACAAGTAGGCAAAATCTGACTCATCATTTTGCTCATGTCTGAGTGATCGGCTGACAATAAAAAGTCTTCATTATTTCATTTTAATTTTTTTCTACCACTTTTTCCTTCCTCTTGTTATTATAGCTACCCATGTTACATTAAGCATATAATTTTTTTAGTTTCACTTTACCTTTGTAACATATTTTAATAATTTAAAAGAGTGAATACTATTTAACATGTCTGTTTTTATAATGTCTTTCTGTAACTGACTGCACAAGCAAACTTTGTAATGAACACTGAATCCAGCTCATTCTCTATCTTCAGTACCCACACTGGTAGACTACTTTAATGGACTACTCATCCATCTCTATGTCAAAGTCTGAAAGAAAGATTTTCTTTATCTATTTGGTTTTTTCCCCTCCATGTGTGGATGGTTAGGATGGTCTATTTCATGGTGTTGGATCTCATTGGGGAAAGCCCTGAAATATTCTGGAGCTGGATGCAATCAATAATATTGCCTCCCAAACCAGGACAATGAAGAAAACCTCACTACTCATATTGAATGAGACAACATTAGTAAAACATTGCAAGATATCAAAGCACTAAATAAATATGAACTCGTGCTATATGTAGGAGTCCTTTAGTTTGAATTGTGCCTATTCAAATAAAGCATGCATCACCTCATTTTGCGTCTTGCTTGATATATAAATTATGAGTTTATATTTGTTATCTCCATCTATAAATAATAATTTGATGGTACTGAAAATGTGAATATTAGACTCCTTTCCCAGTGGCCTGTGAGTTGCTATGATACTAGATCAATAGATCAATCAATAGGAATTTACTAAGCATCTATTCTGTGCCAAGACCCACTGACTCACTGGGAGGGAATACAAATCTAGAAACAAAATATCCCCAGCCCTCAAGGACCTTGCATTCTACCCAAGAGGAAGGTGTGCACATATAAATAAGTTGAAAATAATTTGGGACATGCTAACAACTGAGTGAGACGTGTTAGTAAAAATCCTGAACTTTGAAGGAACTAGATATTCTAAGAGGCAGAGGTGAAGTAGGAGTTCATTCCTAGCAGGGGCAACAGTCTGTGTAAAGGCATAGACATGGGAGATAAGATGTTGATTATCAGCAAATAGGCCAAGTTTGACTAAAACATATATTGGAGAAGGAATGGTAATGAGAAATAACTTAGAAAAGCCACAATGAAGTGGGATTCTGAAGAGCTTTGAAAGACAAAGAAGAGTCTCTATTTTTTCCCAAAAGGCAATAAAGAGACACAGAAGCTTTTGAGTTGGATAATTCCTTGTTCAGTCTTGCCTTTCTTTCATATTATCATCTATCTCTGCAGAGGAGGAGTTGGAAAAGAAGAGACTTGAGGGAGGGCAACCAACCAGGAAGTCGTTGAAACATACCAGACAAAGGGAACAAGGGCTTAAACTAGGGGATGGCTATTGAATAGATAGAAGAGAACAGATAGGAGATGTTCCTGCTATGAATACAGCTAAAAGATATCAGGAAGTTGTAGTTTAATAGAAGCATGGCCTAATTGGATAGGTAAATAAAGGTGCTGGCAAAGTTAATTTCATTGTGCCCCTAAAGTTGACAAATAAGTATCTTTGTTTGACCTATAGTCATGTCATCTTGTCATGCTCAGGATGAAGATTTGCAAAAAGAAAATCACTATGAAGAAATGCACACCTTATTAACCTGTGTCTGTTACAGAAGATGAAAAGGCAGAAAAAATTCTATGAAGTGTTGGACAAAATCATTCAAGTAAAGTCAATGGATATATTGATATTTGATGGATTCACTATGAAGGTACAGAGAAGGTTGACATAAATATACATATATATATATAAATATATATATATATATATATACATGCATGTACATAATATATATGTAAAATTTGGTTTGAGGTTAAAAAGCAAAATATGCCAAAGTCTTGTGTACTATTCAGGAGTCTGTATACCATTAATATTTTCTTGAAGAACAAAGGTATTACCAGTTTTATATGACTTGGTCTATGGCTATCAATATTAGTATATGCCAACAATGACATATAACACTACATACTTTACAGGTAAATAAGTTTTCTATTACTAGAAAATGACCATTTACCTTATCTCTTAGTTCTCCCTCATAATAGGCAATAGAAGGAGAACATTACATGAAAACTACATATTGGATTAATTAGTTTCATGCTACTATATTAGTCACATCCTGATAATAAAGCCAGGAAATACAGCAGAAGGATGATACAAAAATAGGTACATACTTACATGCCAGATTTTCTAAGGCTGTGTACATAGTGGGCTCACTGCTAACCTTGTGAGTAGTCTTGCACATCTTTTGTAATCTATTTAAAAAAGAGTGGAAAATGGTTCATTTGAGATATTGTATAGCTAGTAAACTCAACAGTAGTTGTTTGCATAAGTTATCATTTATCATTGCCTGTAATGATTATGTCATCATATGTAACTAAATAAAACAAATATTTGAAGGCATTGAGTTTATTTTTTATTTCTTTTGTATCCCCCCAATTGCAGTGAATATTTGCTTCACGTGTGGTTGGCATTCATCAATCAATCAAATCCTTGCCTAATTAATTTTGCTTTGGTTTCAAGGAAATTTTACTCATCTCTACATCTAACAAACTATTCTAAAGCTGACTTAGTTTTGTTAAGTTTTTCCTTAAGACAATATTTTATTCTTTTAAACACGAAGTTATAATTTCAGAAAAGAGAACTCTGAGACTTCTAAAAACACATCCCATTATGTTAGATAATAGTAAGCTTGATCATTTCATGGCCCTCTACTACAGCTGCCACCTCATAATGAAATTCCCTCAACAATATCCCTAATAGTAGTCATGCTTAAAACATTGGAGAGAAAGGAAATTCATTGCTTCACAAGGTAGTCCTTCCTATTTATGGACAGCTCTAACTGTTAAGACAGTTTTCCTTACATGGAGACAAAATATCACCTGCTAAAGCTCCACCCATTTGTCCTAATTCATATACAGATTAATCTGTCTTCCATATGGCAGTCATCCAAATATTTGAACAGTGCTAACATGACTACTTCTAAGTCTTCTCTAGGCTGAATATTCTTGTTTCCTTCCATTATTCTTCACATGATTTTAAGCCTCCTCCAAACCTTCCTTTGTATATAATCCAAATTTTTAATGTCCCTCTTAAAGAAATTAGTACAGTAATTTATATCTGATCTGATTGTATTTAAGTAGAGTTGGGACCATTACTTCCTATGTTCTAGGCAGTATTCTTTTATTAGCATTATATGAGATACCTTGGATTTTTTTGACTACTTCATTACACTGTTCCCGTTTTTTGTTGAAATATTATTTTAAAGTTTTAAAAATAGATTTTATTTATATAATTTATTTTTAATATTATCTATATATCTCTCTACCCACCAAGTTTTCTCTTATGGAACTTGATCAACTTAAATCCACAAATATTTTTCATAGATAGTACTACTGAGTCAGTTCTTACCCATGTATGATATAATATAATAGGGTTTGAGGGCACCCAAAATTTTCTCACTCTGTTCCATAGCTTTCACAACACACACAATGAATCCTCTATTTTATAGAAGACTCAAAAGGACTCTTTAGTACAGTAAAGAGAAAATATGACAAATTCTTGAAGTTAATCTATGAGAAACCTTGATATCTATGATATCTTGAAATCTATGAGAACCTTGATATAAATCATAAAGTGGGATCAAAATTGAAATGAATATTGCAAGAGCATTGTGGGTGAGGTCCTGAGAAGGAGCACAAACACTCAAGCATCACAAGCCAGACAGTTTCCTATTCATAGACATGCAAGCATGCAGAACCCCATCTCTTAGGCCCATAGGCAAGTATGAGACGTGGTATAGGCTTATGGTGAAATGACTAATCCAGTTGAGACCACAGATCTCTGTGTTTCTGCTCTTACATCTGACTGTTATTGCTGGGAAGATTCACAGTGACCAAGTGGGAGAGAGATTTTTGGTGAAATCATTCAGTGGGTGCCTCAGACTGTGAACCCCTTTATTGATCATTGGTTCACTATGATTAGGAAAGTCCTATCTGTGCATATCTGGATTAAAGTTTGCTGTGCTAGTTATTATCAGAAAAGTCTAATATTCCTTGTCTAGAGGAAGCTGACTAAACTGGTTTTTGGGTATAAAGTAACTTTCCAGTATATAGGCTGGGCAATCAGTGTTCAAATTCTTCTCCCCTCTAAGACCTAGTAATAGGCCAATTCTCACAAATATGTGTAGTCATTCTTTTCTATTGACTCATTTTATTTTCATCAGAATATGTGCTTACAGGAGTCTATCATATCTAGGAAGATGGAGGAGACTTCTCTTTTAAATTATATCATCTTAATGTTACATTTGAGTTAAAATTATTTTTTTGCAACTTAAGTTTCCAGAGGAACAAATTCAGCATTTAAAAAAAAAAAAGACTTCATTACTCAGAAGAATTTATAACCTTGACATGTATAGTTTTATATTAGGAACTACAAAGATACTTCTTTTTATTTTTTAATTACTATCTTGTGAGAAATTTTTAACTTTTAATTCAGACAATATTTTATCATCACATGGATGGAAAATATTTTTCTGCCAGATATTTTTGAAAGGTGATAACAATCCATTTGGGTCTTGATGGGATCTGGCTTTTTAAGATTTGTATATATTCCCATTTAGAAAATGGTATCACTCAATATATTTATAATAGGCTACAGCACTCAAATCTCACTGGTTGTATAAATAATATCACACAGTGTTTAGTCTATTGCCTTCCAAGTGTCAGGAGCATGTGGTTAAAGATCATGTGCATTTATTGGAGAAAGATTACATTAAAAAAAAAATATTCAGTCTTACTTACAAGCTGGTATAGTGCAATCCCTAGTATTGTGATACAGTCGATGGAAGTGTTTGCTACATTCAGCTGAAAATGTGACTGGTCCTATTTAACAGTAAAAGAATGTTTATTATAAACAGAGAACCATTATCCAAAATACTTTGCTAGTACTTGTGGACAGGGATAATGTGGCTGCATAGTTCACAACCTTTTATTCCCTTAAAAGAGCTTGACAATTCTCCCATGTCCTTATCCTTCCTCAGGCTTATCATAAACTATTTTTAATTTTTTAAAAAATCTTCCAACTTTGTCATTTATTGCCAACATAATTGAACCTCTATTTATTTCCAGGAGGGACTCTTTGGTATACTGGAGGGGGTGTGGGATAGCATTAGACTAATCTTGGAGAACTCTGGCAGCAGTAGCTCCTAAACAGAACTACACATATTGAATATTTTCTTTATGTTTGTTTCCTTGGAATTTCTTTTTATAGAAGAGTGTTATATTGTCTAAATAGACATTCATATTCTGTTGGGCTTTCATATTAAGAAATAAGTGGTAAGAAACCTTAAGGTGTCTCTAGATGAACAGTTCTCAAAATGTGAGAGTCTTTCAGGGAATCTATGAAGTCAAAATCATTTTCATAACAATACTAAGATGTTTGAATTTCTAACCCCATAAAAAAACTCTTTGAGAGGTTCTCAATAATTTTTAAGGGTGATAACGGGTCCTGAGACCAAAAAGTTTGAGAATCACTACCAAGATTTTCAAACACCCTACTTTCAATAAAGGCCACATTTACACCTATCATTTTTCTTAAAAAAGAACTCAAAAGGAGATAACACATTTGAATATGCAACTAAATTAGTGTATTGGCAAAGCATTATAGTATTTAATTTTGTCAAAGAAGTATTAATCTAACAATATGCCTCTTGCTGCTAACCCTTTTTCAGTTATGACATGCTAAAATCTCATGAAGAAACAAAGTTTTTACCTGTAAAATGCTTTATGAACTTCTCCTTTAAGTTTAAATCCCTTGGAAGTATATCTACAAAGAAAATATATGTTATTTTAATTGTTTTAAAATATTTTAAATATGGAAATAAACATACAATTATACCATAATTCTATACAAAAATGCTTCTATCCACTAAGCATAGGTACCAGTAGAAACTTATTCCCACAGTTAAGAATTTTATAGTGGGGTATAAATCCAAGTGTACACAACCTCACTGAAACTGTTACTGTTGCATTCTTAGCCTTGTGCTTAAAGAATATGAATATGCTTATTTTATAAACATAAACCACTTAACAACAGAACTATAATACAAAATTTGAGTCATCTTTTACATTTGAATTGGAGAATGGTAATTTACACAAAAAAAAAAAACTCCAGCATGTAGTAGATAGAAGGCTGACTGTGAAGTCAGGTTTCATTTCTGCCTCTGACATACACTAGTTCTGTATGACCATAGAGAAGTCATACCTCAGTATCTCACAAGTGACTCTCTAAAACTATAAATTACAGATGTGCAGCATTGGTGGAAGGAGACTATGTACCTAATGTTGCTTAAAATTCATGAAATCACAGGTCTGGAGAGAAAGAATATTATCTTACTGTACTGGAAATCAGAAAGCTAGAGTTCTATTTCTGGATCCATACAGATGTACCATAATATTTCTGCCTATCGCAAAGGTAAACATTATAAAACTCTTTAAGCTCCTTGGAGACAAACACTATATATACACACAGACACATAAAAATTTAAATTATTCCAATTATGGATATTCTTAGAATAGGAAGATCTAAGTTCAAGCCTCACCTCTGACCCATACTGGCAGAGTGCTGTTGGAAAAGTGATTCAACTTCTCAGTATTTTGTCCAACTTTCAAGGTTCTAAGTTGCAGAAGTGATGACCTGTGTTGGTAGAAGGAGTTTCCTCTACCAATAGGTAGAGGAAATAGGGAATTCTCTCTTTCAATAAAAACATAGGTCTGACTTCCATCCCTGTCCCTATCCCTATCTCTGTCCCTATCCCCTAGTACAGTACTATTGAGAGAAATGATTAATAACCTATTATGGGGAAGATCTAGGGTTTTTTCCTGTCCTATTTTCTTGTTCAAAGTCCAGCCTTTGAAGGACATTACTGATGTCTGCCAAAAAATACACCCCACTTAGACCATCTTATCTAGGTGAATTCCTGCCCATTGTGTTCTACTCAGGTTTGGGTGGAGATAGATTTTTTTATTAGATTGACAAAGCTTGGCATTTTAAAAGTAAATGACATAATCAAAGTTCCATTCCCCTAGCCCTTCTTTGGAGTGGGTCCACCTCTCATTGTAATATTCATCCTCTCTTTAATTGCTAATAGAGTTGATTGCCACCATCAGAAACACCCAGTCTTCCAAGGGCATGTAAACTACGAGTCCACCACTACAAGTCATCTTTGTTCAAGAGAGACAAAATGACCATTCCTTTTACTTAAAAAATGCTAACATTATTAATAAAATAATTAATTACCCAGACATTCTATCTCTCCAACTTTTAAAAACTTCATACCATGTAGTTCTTCAGTGAGCTCAATTGGATATGCACTAGGGTCAGTGGGAAGATAGCACTTTTTTTCTAGCATTTGCAAATATTTTAATGTCACATTTAGAAAAAATAGACCATCTACATCATAAGGGCTATTTTTTTTATAGCTATCTTTTAAAACTTTTTTTATTAAATGTGTTTTAAGTATTCTCCAGTCACTTCCCTGTTCTACACTCCCTCCCCACTCCCTCCCTGAGATGGTATACAATCTTATATATAGCATCTACACATACATTTTCTTCTTTAAGTGCAAAACAGTGTCATTCCAACAAGCCCCAGCTTTAGATGCTATGAATAGGCAGTCAAGTGACATGATGAATGAAGGGCTGGATTTAGAATCAGGTATACCTGAATTTGAATCCCACCTCAAACACAATATCCACAATATGTATATGACACTCATCAAGTCACTTATTCTATCTCTTCCTCAGTTTCCTCATCTGGAAAATGGAGATGAAATAGCACCTACATGGGAGAGTTGTTGTAAGGCTCTATCACAGATAACACTTGCAAAGAGCTTTTCGAACTTTAAAGCACTACATAAATGCTAACTTTAATTAGTCACTTCTGCCACCAACATTCAAGGCTTTAGAACAATCTTTTCTTTGGGACAATCTCAGATCCAGAGTAGTCAGGCTACTGTGCAGTTTTCTCTCATTGCCTCTTTATAGGCTTATTTCAACAATGATTACTGTAATGATGATGAAGGTAGCTTACATTTACATAGCATTCTAACATACTAAAAGGACATTCTTTTCAATACTGTGGGGAAGGTAATGCAAGAATTATTCCCATTTTACTGATAAGAAAATGAAGATTCTTAGAAATTAAATGATGTTCCCATGGTTACCTACATAGCATAGAACAAAGGTACAACTTTGCCTTGATTTAAAATCTAGAATTCTTTACACTATATATCACTCTATTATAATTTTATTATAGAATTACTTCCAGCTACATACAAAGGAGGTGCCCATAATATATATGTAATAAGGAGAGGGATATTTATTACACAGGTTATTCTGGGCCACCATTCAGAATAGCATTACTCTACCTGGAAAAGTCAATGCTATCTGGACTTGAGCACATACAGAGGAGGGAATTCTTTCACCCAAAAGCTGTGCATGTCCTGGAGGCCAATAAATGATATTCTTCTTTGGTATAAAGGAGAATGTTGGCATCTACCCAATTTAGACATCTCAGTACCAACCAGGAAAATAACCTCAGACCTTAACTCTGTTCCATTAATAGTCCAACTAGCAGCTGGTAAAGAATTAGGTTGTCAGAATAATTAGTAACAAAAACACATTTTCTTTATGTGAATCTGCCAGTGTTCTCCCATACAGCCATGAATTTATTCACTAATGTCAGTGGTTTCTTCATAATTCAGAAAGCATTCACAAATATACACTACACTACCATACATAGCAAATTGGTCTCTGCGGTGTCAATACTCTGTGTGATATTTGGCAAGGTAACCAGAGTGATCCTTTCTGGGACACAAGCCAGCTGAATGCAGTAGAAGATTTTATAAATACTTTTAATGGCTAAAAGCAATTTGAAAATGCTGTTTATTCTATAGAAATAAATGTGTCCCTCCAGTAACTTAATGATCTTTTCCTATAACATGATTTTAAAAATTACGTATGCTGCCTTTGACCCAGATATCCCAAGTTCATTCTATACCTCAAGGACACACATATATATGGATATTTATACATATTATTTATGTGTATATGTTTATATGTACATGTGTGTATATACACACACATACACACATATATATGTACACACACATATATGTGTGTATATAGTTCAATATACAACAAATATTTTTATGGCAGCACTTTTTGTAATAGCAAAATTAGAAACAAGGTTAAAGTCCATTCCTGGCAGATGACGAACAATGGTATGTAGATTTAATGGAATATTACAATCCTATAAGGTACAATAACTAGGAGGACTATAAAGAAGCATGGGAAGACTTACAAGAATTTAGGCAAAGTGAAATAAGCATAAAAAAGAAAACAATATACACAACGACTACAGTAAGGCAAATTCTGAAAAGTTCAAAAACAATAGAATCTGAATATTGTATTAATTACAATGATGTAGTTTGACCCTGAAAAAGAGATATGAGAATGCAAATCCATTCCTTGTTTGTAGAAGGGGGCAGCTATGAGTGTGGAACACTGGTGATAGTATCAGATATTGTTAACTGCTAGACTTTTTCCTTCTTTCTATATTCTTTGTTTAAAAGGAATAAACAAAGAGTGGGGAAGGAGATAAGGACAAACTGAAAGATGAGATGATGTAAAAAAAAAACAATAAAAATATGTTTTAAAGCTTGTAGGCTCAAAAATTCACCAAGAAAGAAAACCCCTAAGTTTTAATAAATTGCCACCTTTATTTTAATTAGTAATTTTCTTCTGATTAACTTCCATAGAGAGCTATTGTTCCAGTTTGGGCCTATCATAAGATCTGCCTAACTGATTTTTGCCTACAGTCTTTAAGCTCTCCAATACATCCTTTACATAGCTACAAAAATTATCTTTCTAATATAAAAAACACTTACCAGCGCAATATCTTGAGTGACTCTCCATTGTCTAGAAAACTCCTTAGCCTGGCTTTTAAAATCCTTTCTGGTAGGGTTTCAATCTGCCTGTCCATCCTTATTTCTTCTTTTCACCATTTTATACCAAACTAGACTGCTGGCTCTTCCTCATTTTTTTTTACCACATTTAATCACCGTAAGCCATCTCTCCCTCCAACCTTCCACCCATGCCTGAATTATATTCCCTCCCCATCTCCACCTGTTGAAATTCTTTTGCCAACTTAGATGTTACCTCCTCCATGAAGTATGGTTTCTAAGATATGCACAGCCCAAACTATTTTTAGAAGAGGACACTGGTTTTATAGAATGTGCATTTGGAATGTACAGTATCTGTAACATTTCAGTGCTACTCAATCACTTAAGTATTAAGAAGACTGTATTTAAATATTTGTAAATCATTTTAGTTAGATCATATATAATCATGTTGAATCATAACCTGCATAGAACTAGGCAAAGGAGACTTTCAGAATGATTTAGAGTCATATTTTGCCTTTTTACCACATACGTTAAAGAAGAAAGATCCAGAATGTCCCCCAAAGACTACAAGGATGTTCACTAAAGAATAAAGTATTTGTAATGCATTTATGTAGAAAACTAAAGAAATTTTCATTCAGAAGTAGTCAAGTTGACGTTTCAAAATATTTTCCCCTATTTCTGAAAAACATGGCAGGGAAGATTTTGTGCCAAACTATATTTTGAAGTTGAACTCCATCTATATGAAGATCAGTTTTGTTCAATTGTTTTTTTTTTATTCATTTATTTTATCTTACGTAAGACTGACATTTTCAAAGATAAGGATAGTGACTGGACTTGTTATTTTGCTGGTACAAGTAGTTTCTGGGTGAGATAACACCTTCTACTAATGTAAGTCATCACCTTCATATAATAAACATTTGCTAAGTACTCACTACGTGCTGAGTACTATGTTAAATGCTTCTCTGAAACTTAGTCTTAGAGAGTTGAATGGAATACTGAGAAGTTAAGAACCTTGCCCTGGGTTACCCAGCTAGCTTACGTGAGAGGTAGATGAACATGGATCTTCCTGGAGCTCTCTATCCACCATATCATACTGCCAACACCTTATATCCATAGCCTGATACTGCACGAAGGCAGTTAAAAGGAGGGGGAAAACAGTGTTGCTCTTCTCAAGTTTTTTTTTTAATGGCATTTTTGAAGTAAGGGTTGAATGATTATTGTGATAATTTTCTTCATGACAAGACCAGATTCCTTGAGAGAGCAACAAGAGAATAGATTAATAGTAAATAATTCCCTTGCCAAATTATGCTCATATGCAGCAAAGGGAGAGCAGATGTGAAATCTAAGTGCTAATACTGGTACTTAGGAAATGTAAGAAGACCTGAAGGAAGGGCTACAACACTTTGGGTAAACAAACTCTTTATGTAGGAACTATGGTTGAATATGGGTAAGAACTGCATGGGAAAGGAAGATGTGGATAGTTTAGGAAATATATCTAGAGGAAAACTACATATTTTGACAAGATCATACTTCCACTGAAGCTGAAAACAATGCAAAAAATTACCAGCAGCTAAAACTTTTGTGCTTCAAGGACTTCAACTGTATCTGTAGTCAATACACTTTTATTAAGCATCTACTATGTGCCAAACACTGTACTAAATGCTGAGACACAAAGGCCCTCCACAATGTATTTCTCTCTCCTTCCATCAATTTAGTCCAAATAAAGCTAATCTACTTGTTTCCCTTCAAGGACTATTCATTTTCCTGCCAAAGCACCCCGAAGTGAAGAACTTAAAGCATTCCCTATGGACAGTTATGATTTGTATGTCCCTATTCTGATATTCTACTTTGGTTTTTCTACTTTATAAATGTTCTTTAATAAAATATGTCTCCATGATGAGTCTCAAGAGAATCTGACAATTTCAGAGCCCTAGTACATATAGAAGATAATCTGGATATGAGTAACAGCAATTATAAACTACGATTCTGACGTGTAACTATGCTCATAGCTGAGCATACTTTAAGGTACAAAGAAATAGGTATCTGAAGTTCATAAGCCAAAATATAGAAATGATTAGTGTATTCACAGGTAGCCCCAAAGTATATATGTTTCAAAGCACAATATAATCATCTTGTTTAAAATCTGTGATAATTTTTTTTTCTGCAAAAACAAATAAGTTGCTAAACCTTTCCTATTATGTTCACAGCATTATGCCCCTATGAAGACTTGGTGCTTTATTAACTGTGTCAGTAATTAATTTGGGTTCATCTGACAATAATTTTAATACAAATCATGCACTTTTCCATAAGTATAACCTTCCAATTCTGTGATTGGTATCATGTATTTTGAGGGTTATGGAAGTCATAGTGTCAGTTGATTTATCGCAACATCAGAAAAGCATAGAAGGAGTATGGGGACACAAATTACTTGAACTAAGGCTAGGCAGAAATGGCTAGATGTGAGAGATACTTGAAGCAAACATCAAAAACTGACTGGATATGTGGGATGAAAGGGAATGAAACTTCAGGGATCACTCCAAAGTTATAAACATGAAAAATGATGATGCCTTTAACAAAAACAGAAATGTTTAGAAGTGGAGTAGATGTAGGAAAAGTTAATGTGCTCTGTTACAGACATGTTGAGTTTGACATATTTCTGGGACATCTAGCATGAAATGTCCGATAAGAAATTGTTGATACAACACTGATGCTTGAAAGATTGGGCCTCAATATATAGATCTTTAAATCATCTATAAAGAGGTAATAGTCTTATCTTTGGAATGAAATCAGGCAGAAGTATAGTTGCTTTATATTATATATCAAAACCAGAGCCATAACAAAAATTACAAGCATATTGAAAATCTGTTCTTCTAATTGTATTCAGAACATTATATCTGCCTACTAATAACTTTTTCAATGTAAAGGTCACTATAGAAATAGTCCTCTTTATCATAATCCACATAAGAGCATACTCTAGCATACATAAATAAACTAGTCATTTACAAATCACAAATAACAAATGAGATACCTGCAAATTATATGAGAGAACTGTATTTTGAATGAAGAACAGAATGCTAATTACAAAAATACGATTTTACCAATTAAATTCAATGAATATTTATTAAATAGAGGGTACTATGCTACAATAATAGTTATTTTATACCAATTATTCTTACCTTATTAAGGACCCCTTTCCAAAAAGTAAGTCTGAGTGACTAATGGATATCATTAAAAAGTGATGTAGAGAAACATACTGGAAGAATTTTATGACCTATGTCACATTAAAAAACGCATCCCCCAACCCTGGTGGTTAGTTACCCTTTAAAACCTTGAGGTGAGAAGTAGCCATCTTTCCATTGGGGACCCAATTTGCTAATAAAAATGGAGGTTTGGGACATAGCCCCAGAGATTTCTAAATTGTCATATTTAATTTAAAATTTTCTCATAAATATTACAGACCAATCTCAGTTAAATGTAATAGTATATTCCACTCCATAAGGACTATAAGACATTAGAAGAGATAACAGTACAAGGTGTACCTACTTTTTTTGTCAAAATGCATTCCTGAAAGTTGTATCATAAAACAAATGGTTGTAAATAGAGTCATATTTCCCCATCGGACAATGTTATAGTTCAGGAACCAAGGACTGTGATATGATCAAAGGAGTGCTGGATTTGGAGTCTAAGGACCTAAGTTCAAAGCCCCAGCTTTGCCACTTTACTAAATAAGTGAATGAGGGTGGGTAAGTCACTTACCCTCTCTAGGTTTCAATTTCCTCATCTATAAAATGAGGGTATTATGCAAAGTTTTGTTCAGTTTTAAACATGATTCCACAAAACCATTTTTACCAAGAATTTGACTTAAAATTAATCATAAAGACCAAAATGTCATTATTATGACATAGTGAGATATAAAAAATGACTACAGACATACTGATTGTAGATGTATACCACAGAATTATTTAAAATAGTAAGATTATGCTCCAAGTTCTATAGAATATGGACAAACTTGCTTGTATGTATATACACACACACAGGGCCTCAGTGTTCTTACTCAGATATACTTCAATTACTTCATAACTTTTGTCTAAAAATGCGACTTATGATAATCATTAATCAAACATTTAATTTACATTTATCTTGCTTATGGCCTTAGAAATTTATATTTATATACAATTAACCTATTATTTGGCATATAGTAAACATTTAATAAATGTTTTTCATTCATTTTGTTTCTAAAACCATACTTTTCTGTATTAGAAGTTGCTCTGTAATTTTTTTAAAGCTAAGTATATAGGCTCATCATCTTCATATAACTGCCCCAATTTTCTCACCTTTAAGAAATGCCAGAAATGTGCACCTTAAATGCTAAATGCTGAAGTTAAATTCAACCCCTAAGTTTCTACTTGCAATTTCTTACCTTACGTATATTTATTATCATTTACTTGCCCCATAAAAAATAATGAAATATTAATGATTTACTAAATTAAAAAAAAACTTTTCTCTCTGTTAATTCCTTTAAAGTAACTCATCCCTCAGAAATAGAGAAAAACCAAATCCTTCCATCCTAAAAATATAAATTATTATGAACATTATTCTCTTATTTTTTTTAGTTATCTAACTCAGAGGACAGCAATCTGAAGTCCTAAAGAAAAAAAAACCCAAGATCTTTTGAAATGTCAGACCTTCTTTCTAAACTAAATATTGCCTTTAAAGCTCAAGAAAATACATTTACTTATATGTGAACACATTACAAAACCACAGTGCAGAGATGGAGGGAACCTAAGCAGTTCTCTAGACCAATCTAGGCTGGAAAAAGAAGCCCTATTGTAACATACTCTACAAGTCATCATCAAACCTTTTTTTGGAGATCTATGGAGACCACCTTCAGATGCAGCTCATTCCCCTTTTGGATGGTTCTGCATCTGAGAAAGCCCTACCAAGTAGAAATCTGTCTCTTTCCATGTTCTTGCTTGCACTCTGGGGATCAAATATGTTGCTTTCTCCAAAAGAATGAAAGTTACTTTCAGGAAAGAACTGATTTGTTTTGTCTTCATATCACCAACACCTAGCAGAGTGCCTGGCATATATAGATACATACGTACGTCTGTATGTATATATGTGTGTGTATACACACTCACATACATGTATGTGTATATATACATGCACATGAATACCTATGCAACACACACACACCAGATCTCTATTTCAATTGCATAATTCCAAGGGAGGAAACATCCTCTACAAATGCATATCAGTAACTGTTCTATAACTCAGAGTTCTCAGAGAGTTGCCCAGGGGGACTGAGAACTCAGGGCCTCTCACTGGACTTGACCAGGGCCATACAGTCAATAACTGTCAGAGGTGGGACTTGAACCCAGATGTTCTAAGGCCAGTTGTCTATACTGCTTCTCACTGCCCTGAAAGTTTTAAGTGTTTAATAAATGATCTTTGATTAAGACTAACATAACAACTTTCTATCATATCCAGATTATGACATTTCTATTGCACCACAAATATTCGTTAAGCACCTACAACATGCACTAACCAATGGGAATACAAAAAAAGGTGAAAGATGATCCCTGTCCCTGTTCTCAAGTATCTCATAGTCTAATGAGTCAGGGGAGGCAGGGGGCTGGTAATAAAAGGCAAATAACTAGGCATAAACAAGATATATACAAGAGAAATTGGAGACAATCAAAAAAGGGAAGGTGCTAACCTTATTATGGTAGAATGAGAAAAGTGCATTAGAGATGGTGGGATTTGGGCTGAGAAATGAGGAGGGAGAACATCCTAGAAATGGGAGACAGTCAGGGAAAACACCCAGAGTTCGGAGATGGAGTATCTTGTTTGAGGAATAGCAAGGAGGTCAATTGAGGCAGTAAAATATAAGATTGTAAAAGTAGTAGGAAACCAAGTTATGAAGGACTTTGAATGGCAAACAATTCTGTATTTGATCATGGTGGTGATAGGGAGCCCATAGAGTTTACTGAATTGGTGGGGATGGATAAGAAAGTCAGATGTGTACTTTAGGAAGATTAATTTGATAGCTGATTAGAAGATAAATTGGAGTAGGGAGAGACTTGAGGCAGGGAGACTCCCTCTCCCCCAACCAGGCTATTTCAATAGTTCAATCATGCACCAGGGTGGTGGCAGTGGGAGAAGAGAGAAGACATATATAAGAGATGTCATGAAGGTAAAATCAACAGAACTTAGCAACAGATTGGATATGGGGAAGTGAGAAAGTAAGGAGTCGAGGAAGACACCTAAGGTGCAAGCTTAAGAAAGATGATGGTGCTTCAACAATAATAGGAAAGTCTGGAAGGGGAATAGATTTTGGGAAAACAATAATGCGTTCAGTTTTGCAGTTTAAGATGTCTATGGGACATCTGGTTTTAAATGACTACTGAGAGACAAGTCTGGAAGAGAGTTTAAGGCTGAAAAAAAGTAGATCTGGGAAACATCAGCATGGAAATGATCGATCACTGAATCCATGGGAGATGATGAGATTAGCATGTGAAATAGGATGGAAAGGAGAAGATAGCCTAGGACAGAATTGTGAAGGACACCCAACCAGTGTGGGAGGAGGTCAGTGACCTGAGTAGAGACTAAACAAAGGAGAAGAGCTCACACAGTTAGGAAAACTAGGATAGATAGTGTCATAAGTAAGTAACTACTAGATATATTACCAGATGTTATGATAAATCTTAATAAACAGTAATAATGATTAAACCTTATATTTGTACAAAATCCTAGTGACCCCTGACATAGACACAGACCCCCGAGAGATGGTATGAGTCAACAGATATGGTCAAATTAGCATTTTCAGTGACCCAGATGCATCACTGTCAGAATATTTTTAAATATTTTAATATTAAATAATTTTAATATTCTTTATGTCCCAAATCTCATCAGCACCCAGCACTGTCCAGGGAATACTCACAGAACAGGGAAAAATACACTCCCGGATGCAGATTCTAAGAACACCCAACCCTTGCAACTAAGCTATGAAACTTCCAGGTTTCTTCCCTCTC
Source organism: Bettongia penicillata ogilbyi (assembly GCA_023548195.1). Classification (NCBI taxonomy): domain Eukaryota; kingdom Metazoa; phylum Chordata; class Mammalia; order Diprotodontia; family Potoroidae; genus Bettongia; species Bettongia penicillata. The sequence goes on along the minus strand of JAJHZJ010000367.1, from coordinate 4,855,215 downwards.
CTTCCTCCAAGCCCTCTAAGATCTATCCAGACAGTGTACTGGGGACTGGCTCCTAACCAATAGCAGTGATGTTTAAATCATGATTCCTTGCAAGCAAAACACTGAGCAGGAGGTTCTGATATGCTACTCAGAGCTACTGACTGTACCTGTCATCACTTCCTCCCTCAGCTCAAATGAACAACCTTCCTATCTATACTAACAGAAGGACCCTACAACTGACAAAGCATTTTACATGTCATTTGATCCACACAACAATTCTGGGAGACATAGGACAGGCATTAGCACTGCCATTTTACAGATGAGGAAACTGAGGTTTTTGTTTAGCTATTTTAAGTGATGGCCAATGTTTTTAGAAGCAATAAAACCCAAATTATTTCGAAAAACACACAAGAGATTGAAATAATTCCAATTAAATTTCATTTAGAGAATATGCTACATCTGATTAAGTTTTAAAAGATGACACATTTTCATATAAGCTAAACATAACCGGAAATTTCTTAGAAAATGTATTCTGTATATACATTCATATATGTAAATACATGTATGTGCATATATGTGAATTGTTTATGGAATTACAAGATGTCGATGAATACCTATGTACATGTCAAAATATACTAGCATATGACTAATTCACACTTCTCTAACTGTCTTCACAACTACCATAGATTTGTGAGGAGAAAAATACATTTTGACTCCATCTCTTCCTGTCTAGCAACCAAGCAACCATTTTCAGCGCCTTCTCTTCCACCTCTCCCCACGAAAACTATGAGATGTAAAATCTAAGGAATAATACCTGTTGTATTGTAGCTATAGAATTAAGTCAGGATATGAATATGAAAAGGGCTTCATGGCAGAGGATTGAGAGCCAGAATCAGGTTCTTAAGTACTGGATTCAGGTTTTGTTTTTGATGTGTACTGGATGTGTAACCTTGGCTGAGTAAGTCACTTAACCTCTAAGGGACCTTGTCATTTTTCTAAAACTTTAAATTGCATAACAGCTTTAGATATTCATTGGTAGAAGGAATTTGATCATCTGAAAGTCTCTATAACAATAAAATCATTGGTCTTGGTCTAGAACCTCCTCTCCCCCCACCAAAAAAATCATATAGGTTTATACAGCAGGTCAATGATAGAGGAAGATTGGCCTCTCGATCTAATAAAAATGTACACTTACAGAATCACAGAACTGGAAAGCTAAAAGGGACTAATCTCCATTATAACATGCCTCAGAAATGATTGTTCAGTCTCTGCCTAAAGACCTCCAAGCATAGGGGACCCACCTCGATGCATCCCATGCCACTTCTGGAAAACTCTAAATGCTGGCGAGTTGACGTCAAGCTTAAATTAGCTTTGTTTTCAATTTCCATTCATTGCTTCTGGTCTCAAACAGAACAAATTTAATCCATTTTCCACATGACAACCTTTGAGATGCTTGAAGACAGTCATGCTGTCCCCCTAGGGCTTTCTCTTCTCCAAGCTAAACATGCTCAGTTCTTTCAACCAGTATTCATATGACATGATCTCAAGGTCCTTCATCATCTTGGTTGTCTTTCATAGATATATTCTCCAGTTTATTAATGTCCTCCTTAAATCAAGTGCCCAGAAATGAACACAATATGCCAAGAGAGATCTGATGAGGGAAGACTACAATGGGATTCTGCCCTCACCTTCTCGAAAGCTAGAATTTTTTAAAAGCCATCCAAGATCAAATTAGTTTTTTGAGGGTGGTATATTATACTGCTGATTCATATTGAAATTGCCCTTTAAACCCCCCATTTCCTTTATAGGACAAATGCTTTCTAACCAGGCATCCTCTGTCTTACACTTGTGAAGCTGATTTTATGTTGTACCTAAATGTTAAGACTTACATTTATCCTTATTATGATTCATTTTATTTAATTCAGTCCAATATTATAGTAGCCTATAAGACCCTTTCAGATCCTAAGAACAATCCTAATACAATGAAATATTCCATCACTGTGGATAAACACACACAGTTCTGTGTATTTCATTTAATTATTTATTTTGGACGTAAGCAGTGTTAAGTGACTTGCCCAGTGTCATACAGCTAATGAGCATCTGAGGCCGATTTTGAACTTCATCCCTCCTAACTCCAGGGCTGGTGCTCTATCCACTGCACCACCTAGCAAGATGAAGTAATTTCAAAAGGAAAAGAGTCTCCTATAGAAGATAGCACCTGTTATCTCCGAAGAAAGCTAAGGATTTTATAAGATAGAGAAAAGAAAGAATTGCATTATATATATATAATATATATATATAATATACATCTTTATAAAAACACATAGGAATTTAGGGATGGAATGTAATTTGCTGGGGTAAGCTGCTGCTATGTCAATTTGACTGAAGTAGAGAGTGTTTGTAGGGGAATAATATAAAATAAGACTGGAAAAGGGAATGGGATTCAGACTGTGAAGAAGCAATAGGGAGCCACTGAATATTTTTTTTAGTAAGGCAGTGACATAGTTAAGATTTATGTCTTAGGAATATCAATTTATAGCAGCTGTGGGGAAGGTAGCCTGGAAAAGGGAGAAAACTTAAACATCTTTACATCCCATACAGAAAATTTTCCTTCATAGCTACAATTTGGGTTGAATAATTGGGCTAAAAATATATTAAAATCAATTGATATGAATGAAACACTTATACCATCATAATTTTGGTCCACCTCAAACTTGTACAATAACTACTACTAAAAAGGAAAAGGTGCTGTGACAGACTTCTAATTCCACTGTCCTAGATTCTCTCTATTTTCAAAATGTGAAAAATGAGGTAGAGGGACCTGAATATATGTGGTATGCCCCAGCAAGTTACAGTCTGGCAGGAACCTTGAGTTTCCATTCTCCTGCTTAATTCTTGGTCGGTAGAGTATTATGTCAGGAGGCCTACTATAGATAGGACACAGCAACAAGGAATCATTTTATGTTTATTTTATGGGGAAAGATTGATGGCTTTAAGGAATTGCACTGAGGAAGAGGTAGTCTGCCTAGAGATAATAGGTCTAAGTGGAAACTACTACACTTTTTTTTTTTTTACAATCTGGGCTTGTGACTCCATTACCTAGCTTTCCAGGGGTTCACTTCTAAAAATCAGGAAGAGAGCAGGGAATATCATCACTTTGGGCTTTACACAGGACACTTCAAGGAGTGCCATGCAAAATGTGCTGAACTGGCAGCCAAAAAAGCTGGGTTTAAATCCTTGCTCAGTTACATAAGGTTAGGGATCATAGATTTAGACCTGGAAGAGACTTTGAGTCCAATCCCTTTATTTCACATATCAGGAACATATGAGGAAGCAGCTAATAGGAGAGGTGGATAACAGTGCCAAGCCTGGAATTGGGAAGATTCATCTTCCTGAGTTCAAATCTGGATTCAGACACTTTGTAGCTATGTGACCCTGAACAAGTCACTTTACCCTTTTTGCCTCAGTTCCTCATCTATAAAATGAACTGGAGAAGGAAATGGCAAACCACTCCAGTATTTTTGCCAAGAGAATCCCCAATGGGGGTCACCAAGAGTGGGACACTACAAAAAAATGATTAAAGAACAACAAAAGCAGAGAGGTGCTGAGCTTCCCATGGGCATGCAAACAGTAAGCAATAGATGTAGTGCCTAAATAATCTCTAAGGTCCCTCCAGTTTTAACACTAGAATCATATGACTCTACACAGAAAAAATCACTAACAACAGTCTAGTATTAAGGACCAATGAACAAAGATGAAAACACGAGTAAGTTAACTACCAGCTCTTCAAAGTCTCTTCAGGTTTCCCAGGGCATTTTGCTAACTTGACATAGCAGCAGTATAGTGGAAAGGGCACTGTCCTTGGAATCAGAAGATCTGAATTCTAGCTCTGGTTCAGTCATGTAACCACCATGAAGTTATCTGACTGTCCTTGCTTTCTTCAACTGTAAAACTGTATCTTCAGTGCTTAGTGACTGGCTGAAGAGATGTGTGGTGGAATAGGAAAATAATAGTTTGTTCCAAGTGTCCAGGGACCAAGGGAATAATAAATTTGAACATGCTTTGTGATATATATGTAAATACCATCTCCTCTTTCCCCTACAAGTTTATAGATCTTCCATGTAATTTCTGTCCTTTTCCATTCTAGCCAATATCTTCAGCCTTCTTTCATTTCCTTCTCTACCCACTCTTTCCATTACCAGCCTTTCCCCCCCCCCCCACTATTCACCTCCTGGCAACTTGCTCCCCAAAGAGGTTTGGGCGATTCTGTCTCTTTCCATCTACAATTTTAAAAGACCTAGAGAAACTGATTAGTGGGTGGAAATTTAGATCATAAGAAAATGGATTTCAAGCTACCAGGGATCTTAGAGACTCAGAGAGCTTTAGACTTGCCCAAGGTCACAGTGTTTATAAATAGCAGAGTCCTATTTCGAACACAGGTCCTCTGGCTTCAAATCCAGCTCTAAATAATTTAGATTTAGATAGTGCTTACTCCCAATCCAGCAATCTTTGCATTTTATCCCTCTGTCTTCAACAATAACGGAAATCAACGTGTGTGGCCAGCTGGGAAGAAATGTAAACCTCTCACTGTCCTTAAATGAAATCAAAGCCCAAATTCGTGCAGAAGAGTTTAATATAGCTTCTTTCCGTGACTGAGACTTCCATTCGCCTCAGTATAATTTATTCTCTTTCTTCTTCCTTGGATCCCCAAACATATCCTTCCCCTCCCTTCTCTTCTCAAAGTCTCCGGACCCAAGTATCCATCCCGGAGGTAGATTTTAGAATGAAAAGCTTCAGAGAGGGTGTAAATTTCATGCTTTTGCTTTTCACAATGAGACTGGGATTTCTAGCATGAGATAGGAGGCTCTCTCAAGCCGCAGTCCGTTCCAATGTCCAGAAGTTGGATGCAGGTCAGGTGCGCTGAGCAGGTGGCGAAGCAAAGAAACAGGTTTGGGAATCGGTTCTTACCTGCGCTCCTGGGTACGCTGAAGATCCAGGAGCCGGCTGGTTCAGTGGAGGAGGAGGCGGAGAAGAGCAGTGCCCGGTCGTGGTCCCTTTGAGGTTCGGAGAAGGAAGAAGAGGAGGGGGCTGCATACACCACGCGCTCCCGCTGACTAGAGGAGCGCACCTTGCCCGCGCCGAGGTGCTGCGGGACGTGGGCGCCACTGGAAGCTGCGGGCGCTGGTAGGAGGTGGAGAAGCTTCCCTTTATCTCCCTGCGCTCCTGCTTGCCTGCGGCCCCGGGGGCTTCCTTGGCTCTCCTGGGAGGCCAAAGCGAGAATTAAGAGGAAGAGGGTAGACCGCTTGGGCCACTCGCTAACTGCCTGCATCTTCTGTGCGTCTAAAGAGAAAGAAGTAAGGAGAAAAAGAAAGAAAACAGCAACATTTAGATCCTCCCGGTGCCATACCCAGCACGTGTCTAACCTGGCCTGGACTGGGAAGGAAGAGACTCAGATGTCTAGGGAAAGAAACCCGATCAAGGATGATGGAGGGAGAGCGGGAAAAAGAAAAAAAGAAGGAAGCAAGTGAGGGTCTTGTTTAGGACTAAAATGTAGTCTTCCTGCGATCCTTATCCCTAGCCTCCAGAACCTTACTACCCCTGGGAGCTCTTTCCGCCCCACGCCCCCGCCCGGGGGGAAGAGCACTGGCACTGCTGGGATATCCCGGACAAGGACCCCTCACCCGTCCATCAGCCCCTGCCTCAGTCCTTGTAGTTCAAATTCCCGAAAAGCCGTGACTTGGGGAGCTGGCAGTAGCCCAAGATACGCTCAAGAAGATGGAGAACTTTTCCAGAGGTGGGCGGGAACGCAGGGAGGAGGGAGAGAAGAAAGGAAAAGATGGGTTTAGCCCGATTGCCCAGGAAGCTATGTATGATTTGACACGAATCAACTTCAGAATCTCAAGAAAAGAAGCCTCTCGTGGGCAATTTGTGAAATTCTAACCATCCATCAGCTACCCAGTGCCACTCAGGCATGTGGGAGATGAACCATGGGCCAGACTGGCCAGCAAGCCATGCGCTTAACGCATACTAGAATGTCACTAGCACATAATTACTATAGAGATTCCCCTAAAAGTACAGTGAGAAGAAAGGGGAGAAAGAAGGGGCGGGAGTGGGGGTGGGGAGAGGGAGGAATTAGATAGACTTTGGAGGACTTTTCTATCCCCTGGCAAACCTGAGGGGATAAAAAAGCCTACCTACCCCATGCTTTGGCTTCTTTTCCTGGGGTCCTCTCTACTTCACCAAACAAAGCTTCCTTTCTTCCTTCTTTCTTTCCTTCCTTCTTTTCTTCATTCCATTATTACCTTCCTTCCATTCCTGTCTTCCCTATTTTCTTCCTTTCTTGTTCCCTCCCTCCCTCCCTTTCTTTCTAAATAAATAAAACACCAGGTCTCTTTTAAATTTTACTCACCCTCAGTCAAGGGGATGTGTAAACACAATTAACTTTTCAGAGGAAAAATGATAATTCTATCCTTAAGACAATATTTTAAATGCAAACCTTTCCTTGACTATGATTTTGCATCTTTACAGGGAATCTCCTCCTCCTTCTCTTTACTTTCTGGGAACTGCTCACATTAACCTCTGAGAAATAATATTGTTTAATTCCTTCTGTGGTTACCAAAACCAGCCAAAAGTTTTACCACCCAAGAAACTACCTCTCTGCTGGATACTAAAGAGAGTAGCTTTCAGGTTACAGAGTAAAACAAGCAAACAAAAAATGCCTTTCTGTGAGATGCTCTTTGAAATATGGGGAGTTTACCTTATGCAGATGAATAAATCCTTCTTCACTGGCAAAATGCAAATGCTTTGTCTTCTCTTGCCCTTTAGTTCTTGCTTATGGCGGAGGACTCCCTCTGATTGGAGCAAGTGTGGCTCTCACACCCGCTCAGGAGACAGTGAGTGAGTGCCCCTCTGGAGTCTACTCCTTTGTTTTATATGAGCATGTTCAATTGAGCACTAGTAGGCTTTGGGTGGGTGGCAAATGCTGAGGACATTTTAGGTAATCTTTTCTTCAGTTCATCCTGGCTATTCATGTCAAACTTCTATTGCTTCCTTTTCCCCTCTGTGGGCTGCACTCAAGGGAAGAGTCATCGGCTAGAGTGCCTCAGATCTTTTTGTGAAATCTAATTTCTCTGTAAATCAGTAATGCTTACCAAAGGACACAAAGGATGACAGCATTTTTAAACTTCAAAAAATCCCTATTCAAAACTTGCAAGTTCTACCAAACGAAAAAGGAAATGAAATTCTTTAGTTCTAAGTAAAGTGAGTGGAAAAGACAATTATAAGTAAATGTTGTTTGTCAGATAATTATAGTTATTGATTATGAGTGGATATATATATATATTTAGTTTTATATTTAACTGAAGAGACAATAATGAGTGTAGATTTGAAACAAGGATCTGGATTCAAATTCAGCCTCTTACACTCATTAATTCTGAGACTCTAGGGAAGTGTGTTAATGTGTTTATGCCTCAAGAAACTCCTTCAGGCTTGGTAACCAAACTACTTTCATATTACAACCTCTTATCCTTTTACCTCCCCTATTCCTTGACACTAAACCAATTTTTTGCCCTTCTAATCTTTGTTCCCTTGACCCCTCTCTGGGTTCATTTTCCCCAATTTGGCTTCGTTTGCCTTCTTTTTTTAATCTTGACTCCCTACCTCATTCCACATAACAACTATTGCAAACCTTTTCTTCTACCAACTCACTTCCACCTTCCACACTTAAAACAGATTTAATCTCCTTCACTGGGATAACTGAAACCAACCAATGTGAGGTCCCTTAGCTCCACATCTGTATTCCTGAATTTCTTAACGTTAAAATCAATTCCTAATCCTCACTAAGAATAATCTTTCTACTTGTGACCTTCAGACTATTCTTACTATATTCTATAGGACTTTGTGCCAGAAGCCATCCCCTCTCATATGTAAGGACAGCAAAATATAGAACTGTTCTTTTTCTGTAACTTCTGCATCTAACACATAGACATAGTGGTCACTTAATAAATGTTTATTATACCATTGTACTGTAAAGCATGACATTGAGTACATCTTCAGAAAATTTTTCTCCTCAAGAGTTCTTTCTGATTTGTCTACTCTCCAATCTAAAAACAAAACAAAACAAACAAAAAATCCCAAATCCTCCTCTTCAGTCCCACCCTTCAACTTTCTTTTCTCTTTTTCCACTAAACTTCCTGAGAAAAGTTATCAATACTAGACGTCTATACTTTCTCATCATCCACTTCACAATTTGATTCTCTCCATCACTACAACTATAATGACGACTCTACTCTCTCAAAAGTCACTAGTGGCATCCTAATCACCAAAGCCAATGGTTTCTTCTTACTTTTTATTTTCTCTGTTTTCAGTTTTTGATAGTGTTGATCACCCTTTATGCCAGACAACCTTCTCCCCTCATTTTGAAAACACCACATTCTAGTGGTTTGCCATTTCTGTTGCCCTTCTCTATATTCTCCACATTGTCTTACTTCTCCCCAATGTGGGTGTTCTCCAGATTTCTGTCCTTGGCCCTCTTCTCTCTCTGCCTTTTCTCAGTTGTAAAACTTGTTCATTCCCACAGCTTCATATACTACCTCTAAATAAATAATTCCTAAAGTCTAGATCTCCAGTCCCAACATCTCTTATGATATCAGCAACTCTGATATTGTAACACTGATATCATAACTGTACCAGACATGTTCCTCTACTGACACCTCAAATTCAACATTTTCAAAACTAAACATCATCTTTTTCTTCAAGCTTGGCCATATGTCTGACCTCACTACACCATTACACACACTATCTCCCATGTTTGTAATCTTGAATTGCCTTGGAAAGTTCCCTTTTCCTCACCTCTCACTTCCAGTTAGTTGTCATATTCTATCAATTGTACCTCTATAAATTCCTTTATGCCATCAATCCTGCCTAGTCTCACAACAGCCATACTCGTACAAACTCACATTACTCCCAAATATATTAGGATAAATTCCTAATGGTTAATGTTACTTAAATAACTCAAAAGATCTTTCATAAATAAAATAAAGCAGATAAAATAAGAAGAGACATAAGAAACGGGAAAGAGGAAAATTTTGCAAGAAGTTTCTCTGAAAAGGTCTCATTTCTTTTTTTAATCTTTTTGGTTTTATTTTTTAATCTAATTAATGAACAAGTTAAGGTATATGAAAGTGATACATTATTGTGCCATATGAAGTGATACAGGGGGTGGTTTCCAGAAATAAAAAGAAAAAAATAGACCTGGGAAGACTTGTATAACATGATGAAAAGTGAAGTCAGCAGAGCTAGGAGAACAATTCATACAATAGTAACATTATTAGAAAGATAAATAACTTTGAAAGACATATTTGAAAGATTGATCAACATAATGACCAACCACAATTACAAAAGACCTATGATGAAATATGCTATCTACCTCAATATAAAAAGAGATGGACTCAAAATGCCACAAAAAAACCCAAAACTTTTCTTCTCTTTTTTTTTTTGCCTTCTCAATGGGTGGAGGATATATATGTATAGGGCCAGGTAGAGAAATCAGAACTGCAAATCTGCAAATAATATTTAATTTTTAAGAATAACTTCCCAATGGGTTTTTTAACTTAACTCTGCCACCTCCAATGTATCCTTCATGCCACTATCAAAATATCTTCCTTATCGATAGATCTAGTCATCTATTCATCAAGCTTTTAAATTCTTCTGCTCAAAAATCTTCAAGAACATACTATTTCCAACTGAATAAAATTCAAACTTTCTTCATTGGCATTCAAGATTCTCCACAATCTTGCACACTTCCCACCTCCTGGAACAAACTGAAGCATTCTCTGCCTCATGAAAATATCCCTTATTCTCCCACTTCCTTACCTTTGTTCATACCTAAAACCATTGCCTTTTTCCTGGATGTTGATTGTTTTCTCATTTTCTTCAAACCTAACACAAATGCCACTAAGTCAAACTTTCTATGATCTATTAATCCATCAATCAACATTTCTTAGACACTTTGCAGGACCATCTACAGAGATCCCTTGCATTCATTTTGCAAGCTCAGAGTCATTCAAGAACAAAGAGAACTTGGAGGCAGGAAGTGAAGGGTCAGCTAAAGACAACTGAAGAAAACTTTTTCATTAGAGATAGATCAAAGTAGAATGACTAAAAAATATTAATCTCATAAAATCAACAAAATAAGCTCAATGCTTTCAAGTAATTTTCTTGTCCCTTGAAAATATTTTCAGAGTACTCAACTTAAAGGGGAACCTGGAAGAAACACTATAAAATTGTGACTTTGAAGAAAACAATTTATTATTTTTTCTGGATTCAGAGTCAACAGGAGTTTTATATAGTGAAAGCACCCTATAAGTTGAACTGTTAAAAAAAATTAAAAAGAACCGGATCAAACATCATGTACAAAAAATAACTTATTTTGAGTACATGGAAGTAAAGATATCTTGTATCAGTGGGGTGCAGTGAGTAGAGTGTTGGGCCTGGAGTCAGGAAAACCCAAGTTTACATCTGGATTCAGACGCTAGCTGTGTGACCTTGGGCAAGTCAGTTAACCTGTTTGCTTCAGTTTCCTCATCTAAAAAATGGTGGTAATAATAGTATCTATCTCCCGGGGATGTTGTGAGGATTGAATGAGATAGCAAAGATAATTATCAGGTTCAGCACAATGCCTGACACACAGTAGGCACTCTATAAATGTTAGCTATTATTACGATTACAATCTATTGCCATTCTTTTGTTCTGCAAAATCCTATTAAACCTCACTCCAGAACCTTCTCTGGCAAGCTAGAAAAACAGTTCCTGCCATATTTGAAATGTTACCAACCAGAAAGCTTTAGAAAGTGGTATTTTTAATATTTCCTCAGTGCCCTCTCATTGACAATGTCAACACATTTTACAAGAAGTTTCGTAACTAAAAGTAATAGATGGAAGTTGCAGAGAGATTGAATTCAGCTCTAGAAAGAAAATCCTCTTCAAAGACCTGTTCTGTTGCTTCCTTGTGGCATGGAGGTCACCCCAGGTTATTGAAAGCTAAGTTAAATAATTATTAACTCTGGCATGTGCTTCCTTGCTGGAAAAGATTAGAGTGTTGCCCCAGTAACATATTGTGCTCTGCTTGTATGTTGTCTCCACCAGGAGACTGTAAGCTCCTGGAGGGCTGGGACTGTCTTTTACTTCTTTGTGTATCTCTAGAGCTTAGCACCATGCCTAGCACATTTGCTGTTCAGTCATTTCAGTCATGTCTAACTCTTTGCGAACCCATTTGGGCTTTTCTTGATAAAGATACTGAAAGGGTTTGCTATTTCCTTCTCCAGCTCATTTTACAGATGAAGAAACTGGGGCAAATAGGGTTAAGTGACTTGTCCAGGGTCACACAACTAGTAAATGTCTGAGGCTAGATTTTAACTCAATAAGATGAGTCTTCCTGACGCCAGATCTGGCACTCTATCTGCTGTGGCACCTAGCTGCCCTGTCTGGGACGTAGCAGTTGGTTATTAAATGCTTAGTGATTGATTAACTAAACGAAGTATAGAAATGTTCATTTCACTGGTGGTGACTACTACTATAAGATCATAATAAACAGGATAGCTACTTTGTAATGAATTTTTTTTGTCTTGGTCATCCTTGAAATAAAGAAGCAAGTACAAAATGACCATCAGCAAAAATGGTCTTCAGTATAAAATGAATAATAGGTATCATTTATATAGCACCTTTAGAGTTCACAAAGAACTCTGCATATATTATCTCACTTTATCCTCCTTTGCAAGGTAGATGCTTTTATTACCCCCATTTTACAGAGGAGGAAATTGAGAATGAGGGATTATAGCTTGCCTGTAGTTACACAACTAATAAGAGTCTGAGGCTGAGGTTCACACAACTAATAATGATTGAACTCATATCTTCCTTATTCCAAGTCCCACACTCAATCCCATTGAGTCACTTAGTAGCCAAAGTACCAGTACTATGCAGCCCTGTCCACTTCTGCAGTGATAGTGAATATAGTATCAGGAAGACAGGAAAAGGATATTAAGAATAATTTAGCTATTGGTATTATAAATATGAAATCTTTATCTCATGACAGATGAGTACATATAACTATTGAGGAAACTGTATATTAATCTTGACATTACTATAAATAAAACCAGAAGATGGTCTTGCCATGTGACAGGTGTGAGGAATAATTGATAGATAACTCATCTGTTCCATTTGTATCCTCACAACATCAAGCAAAAGTGAGAAAGGTCCCCAGGAATTTGTGGCAAACTTATTGAATGATACAAACAAGAATAGCAGGATACACATGAATGAATGACCTATAATGTATCTATTAGAAGACTAAAAAGATCATAGATTTAGTGTTACAAAGGATCTTAGAGGTCATCATGTCCAACCTCTTCATTTTATTCATGAAGAAACAGGTTTAGTAAGGTCAAATGACTTGTTCAAAGTCACACGGGATAGGACAGTAAGTAACAGAATCCAGGTCTCCTGGTTCCAAGAACAGGAATATCCCTTCTTTTTAAAATTTTTAATTGTTTTAATATGTGTTTACTACCTAAGTAGATTATATATGACCACATGGATTATCTAAATTCAACTCATGGGTGGGATCTATCATTTATCAATGTCTTTAGAATCCTTTAGAACCCTTCTCTCTCAGGAAAGCTTACCATTCCTGCCTTGAGGGAAGCAGGAGAAAGGGTAACTAGACTGACTGTTCTGTTCTCTGAGAGAGGGGATACTGAAATAGAATTATATTTATTTGCCTCCCTAAATATTGCTGGCTTAGTGGCAGAATGGTTCAAAAACAAAATCATTAGCTTCCTTGGTTGCTATCCCATAAGGCAGAAGTTGTCCTCAACTTAAACTCAATGGCTACAATTTGGCTACAAAACTGGCTACCTACTAAATGCTAGTTATACAAAAGACCATCACAAATAGTGAAAAGCAAGTGAATCCCTTTATCCAAGCAATAGAAGGTGGATATTGGAAAAGTTATATACATCAGAATATACCAGAAAACACACAAGAGAAAACAAGTTATTTAGAAAACAGTAAGATGAAATCTTGATAAACTGAGACTGCCCTCACTCAATGGAAAATTGTCCTCAGGTTTCTAGGGAAACAAGCTTTAAATCAGAGAAAAGATGATGATCCCACTCCCTTTACTTGTCTTCTACTTCCACAATCTATCTCTCTCTGAGTATATGGTTCCCAAGAAAGTCTTAAACCATATATGTGTCCTCTCCTGAAATAGGAATGAAGAACATCCCTTCTATCCAAAGCTCTTGAACCAAATCTGCCCTTCCTGTAGTCATGTAAGTTCATGTCAGCATTCTCTCTAACAATCTAGAATCACACTCTAAAAGCAGCATTCAGCATAGTTAAATCACAAACCTAACAAATATCAATAAATGCAATCTTTTTATTGAAAAAAGAAAAAAGCATAGTATAATACACATAATAAAAAAGATGATTGTACATGAAACTGAACATTCCTTTAAAATATACAATAAAATTATCATGTAAAATTGAGGGAATCTTAAAAGTACAAAACTATTTTTCATACAAGATAGATAAATCCATAGAATAAATGGAAAAATGATGCACTACTTGTTGATTACACATGAGTTTTCAAGGATTTCTCTTAAATAAATTTCACTAAATAAAATACGTTTTCAAATAAATTATGTGATTAGGGAAAAAGAGAACGAATCTATGTGTTCTAAAACATTTATAGCAGCTCTCTTTGACGTGGAACTGGAAATTTCAGGGATTCCTGTCAATTGGGGAATGACTGATCAAATTGTGGTATATGATTGTGATGGGATGCTATTGTGTTATAAGAAATCATGAGCTTGAAGATCTTAGGGAAACATGGATAGTCTTGCACAAAATATTGAAGGGTAAAATGAGAACCAAGAGAACATTGTATAAGTAATAGCAATATTGTTTTAAGAAAACTAAGCAAATAAGGTATTTCACCTATTGTAAATACCCAGATTAACTACAAATGACGTATGAAGGAAGATGGTATCTGCATCCAGAGAAAGAACTGATAAATAATAGTATGTACAGAATGAATTTTTATGTCCGTACATATAGGTATGTGTGTATACATACACACATACATACATACACATATACATATCTGTTCTAATGGTAGCCATCTCTGAGAGTGGAGGAGGGAGAAAAAAGGAAATTTACATGATAATTTTATTATATATTTTATTATATATTTAAAAGGAATTTATACTTTCATGTACAATCATGTTTTTTTATTATACTTTATTATGGAAATGCTTTTTAACCCAGAAATTTAAAAAAAATAAAACAAAAACTAAAATAAAATAAATTATGTGACACTATTTTAAACCCATCATTAACAAAACCCTTGAGAGCTTTAAGCAATATTGCATTGCCTTAAAAAATACACATAATTACTAGCCCATTATCTACAACTATTATTGATGTGAAAATATTCTTTTACATTAAATATATCAAATATGTGTATATATATACATATATATATATATATATAAAACATACAAGGCTATTATTTCTAATGAAAATCATTAATATGAATCCCCAAATTTAGGTTTAATCAACTGATTCAGCATATATTACAAAATAAAAATGAAATAAATTTAACATATATATATTTAAGAATTGGAAAGTATCTCAGAAAACATTTCAAATAAATGCATTCCCTGGTTCCAAGGTAAATTGCTAATCTTTATCTTCTTTAACTATTCCAAAGAAAAAAAGATATACTTCTATTACTATTTCTACCAGAGGATCTTGTGTGATTTTAAATTTAAACTTGGCTATTATTTATGTAATATGAAATAGACCACTTTTTCATTAGACATGCTGCTATTGTGGAATTATCCCAACTTCTATAACTTGCTTTAAAGGGCTATAAAGTTAACTTGATTAGAACTGTCATCTGAAATCAATATCTTGATAATAATAGAGTCATGGTTGGTTGGTTGGTTGCTTGTTGTTCTTTGTTCTCGAAAAGGACTAAAATGACATCACCATGATAAAGTCAAGTTTCAGTGTGTCTGACTGTGGCTGATCAGACCAGTATGAGCTCAGAATGCTCTACCACAGGTCAGGCACAAATAGTCCATGTGAACATGAACAAATGTGCACATCCTACTTTTCCTTTGAGCTGTTTCAATTCTGCTTTGCTCATAGAGCACAGCACCTTCTCTGATGTGGGCATGCCATGCTGAGCAGTCCTGTGACAGTATTTCCTATGTCATACAATCAATTCCAAAGTTTTTGGGAGACACCTTGAGAGTGTCCTTGTATGACCATCGCATCGATCTCTTGCTCTGTGTGAGTTCTCCACAAAATGGTTATTTTGGCAAGAGTACATTTTGAATTCAAACAACATGGCCAGCCCATCAGAGCTTCACTCTCTGAAGGAGAATTTGATGCTTTGCAGTTCAGTTCAAGCAAAGACCTCTGGTCTGGTCTTTATCCTGCCAAGGGATCTTCAGAATCTTCCTAAAACAACTCAAATTAAAGTGATTCAATTTCCTGGAATGGCACTGGTAGACTGTCCAGGTTTCACAGGCATACAACAATGAAATCAGCACAATGGCTCTATAGAGCCTTAAAGCATTATTCAGTCATATTGTCAAATGCTTTCTATGAGGATGAACATGGCATTAAGGTCAGCTACCTCACTCATGGTAATTCTTCAATTTGAAAAGGCTACAAGCCAAGACCAAAGTGGAGGGAGAGTTGGCTCATGCTTTTCTGTTTGGAGATGATTATGCACTCAGTACAACCTCTGAAGCTGAGATGCAGCAAAGTATGGATCAATTTCTCTGCTACTTGTGCTCATTTTGGCCTAACAACACCAAGAAAACACAGGCTCTCCATCAGCCACCACCACACCATCTATACATGAAACCATCAGCAAATGGAGAAGTTTTGAATGCTATACATAAGTTCATTTACTTTGGTAGTGTGCTTTCCAGGGATGTACACTTTGATAATGAGGTTGACGCACACATTGCCAGAGCTAGCTCAGTGTTTGGGAGGTTCTAAAGGAAAGTATGGAAGAGAAGAAGTATTAGACTGACTACCAAGCTGCAGATAAAGTCACAGAACAAAAGGTAAGTAGCACACAACACTGAATTAAGCAATTAGCTTAATTATGTATTAAGTTGCAACCTTTTGTGGTAAGAGATCAGAAAAAGCAGAAACTACTTCTAATGAGGCTAATCATTCCTCTCCAGGTTGCACTCTGGGCCTTCTCCACCACTTCTTAAAAACAAGAAATTTCTTCTAACACTGGAATTCATACTTTGGAAGTACCCCCAACACACACATCCAGGCCTCTCTGATTAGATGGTTCCTCCTAAAACCTTTAAGTGGCATGGCCAGGCAAATCATGCTTTCTATTCCTCTCTAGGCTTCAACCTGGACTTTGTCTACCTTAACATCCCCTATCTCCTTCTTTTTATGTGAAATCTTCCTCTATTAGAATATAAGTTCTTAAAGGGACTAACCTTCTTTCTGTTTGTATTTGGATTCCCAGCATTTATCATAGTGCCTGACACACAGTAAGCACTTAATAAACATTTTTTGACTGACTGACTGACCAGGGAAGTCTTCCCAGTTGAAGAGGCATAGTCCAATTTGAACTAGGCCTTGATGGATAGATAAGATTTCAATTGGAGTTGCTGAAATAGAATGGAGGAGAGAATTTCAAGCAGAAGAAATGATATAAGCAAAGGCATAGAGGTAGCACAGTTTGAGGAATGCTGAAAACAGTGAATAATTTAGTTTGATTAGACCACAGAAGTAAGTGAAAAGACGAAATGTGAGATAAGGTTGGGAAGACAGGCTAGGCTCATCAATACCTGACTAACGCATTTAGACTCCATTCAACAGGAAGTGGGGAACCCATGGAAGTTGTTGGAGAGTGGCATGATTAAAACTGTATGTTAGGAAGATCATTCTAGCATCATTCTAGAGGCAAGATCTTGAAGGCAATTGAGCTGTGAGTCAATGATGTTCTGAGTTAGTCTGGCAACAGGGAGAATGAAAAGGAATGGACAGATGCAATAAGTTATTGAGTTATAACTGAAAGGTTTTAGTGACTGAATTCATATAGAGATGAAGCAGAAGGATTCCAAGAAAAGTCTGGATGACAGGGATAATGTTAATGTAAATAACACCTTGTCTCAAAAGAAGCAAATATATTGGGGGAAACATCATCCATACAAAAGTAACATGTATCCCTTCTTGCCTTATGTCTTTTCTTTTAGATTAAGAATCTTCAGTTCAGTTAAATGATCCTCAAATAGTACGATTTTTAATACTCTTCCATTCCAAACTCTTTTTTTCATGTACACTCCACCTTCCTAGAATCTGGTACCCAGAAGAGAACCTCAATCCTTACATGGTCCTGTCAGATGACCCTGATCTTTGTGGACACAATGCTCCTATTAATATTGCCAAAAGTAGCACTGATGATTTTATAAGCCATGACATACTATTAGCTAGTATTATCCCATTAAATTGCATGTTATTAGATTTAGCCTGTCATTTAACCCTTTTGGAATCTTTAGGTCTTAATTATCATCAAATATATTAGTGACCCCTCTCCCATTGCATTATACCCAAATTTGATAAGTATGTCACCTATCTCTTCACCTAAGTCTCACTGAAAAAATGTTGAACAGAATTGAGCCCAGAATAGATTCCTGGGACATTCAATTGGAATTTCTCCCAACATCAATCTTTATTCTTGAAGTCAGTTTTAAATTCATCCAACTGTACTTCCATCCAGTCTAATTCTCTGTATTCCACCCACAAGAATATCATGGAGTGGTGTCATATGTGTGGCTAATATTAAGGTACATTATGTCTACAGCATTCCCTTGTACAGCAATCCTGGCAAAATAAGAATTGAGCTTCATCTTTGATGGCCAAATCAAGCTCATAGGCTTACTTTGAATAAGCTATCTTTCCACCTTCCCTGTTCGCTACAATTTTTTAAAGATCTCCAGCAGCAGCTCAGCAATTGCATTCGCCTGTTTTATACGTATCCGAAGATAGAATTTCTCCCCAATTCATGAGATGAACCATATCAATGACTTGCCCCTTCTGTTAAATTAATTGGGCAACAAGCATGTACTAGGTGCCCACTATGTGCCAGTCCTGATGAGGGCTGAATGTGTAGATTTGGGAGTCATCTTCAGATAAATGAAGCACATGAGATCACTGAAAAAGGCTCTATACCTCTTAATGAAAGGATTTGTTTATGAAGTTTGAATTCAATCAAAGGGCTGACCTGAGGAAGTAGAGGGTTCCATGTAGCCTCGAGGTCACAAGTTCCCCATTCCAGGAGAGAAAAAGAAGAGAGCCCAGGACAGAAGCTTGAATAGGGCATGGGATATGTGGCAAAAAATTAGAAAGGAACTGTCCAACAAGGAAAATGAGAGCAAAATCACAAAAACCCAGGGAGGAGACTGCACGCAAAGGAGGGTGTGACCAATAATGTTAAATGTTACATAAAAGGTGGAGGGCTAAGAAAAAGCCTGGCTTTATCAATAATGGTGGCCTGGAAGGGAACAATTCCAGTCAAACAGTGGAAGTCAGATTGAAAGGGTTGAGAATTGAGTGGAAGATGAGTAGCAGCAATAAATGGAGATAGTTTCGGCAACAAAAGGTGGGGGAGATATATGGTACAGTAGCTTGAGGAGACGGTAGTGTCAAGTGACGAGCATGAAAATGACTTGGTCATGTTTACAGGCGGCAAAGAGAGAGCTCAAATTTTTCAGTGAAGCATGAGTTAAGATCCTTTGCTAAGAGGAAAGGAGGAAGTGGTAGTATAAATGACTTTGAGAAGAGATTTAGAAAAGCAACTTTGGGGAGATTGAAATTGGGTTGTAATTACATTTGAACCATTTTTGTTTAACAGTATGTTTCCTATTTTGTAAATCATTCCCATTGTAAAAGAAAACAACAAAGTGGAAATTGAGTAGTACTACCTCCTATTTATTGGCCTTTATAATTGTCCAGTAGTCCTATCTTTCTTTTAATGTCCCTCTTGGTCTCCTTACTACTTTTAAAAGGCTTTTTCATTTGTTTCTTTAACATTCATTGTAAAACTTAGCTTATCCTGGGACTTAAAGCTCCTGACCTTCTCAGTTACATGGTCTTATTTCCTCCATCTGTATACAGCCTTTTAAAAATAGGGTTAATGATTTCTCTGTGCACCTACCACTCCTCTGTTTCCTTTTCTTGGCTTGTCTCATTTTTCTTCCTCACTGCAGGTGTCCTTAAAGGCTCTGGCCCACTTTTCTCTCCATACTTTTCACTTTGGATACTTCATCCATTCTCAGACCTTCAACTGCTCGCTCTGTCTATGCAGGTACCTCCTAATGCTCTGTTCTTTCTAATCGGACCAACCCACACTGATCTAATTTTCTTAAAATTCACATTCTAGTCAATGGCATACACTTTAGGCCTAAATTATTTCCTAAATTGTGTGTGTGTATTTTGTTTCCTTAACTAAGTGGTAATAAGCTTCTTGCATCAAGGTACAAGTTCTATATCTATATCATATTTATCTCCATCTCCATCTACACATATAAGATCTATCTACTTACTCCTATCAATATCTGTCTATATATAAAATCTTCTTAGCTCAGTGTGCTAGGAATATAAAAAGTGATCCATAAATTTTTGTTGGTAACAAATTGGGGTAATCCAAATGACTATTTGTTCTGCCTCTAATCATGAAAAATGCTCTTTCTGAAATATATATGTCTATATGCGTGCACACGTGCCTGTCTATACACTTGTATAGAAAGTCGATGTAGGGTGTGTCTTTTGTTCACCAACAGGTGGCGGTGGCTACTTACTTAGTTTCCTAGTCCCATTGTAAGAATGCACTGAAAAATCTGAACTTCTGCATATGCCTAATTTTAATGTAAAAAAACAACTTTACATCCATAAAATATCTAGAATTTCTTTTATACTGTGATATGCAAACATCATACACTAGTGTACAAAGTCTTTTTTAAAGGAAGTTTTTCAAAATCCAGTCAGTTTCAAGTTATAGCAAATTTCCATTGCATGATACCTACAAAATGCTCACATCTTGACAACATATAATATTCCTCTCCCCCAGATTTAAGATATTTTGACTCTAGATCAAATATAATTTGTTTTAATTAGGTAGAGTTTTAGGTACACCTAGATTGTGAAGCTGACATAATTAAAGCCAACTCTCCCTGGCTCCTGGAGCACACCTGCTACCTTTGTTCACACATATTCAAGAAAGAGTCAAAACCAGAGTGGTAAATAGCTAGACTATGTGCTGGATTATGGATAAAATGTTCTCTCTTTCAGAATCATAGCATCTGAGCTGGAAAGGAACTTAGTTCAAAGTATCTAATCCAAACTATCCCCTTTACAAAATTCTCATCAAATTATTCTTCTAGCCATTGCTTGGAAATCTCTAAATGCAGAAGATTTACTACTTCTTGAGAAAGCCTATTTCTTTTTTGGATTGCTCTAGAGTTACTAAAAAGTTTTAATTACATCAAGGCTGAATCTGCCTCTGTAATCTAATTCCTCTTCTAAATGACAGCCCTTCAGATACTTGAAGACTGCTTTCAAGTCTCTCCTAAATCTTCTTTAAATTAACCATCCTCATGTTCTCCAATCAACTTCCTATGTCATAATCTTGAAGTCTGTCACCATTCTGATCACCTTCTCTTGGACATTATTTGTTTATAATTGTCCTTTCTAAAATGTGGCATCCAGAACCGAACAAAATGCTCCATGTGTTATCTGATCAAGGCAGAATACAAAGGGACTGTTATCTCTTTCCCCTTGGACGCTATGCCTCTCCTTACAGCGAAAGGTCTTCAGGGCCATATCATAATTGAATCATATTGATTCAATCCATCAAACTCCCAAGTCTTTCTTCAGGTAAGCTGCTATAATCATGTCTCAACTATCTTGGACTAATAGATTTTAAAAATTCCACATATACATTTATTTAAATTTTTTATTCTAGATTTAAACACCAAAAAAAAGAGCATATTCACATACACAGCAGAACATGCAAAAAAGAAAATACTATATGTAACCTCAAATCTTCATTTCAGACCACTTACTTTTTAAAAATACATATAATAAATTCCAAAAGTTACTTTCAAAACTGTCCTGCTTGTCTGTACTTCCTTCTGAACCTCCTTATCTTTGCAAAGTAGATTTTTTATCCCAAATTGTAAGAATTTGCCAATTCAATTTCCTCTTAGTAGATTTAGCCCAATATTCTTGCCTGTTGATTATTGACTGCCTTGTTGTTGGCTGTTTTAGCATCTTGATTCCATCACCAAATGAACTGCCAGCTATTCTTCCCAGCTTTGTGTTATCTACCACATTTGATAAACATGGCATATGTGCAATTATCGAATTCATTGATAAAATATAAAATAATGGAAGACCAATAAAATATTTTTCATTAAAATATACTCCAAATTAACACTGAGCAATCTGAAAGGTAGTCAGCCTGGCACAGTAGACAGAGAACTCAACGTATAGTCAGAAGACCTTGATTTAAATTTCTCTTGAGACTAATTATATGATCATGGGCAAGTCATAACTTCTGTAAGCTTTGGTTCCCTTATCTGTATAATGGAGATGTTATCTTTTATTTCCTACCACACCACACTACTTAGGATCACATGGGATAATATAAATAAGAATTTTAAAAATCTAAAAATTCTATATAACAGACAACTTTTTTTCAATTTTTTTAAGTCAGTCAGTCAACAAGTGTTTAATGAAAAAGAAAATCTGAACAAATTTTAGGGTGGCAGAATCCAATAGGAGACAGGGTGTGGCAGATTTCCAACCCAGGACAGATTGGAAGGTGAATAGGAAGGATCTGTTGCATGAAACTGGAGGAATGCAGAGTGCACAGGCTGTACCAGCACAGACCCCACAACAGCAAAGTTGAACATGAAGCTCCAGGTGGTCTGAAGCAGCAACTTCACTGCCCAAACATATCAGCCCAGGATGGGAGTCCAGTGGAACTGAGTGAGAAAGAACTGCAGAACCCCAGGTAACTGCAGCAGCCACTCATGAGACTATCAGCCCATAGATTAAGTGTCTGTAAGTCACCTACTTGAACTTCTGGGAGCCAAGGCAGCAGGGTGATCAGTAAATGCTCTACCCCTCCTCTTGTTGACCTTGAAAAACTCAGAGAATATTTCCCCAGAAAAAATCCTGGAACAGTAGGATCAGTCTAAGGGGTAAACAATCTCAGCCTGAGAGGTTAGGAAAATTGCAAAAGGAGGCCCCATTTGCCGTGGCTAAAGGGAACTAGGGCAGGATCTAAGCTGTCCCTGACAGCCCCATCTCAGTGAACTGGGAGGAGATCCTGAGCCCCAGGGGGGTGGATCCCACAGTCATCAACACAAGGACCCCAAGCATGTCTCAGCACAGCCAGGGGAATAAGGAACATACTAGAACAAATGAGGTTCACCAACCACTGAGTCTGCTTGTGCTTAGGTGAGGAGACTTCCTGTGGCCAGAACATCCCTCCCCCACACTTTATGCAGCTAGCTCCAGTGTAACTCCAGGGAAACTAAGAAAGATGTCACCTAGCCTCTGCTTTGCCACATCAGCCAGCTCAGTA
This sequence comes from Bettongia penicillata ogilbyi, assembly GCA_023548195.1. NCBI lineage: Eukaryota > Metazoa > Chordata > Mammalia > Diprotodontia > Potoroidae > Bettongia > Bettongia penicillata. The sequence continues at coordinate 4,832,537 of JAJHZJ010000367.1, read as the reverse complement.
TCAGGTAAGCTACAGCATTCTAGCTTCTAGCTGAAAGAACCCAAGGCCGCAATACACAAAGCCTCAAGTTCTAAGCACAAGAATGATGGGACAGAGCCCCTTGTGCCCAAGGAGAAGAGACACACTTTAAAAGCCAGGAAAAGGGCGATCACCATGAGCAAGAAGCAAACCAGAAAAGATAAGACCACAGAATCTTTCTATGGAAACAAGGAGCAAAACATGAATACCAAAGAGGGCAGCATTGAGACTATACTTCCATCTAAAACTTCAGAAGAGAATATGAACTGGTCTCAAGCCCAAAGAGAATTCTTGGAAGAGCTCAAGAAGGATTTTAAAAGTCAAATTAGGGAAATAGAAGAAAAACTGGTCAATTATTTCAAAAATATGAAAAAAGAAATCACAGAAGAATTTAAAAGGAAAATTGGACTAATTGGAAAGAAAGCCCAAAACCTTACTGGGAAAACTGGGCAAATGGAAAAGGAAGCACCAAAACTAACTAGAGAAAAGAACTCCTTAAAAGGAACAATTGGACAGATGGAAAAGGAGATGCAAAAGTTAGCTGAAGAAAACAATTTGATAAAAATTAGAATTGGGCAAGTAGAAGCTAATGACTCTATGAGACATCAAGAATCAGTCAAACAGAATCTAAAGAATGAAAAGATAGAATGAAAGGTAAAATATCTAACTGGAAAAAACAACTGACCTGGAAAATAAATCCAGGAGAGAAAAATCTAAGAATTATTGGATTACCAGAAAACCATGATGAAAAAAAAAAGAGCCTAGACAATATATTCCAAGAAATCATCAGAGAAAACTACCCAGAAGTCCTAGGTTCAGAGGGCAAAATAGTCATACCGTTCACCTCCTGAAAGCAATCCCAAACTGAAAACACCAAAGAATACCATTGCCAAATTCCAGAACTCTCAAGTGAAGGAGAAAATACTTCAAGCAGCCAGAAAGAAACAATTCAAACATTGAGGAGCTACAGTCAGGATCACATAGGGCCTTGCAGCTTCTACATTAAAAGACTGGAGAGACTGGAATATGAAATTCTGTAAGGCAAAGGAGCTGGGACTACAACCAGGGATCAATTACCCAGCAAAATTGAGCATAATATTTCAGGCAAGGAGATGGATATTCAATGAAATAAGGGATTTCCAGAACTTCCTGATGAAAAGACCAGAGTTCAATAGAAAATTCAATCTTTAAGCACAAGTCTCAAGAGAGGCATAAAAAAGCTAAACAAGGGGGAAAAAAAACTTGTTATTCAATATGGGCAAACCATTTGCATCCTTACAAGGGAAGACAATACTTGTTAATCTTGAGAATTGTATATTTATTATGATATATTAAAGAGATATCCATAGATAGAGGGAGGGAGTATATAGTGTGATGATAAAAATGTGATTTAAGGGTGCAAAGGGATTGTAACAGGAGATGTGGAAAGGAGGGGGCAGAAAAAGGTAAATTACATCACAGGAATAGGCACAAAAATATATTACAGTAGAGAGAAAGAGGGGAGGGAGATGAGCATTGAGATTTACTTTCTTCTGATTTGGTTCAAGAAGGGAGAAACAAACTCAGTTATGTATAGAAATCTAACTAGCTCTATAGGTAGTAGGAGGGGAAAGGGGAAAGTAAAGGGAAGGGAGACTTAAAAGGGAGGGAAGAAGTAGTAAGGGAAAAGGGGAGTTAAAGGGAGGGGGGCTGAAAGAAGAGAGAGAAGACTGAAGGAGGCAGTGGTCAAAAAGAGGAATTTAGTTTCATCTGGCATAATCTGTTCACTATGAAATCATATGCTGTCTCTGTCACCATAACTTCTGTTTTTCACTTGTTCTGTTTGTAACTTTTCGGATTGTAATACTTTAATAATACATTCTAGAATTTTGGCAAGAATTGTAATTCAGCACCCATGTATTAAATTATTATCTCTATGTTGAAGATTTTTAAATTTACTTATCCAACCCTGACCTCTCTCTTAACCTCCAGTTTTACATTTCCAAAAGTCTATCTCAAACTTCATACATCTGAAAGTCAAGATGCCCAAAATGAAACTCATCTTTCCCCTCACATAGGTTATAAAGAGCTAAGATAGTTTTATAATCATCTCAAATTTGAAAAATATACCTCATAGTTGGCAGTACACATTTCTCTGTTTTATATTCCAGACAAGTCAAGGGAAAGCACATGCTATTTTTGCTACATTATTTGGAGAAAAAAAATTCAGGTATACCAAAGATGGAAACAAAGGCATATAACCAAGGAAGAAGACAAAAGGACAGCATGAACATGTAAAAAGCATATCCAGGAGGCTAAGGTCAAAAATGAGGTGACTCACATGAAAAAATTATTCTAAGAATAAAAAAACCTTTGAATATTATATCTGGATTTGAAAAAAAGCAGTCTGTACCTTGTGAGAGAGAGCATAATGTTAATAGGTGATAGGAAGAAAATAAGACTTTTAAACTCCTATTTTGTTCCCATATCATCTGTCAAAAAGACAAGAGGAAACAGAGATATGGACTAAAACAAAATTCTCTGTCAAAGAAAATTTTTTCTAAATGAAAAGGAAATGCTAACATAAATATATGTTTCTGGATTTCCCAGGGAGGAAGATGGCATTTTCTGGTTTGAGAGATGTGACACACTGTTTCAATGAGACTAGAGTAATGAGAAAGATGATTTTGGGGCAGCTAAAAAAGTGAATCATCTTTTTTTGCCCTTTATTTGGTGTAGGTTTTTAATAAAACAATATAAAAAGAGAAGAATAAGAGTTTGGCTATAACTAAAATTATGACAAATGTAATTTGAGCTATATATCTAGGAACTACAATTCAATTTAAAGTTCATAACATTTAAAGATCTTGGTATCCTGGTGACTCATTTTTTTATAAATTGATGCATTGCTTCAGAGGAGATGAGCTAATCCTTGACTCAAAAGGCTTGGCATATTGGGACCCAACAAACTAGTAATCCCACTAGGAAAATCTCCAGAATGTCATGCCTGGTACGCTTATCATAATGTAGCTTAATGTATCATAATGTAACTTTTCCCCTTTAGTCTTCTTAAATTGTGTTGAATATGTAAAAAATTCTTTGAGGATAAAAAGGAACATATATCTTCACTAATAGCCTTATGTGTCTTTGAGGTAGATTAATATAATTATTTAATCCAAACCTCTCCAAAAGGATTTTAGAAGAATAATTTAGCTATTTTAATCTCCCTTATTGCTTTTTAAAAGACTATTTAAAGTAGTTCTGCATATCTCATGAGCTTTCCTTTCTCAGCTTTTAATTCCTTGACAAATACTTACTATCACTGTCTGCTCCTCTACATTAATATAATTAAAAGCTTAATTTCAGTTGAGGTCACTTGCCTGAGACTACTATCTTTCCATTGATCTCCTAAAATACTCTCATTAAATAACCACGTGGTTGTCACTTCAGCCATGCCATCCTTGAAACCCTTGAAGGAATCTCTATAATTCTTTATCATCAAGCAAGTATTAATTAGCTACCTACTAAATGCCATGATTAGGATGATAATTTGAGGTTCAAAAATCTTCCATCTATCTCAAACTTTCAGTTCAATCATTGTTTCACACTAGTCTGCCAAGATAGTATAGTTAATAAAGTGCTAGTCTAGAGTACTGGTCACCAAAATGGTGCTGTGAAATCCTAGGAGCTCATGACATAATCCCAAGGAGTGGGACCAATCAATAGAAGGGTTAGAAAATGGGTGTCATCTTGGGGAGCTAATCTTGAGCTTATCTCCGACACAACCACACCCTTCACCCAACATTTGCTAAAATTTAACTCCAGTCTAGATACCCATAGCAGCAACATCAGCAAAATTCTCCACCTCTTACCTGAGCATGCCTACACAGTGGTCCCTCACCCCTTCACCTTGTAGCCAATGGAAGCATTGGCCACTTGTTCGGGGCGCGCTCGACCCCCGAACCTTCGGGCGAGATCCCGACCCCTTCTCTCCAACCCTCGTGGCTTCGGACGTCTCCGGACCTTCCCCTGGGGGAGGGGAAGGCTCTTAACCAGGCAGGACGCGGAGTGCAGTTGAGAAGCAGTTTATTCTTATCAGTTACACCAGAAGATCCCCCCGAGCCCTTCCTGCGTGTGCCTTTTATCCCTAGTGTCTTGCCCTCCTCTTCCGAGTAGGCTCCTCCCCAGTTCCTCCCTGAGGGCGGGGCTTTCATCTCATTGGAGCGAGCCCCTCCAGACCAAACCAAAAAAGGGCACGATTCCCAATCCCGGGTTGTGTCCCCTTCTGGTTGGTTGGTGGTTATTTAGCTTCAGACCAGGAAGTCTTTCTAGTGCTGAGCTGGCAGAGCCACGTCAGCAGGTCAGGTCTTCCTAGTACTCTCTTCCCCCCAGGAAGGGCGTTGGTCCATTGTGCCCCTGACAACTCCCCCTTTTTGTTTTACAAGGGCAGGTGAAGGGCCTGTCTTAGGCTATGTGGCCTGACTCCATGCCTGGTACTGAAAGTGGGCAGGGCCCCTGTCTTAGGCTATGTGGGTGGTCCCCACCTCCAGCATTTCTGGTAGGTGGACCCACAATAATCCCGTCTTTGGGTACCTCTGCAGCCAATGGCATGATTACCCAGGTCATGGGGCCACAATATTCCCGTCATTGGCACAGTCACAGCGAAAGCCCATTATGAATCTTAGCGGGGTGATAGTAGTCAGCGAGCCTTAATTTAGCCCCAGCCCTCATTAGTCAGGTAATCAGGATCGACCCCCGGCGACGACCCCTTTGTGTTTTTGCAGAAATATATCAGCCCTCAGCTGTTCCAGGGTACTCATCCACAATTTCATAATACATGACAATAAGCAAGGTAGGCAGAGACAAATCACACATAACAGGGCAATTCCCAATCCAGTAACAAAAAATGTATGAAGCCATTGTGTAACATTAAGATTTCTCAACCAGTCTGGAAAAAGTCCATGCTGATTTTTCATATCCCTCTTATAATGGTCTGTGGCATTTTGTATGCTTTTAATTATCTCATCTAACTTTAATATATAAGTATCTAAACTTTGGAAGTCATCAAGTCTGGCAATAGTATCTTCAAGCTCTGTGCTAGCGTTAAGCATGAGGGCAGTCATGCATGCAGGTCGTAACAGCTGCGTATCGCACAATAGCCCTTGAAGCATTGATTCTACCTGTACCATCGTGGCCAATGCTTTTACCGCAGAGGTCAGCGCGGCTAGCTCGAGTGCCACCTGTCTATTTATCTGTTGTTGCTCCACCCATGCCTCTTACGAATAGACCATAAAGTCGGATAGATCATGTGCCATAACTTTACCCTCATTCTGCAGTGCCGCAAGTTCTATTTGTTGTAAAACACTCACGGCTAGTCCAATGATATCCATTGTAGAAATGTCCAGTCCCCATCTCACTCGTGCCACTCGGGCAGTGATCATTTCAAAATAGTCCGAGTCCACGAAGGGTCTATAAGATCCTACCGGCAAAAAGGTTACCATGGGTATTTTCAGCAATATTACAAAGGTGCCATTCCCTGTTAAGTTCTTACTCTGAAGGGTGTTTGATAGGGACCCATTATGGCAAATAATGTTAAAATCATGGGTGCCAGTGATGCTCCCGTCCCTACAAATCAGAAACATTTCGGTGTCTGTAGTTGTCTGTGTCACTACCTCAAAAGAGTTGCAATGTCCTGAGCTAGAAGATTCATCGCAGTGGTACCCAAGTTCTGTAAGAAGGTTAAACCACTGTTTGTTCAGTGTGGCATTGTCTGTGAGGGGCGCACTATTGTCCGTCATGTGTATGGCCTTTCCGAACGCCGCTGCGGCCTTCCATAGGTGTGCCTGCAATACCACCGTGGTATTGATCTGGTTGCCGGATACCGCATGAGGGACAGGTGCAGTGAAGTAGGGTCCTGGGATGCCATCCATGAAATACAGCTGGGTGTTGTTTATCATCTCTCCTATCACCGGATAACCTGTAGAGCAAACTTGGACAACATCAAACATATTCGGGGTAGGTATACATGCGGGTAAGGGTGATTTTGGGAATCCTGATAGGTAAAACATATAAAGGGTGTTTCCGATCTACAAGTGTTTGTTGTAACTGCACCAACATCGGTAAGATAGCCGAGGAAGACTGTGAAAGATCTGCAGTGGCGATGTGAGTAAGGAGGTGGTAACAAAAAGGCTATCTGTAATTAGATTAAAGGGTTCAGAGGGGCATAATTGTAAAGCTTGTAAAACAGCATATAGTTCGTTTTTCTGGGCAGAGGTATATGGTGTTTGTAAGATCTGCAAAATTTTCTTGGCTGGGATATAAAATGAGGCCTTATTTTTCTTTGTCGCATCTGTAAATATGTTAAGGCCATCAACCGGCGTCGATTGCACTGGGTTTTTTGGAATCGACAAGGGCAATGAAGCCCACCCCCTGAGCGATGGAGGCAGATGACCTTGAACAGTCTGGTGGGTAGTTAAGACCACCGCCCAAGTTTCTGATTCATGTGCTAATTGTGTGAATATCTCTATAGAATCCTCTATTAATATGATAGGAACCTTACCGGTAATGCCTTGAGCCAATACTGAGGCTTTCATTAGCAGCAGTCCCCGTGTCTCTAGCTTAGAGGGGACACTTTTGTTGGGTTTGGAAGGATAGACCCACACCAAAGGGCCAGCCTGTTGAAATATTGAGGCAGCTATACCTAATGACGGGTTTGACACAACAGTTATATAGACCGGCTGTAGTGGATCTATGCGTTGGACAGTGGATTCGTTAGCTATACGCTCTATAGCATCCATAGCCTGCATAGCCTCTTTGGTCCAGTCTCTAGGGGAATTAAGTGCAGAGGGCCCTTTCAAAATTTGGTAAAGCGGTTGCATTAACTCATTGGATATAGGTGCAGTGTTCCTTAACCATTGTATGGACCCTATTAATTTCTGGAAGTCGTTTAATGTCTTAACCGCTGTTCTATCTATAGAGGGATTTTTTCTAACCTCCGTTTGTGTGACCTGGTGACCTAAATACTGATAAGGCGGTTGTGTCTGTACTTTCTCAGGTGCTACGTATAGTCCATGCTCAGCCAGGGCACTCATGACTCGCTTTAACAAGAGACTTGTAGTGGCTGACGAAGGCGTGGCTATTAAAATATCATCCATATAATGGATAAGCATGGCTGCTGAGTTGGTCTGTCTGATGGGATTTAGAATAGCATCAACATATAATTGACACATGGTAGGACTATTAGCCATCCCCTGGGGTAAGACCTTAAATTGGAACCTTTGACTGGGACGCTGATAATTAGTGTTCGGGATGCTAAATGCAAAATGCTTTCTATCCTTTTCCTGTAGGGGAATGCCGTAGAAACAATCTTTAATATCTATGACGGCTATGGGCCATTCCTTAGGAACCGCAGTTGGTGAGGGCAGTCCGGGTTGAGCTGCTCCCATGGGTTCCAATGCACTGTTAACTGCTCTGAGATCTACGAGCATTCTCCACTGCCCAGATTTCTTTTTTATTACAAACACTGGGGAATTCCAAGGGCTTGTGGAGGGCTCAATGAGTCCTGCTTTAAGAAGATCATCCACTATACCTTTAAGGGCCTGTAATTTCTCTGTGGTGAGGGGCCACTGTTCCACCCAGATAGATTGTTGGGACTTCCACGTCAGTGGTAAGGGTGAAGGCCCATCAGTAACCCCTAGTGGTTTAACTGAATATCAGTAGTCACAACCACTCCCATCTGGCCCAGAACATCCCTCCCCCAAAGGCTGGATTTTTTGGAATTTTTATTCTCATTGTGCCACATTACTTTACTGGCTGCTTTCAGGGCACTTGTTATTGCTGATTCATTCTTTGCAGACTCCTTATTAGGAAATGTTAAGAATTTCATAGCAGCCAATAAGCCATCATTATCGAATTTTAAATAATTTAGAGTATAAACAGCCAAAGGCCAATTGTAATTTATCATCAATTTGGAGTATAAACAGCCAATTGCGAATTTATCATCAACTCCTGGTCCAACTACTCCCCTTTTTGTTTTTGCAAGAGGGCCAGATGTAGAGGACGCCCTTGCGTCCCTACATGGCTCAGTGATGTGGTTGAAAGAAAAAGGTCGGGGGAGGTAGGAATAGACCAGTTCCTTTTATTGATCTGAGGGTTTGGGTTTATATAGACAAGGTACTGAAAGTCTACCTGACATTCTGCTATTGTGTCCCAGTGATTAAATCAGTCTTCTGATTAAATCAGACCACAAGCCTAGGAACATCTATTCTACATATCCCTTGTTTTCTGTAATTCTCTTGTTTGTCTCACAGAGACAACATCTGGGGGGCATGGAGAGCCATTCCGGATGATAATGATCACAGTCTCAAAGATCAGTTTCCCCAAAGGTCTATCCTGATCTCATCAACTGCACTCCACCCTGGCCCTCAACAATAATGAGCACAGTCTCAAAGATCAGTTTCCCCAAAGGTCTATCCTGATCTCGTCAACTGTACTCCACCCTGGCCCTCAACAATAATGAGCACAGCCTCAAAGATCAGTTTCCCCAAAGGTCTATCCTGATCTTGTCAACTGTACTCCACCCTGGCCCTCAACAATTCCCCCTTTCTTTTGTGCGAGTAGGTGTCCAGGGAGTGATTTGCTAGTTCCACTATAGCTTGACCAGTGGGATTATGGGGGATCCCAGTGTCATGTAAAATGGAAAATTCCACCATGAACTGTTCATCCCAACCCCTACCCTCGGGAAGGGCAAATTAAATTCCCTACTATTCTTAAGCATTCTCTTCCCTTGATCTAATCTGGGATGATAAAAGTTACAATTGACTGTAGTCCTAGCTGGTTGATGAGTTGGGACTGCAGGGCAAAAAATCTTAATGATTCTAACATTTACTCAAGTAAATTTTACTTCCGTATCCACTCCTTAAGAACATCTTTGAAAGAGAGGGCTTTTGAATCTATCAGCTGAAGTGAGGGAGACTTCTGGACAAATATCCAGTGGCGCCAAGTCCCCTCCGTTCTACTGGAGAGTTTCAAAAGCTTTATCTCTGCTGAGGTGTCCCTTTAAGATGTATGCATATATCCAATTTGCCTAGTGCCAAATAATATAACAAATCCTGATCTGTTTTAAACATCCAATTAGGAGTGACACATTTCACTTAAAATGTGAACAGAATAACTACCTTTTGGTTACTTCTTATTATACAAAATACTTTTCTTTTAGGTGAGATTTAGGTGAAAATGTTGATCAGCCTGCACCAGATCTCTGTCTCTCTCCACCCTCACAATTTGGCCAGAATTGGAGGGTGAAGCGAGAGAGAGTTTAACCAAAAACTTTCAAATAATTTCCGAAACTTTTATGCTTTCCTTAAACTTCATATCCATGTTGTTTTCCTAATGGGCTTTGATTAAAGCCCCCTTTAAAACTGCACAGACACTATGTTCCTGCATTTCCCATCCAAGACTACACTTTGCAATCACATAAACTAAATAATATAAGATTAGTTCCTCTCTTTCTCTCTCCCATACTTCTCCCCGATGCTGCAGTCATCAGAGAGAAGGGAGGAGGGGGAGGAAAAGAGATAACTTTCCAAGGTCCAGCTACCATGGAGCTGACCGTAATAACTCACAAACACACGCACACAGAACATGTAAAGACGGAACACATATACAGACAATAAAAGAATCCAAAAAAACTGAGAAAAATTGTCAGAAATCCTCTGTACACATTATAACTCTGGCTTAATTTCTATCACTGTGTCCGGGCTGCTGAATTCGCCACTGTGCCACAAATCCTGGGCAAATTTTTTGCTGTGCCACAAAACCAGGCCCTGGGCCAACTCTGGATGTATTTCCTGGTTGAATTTCTGACTGCACCAACTCCCTCTTTCCTCTCTGTCCTATCTGGTCATGATTGTCTCCTGAGCTCCCAGACCGCCAAGATTGTATGACTGTCTGTACATAAACAGAGCCGGGACCGTATTTTGCGGCGGTCTCTTTAAGATCTCTTAGGAATTTATAGAACAGCGGTTTATGCACCCTTTGAGGCTGTCCGCCCTGTTCTGGCTGAACAAACACGGGGAATAGGTTGGCCCCTTTCCAATCTACTTCCTCTCTATTTTCCTGCTGCTCTATTAATCGCCAACGGGTCGGATCAATTCCTGTATGCTCTATCCAAGGGCTGACTATCAGTATTTTTTCGACCCAGTCCCTACATGTTCTAATATGAATTTTTACTCCATTTTTCTTGCACAGCTTGTACAGCTGGCAGGCTAGCACTCCCTTATCCTCTGGTTTTACATGGGCGGAGCCCATTCTGCCTTCTAGGCGTCTCTGAAGCGGGCGGCGTTCGTTCTCCGGCTCGAAAAGCGGCCGGGGTTTTTACTTTCGTTTTGCCGCTCGCTTTCGCCTAGGCTGCCTGGTCCTTCTACTCCGTCCAGCGGAGTAGGCAAGGGGTCCCCCTTCACTTACCTCACCCGGATCCACTTGCGGTGTGGCCCCACGTTGGGCGCCAGCTGTTCGGGGCGCGTTCGACCCCCGAACCTTCGGGCGAGATCCCGACCCCTTCTCTCCAACCCTCGTGGCTTCGGACGTCTCCGGACCTTCCCCTGGGGGAGGGGAAGGCTCTTAACCAGGCAGGACACGGAGTGCAGTTGAGAAGCAGTTTATTCTTATCAGTTACACCAGAAGATCCCCCCGAGCCCTTCCTGCGTGTGCCTTTTATCCCTAGTGTCTTGCCCTCCTCTTCCGAGTAGGCTCCTCCCCAGTTCCTCCCTGAGGGCGGGGCTTTCATCTCATTGGAGCGAGCCCCTCCAGACCAAACCAAAAAAGGGCACGATTCCCAATCCCGGGTTGTGTCCCCTTCTGGTTGGTTGGTGGTTATTTAGCTTCAGACCAGGAAGTCTTTCTAGTGCTGAGCTGGCAGAGCCACGTCAGCAGGTCAGGTCTTCCTAGTACTCTCTTCCCCCCAGGAAGGGCGTTGGTCCATTGTGCCCCTGACAGCCACTATGTTCTGTGCTCTGGGGAAGTGACAGGTAAATAAGTTCCTCATTGCCCTCTTTCATTTTCATTGGATCAGAATTAGTCACATTGAGTGAACAAGCCCAGATAGATTGAAATTTATATCTAACATCTCATTACATTATCTTTGTCCCAAAACTCACTCACTCTTCTTCCAAATGTGCTTATTATTGTTGAGGGCAACACCATCCTTCTAATCACAAGTTCACAACTTCCATGTCATCTTCAGCTTTTTGCTCTCCCTGTCCTTCCTGATTCCAGTTTAGTTGCCAGATCTTTTCCCTTCTTCCTGCACAACATCTGTTGAATATGTCCTCTTTTCTCCACCACCCTAGTTTGTGGTGGAATCTAGTCTGTCATAACTTGTTATCTGGACTATTACAATGGTCTCTGAATTGATCCTCATGCCCTGAATGTCTGTCATCTTCAATCCATCCTCTACCCAGATTTCAAAGTAATTTTCCTAAAAGGTAACTCTGACATGCCATTCCCCTTTTCAATAAATTAGAGTGACTCCCTACTGAATTCAGGAACAAATCTTATTTTGGGCAGGTAGGTGGCACAGTGGATAGAGTACTGGGCTTGGAGTCAGAAAGACCTGAGTTCAAATTTGGCCTCATATACTTACTAGCTTTGTGACCCTGGGTAAGTCACTTTACCTCAACTTGCCTTAGTTTCTTCATCTGGTAAATAAAGATAATAATAACACCTACTCCCCAGAGTTGTTGTGAAGAACAAATAAGAAAATATTTTAAAGTGTTTAGTACAGTGCCTGACATGTAGAAAGCATGATATTGTTAGCAATTATTTCATCTTTATTTCATCCTTTTTAATTTAAGTTTTTGCATTAGTTTTACAAGATATAAAAGTTATTAGTTCAATAGTATATGCATATCATTTATAAATAAAAATATACTATGTGTGACCTATAATTTTTTTTTATTGATGAGATATACAATGAAGAGTTTACAGACCACTGGTATAGAGCATACCCCTTCCAGTGATACAGACTACCCCCTCCTACACCTTGGTTGATTGCTTTTGAGAGTTGTGTCTGAAAAATTCATTACTCTCTGAAGTGCTTCTCTGAAATTAGTTACACAGTTTCTCATATGACAAATGTACCATTATCCTTTCACCACATCCATACTCCTTTTCTTGTTTGCCAAAGTTTGTGCCCTTGCAGTCATAATCATCCAGAACCCAGGGTTACTGTCATACATACCAAAATGAGACATCATTTAATGAAGGAGAACAATTAAATAAATTACTTAAATTCAAGGCTTTTTCCTGGTGCCCAAAATCTAACATGTTATTTCTGTAATCTTTCTAGCTTTTAGAAAAGGACATTGGTGGTGTTTGGCTTTTAGTCTCTGCTTTGTTTTGTTTTCATTTGCTGATAATAAGGATTTAGTATAAATATTAAAATACTACCAGGACACAAATGTCAGAAGCAAGTATCTTAGTCAAAGACAAATTTAAGAAACAATTTTTTTTTAGATAACAAGATTGATGCAATATAAAACTAAGCAGAAGATATAAGGGCATAACTTAATATTAGAATCTCATTATAACTAAATTGGCATCATTTGTTATTTCATATTTTCCAGGTTAAAAGAAAATTCCCTATTCTTATCAATATCCAGTAAATGGTTCCTTTTTATTAAAGTTTCCTGTCGGTATCTGACACTGATATTTAGTTAGAAAACACTCTTCTATGGAATTGCTGTGATAACCATGCTCAAAGCAAATATCATATTTGACTGCAGCATCCAGAAGACAACCTATTTATTTGTGACTCAATTAAATTACCCCAGGGACATAACTTCAGTAGTCAGTGACTCATTGAGGTTGGAATAATTTTTTTTTCAGTAACTTATATTGTAGAGCAAGAAAGAAAGAGAGAGAAAGGAAGGAAAAAGAGAGGAAGAAAAGAGAAGAAAGAAAGAAGGAAAGAAGGGAACAAGGAAGGGAGGGAGGGAGCAAGGAAGGGAGGAAGGGAGGAAGGGAGGAAGGGAGGAAGGCAGGAAGCAAGGAAGGAAGGAAGCAAGGAAGGAAGAATGGAGGTAAGGAGGAAGGAAGGAGGGAGGGAGGAGGGAAGGAAGGAAAGGAGGAAAGAAGGGAGGGAAGGAAATAAAGAGATGGAAAGAAAGAGAAAGAGAGAAAAAAAGAGGAAGAAAGAAGAAAAGATAAAAGGGAAGGAAAAAAAAAGAAAACATTGAAATATGAGTTGGAGAAGCCACAATATACCAGGTTTCATGAATGAATGAAAGTAGATAATTGCACTTTCTCTATTACGTAAAGTTCTAAATATATAATTTTATTGGTTTATATATTGGATTTTACACAATTTTTCCACTATAGCAATTGTCATAGAAGGGTAACAATTTTTTCATTTTACAAGAAATTGCTAAGGTGTAAACAGACATTAAAAGCTATATCAAGGAAATAGGTTTCTCTGTCTTTATGTTCTGGGACATACCTAGGAGTTCTTCAAATATTTTTCTACAATTTGGCACCTGGTTGAACTAAGTCTCAGGTAGTTTTCAAAAACAGTGCAAAACCTGCAAGAGTGCTGCCCTTAGTTAGTGATGCCTTCCTTTCTAGTCATACACTTAAGATTTTCTACCTCGGTAAGTCATACAATCAATACCTGTGTACAATCAATGCCTTCAGAACCTACTGACCATCATGGATTTTCCAAGCAAGCTCTATGTGTTTGTATGTGTGTTGGGGAAGGGGAATGGGGAGAATAAAGAGGTAGAGAATGTCTGATTCCTCATAGTCCAATGGTTGTTTTCATGATTGGCCTACCTTTAAATTTCCTGTTGTTACACACTTCCACAAAAGTGGTTGCAGTTATGCACTTGAAAGCCTTCTTCCTTGATCTGCAGGATTCAATATCAGTTAATCAATAAGCACATATTAAGCGCTTACTGTGTATAACCTGCTGAGCTAGGTGATGAGAATACAAAGACAAAATGAAGAAAGTCCCTAAAGGAATGTGCTCATATAGGGTATGTGGGACAGGTAGGTGGCACAATAGATAAAGTACTGGGCCTGGAATCAGGAAGACTCATCTTCTTTTTTTTTTTTTTTTAGTTAAATTTATTTATTTAACTTTTTACGTTCATTTTCACAAAATTTTGGGTTCCAAATTTTCTCCCCATTTGTCCCCTTCCCCCACCCCAGTACACCGAGCATTCTAATTTCCCCTGTCACCAATCTGCCCTCTCTTCTATCATCCCTCCCTTCACTTGTCCCCATCTTCTCTTTTGTCCTGTAGGGCCAGATGACTTTCTATACCCCATTACCTGTATTTCTTATTTCCTAGTAGCAAGAACAATACTCGACAGTTGTTCCTAAAACTTTGAGTTCCAACTTCTCCCCATCGCTCCCTCCCCACCCATTCCCTTTGGGAAGTCAGGCAATTCAATATAGGCCATATCTGTGTAGTTTTGCAAATGACTTCAATAACAGTCGTGTTATGTAAGACTAACTGTATTTCCCTCCATCCTATCCTGCCCCCCATTGCTTCTATTCTCTCTTTTAATCCTGTCCCTCCCCAAGAGTGTTGACTTCAAATTGCTCCCTCCTCCCATTGCCCTCCCTTCCATCATCTCCCCTACCCTGCTTAGTCCCTTCTCCCCCACTTTCCTATACTGTAAGATAGGTTTTCATGCCAAAATGAGTACGCATTTTATTCTTTCCTTTAGTTGAATATGGAGAGTATACTTCATGTTTTGCTCTCAGCTCCCTTCCTTTTCCTTCCACTAAAAATTCTCCTACCTGCCTCTTCTATGAGAGATAATTTGCCCCATTCCATTTCTCCCTCTCTCCTTCCAATACATTTCTCTCTCACCACTTAACTTCATTTTTTAAAGATATGATCCCATCCTATTCAAATCACTCTATGGTCTCTGTCTCTGTGTGTGCGTGCATGTGTGTATGTGTGTATGTGTGTGTGTGTGTGTGTGTGTGTGTGTGTGTAATCCAACCAACTACCCAGACACTGAAAAGTTTCAAGAGTTACAAATATTGTCTTTCCATGTAGGAATGTAAACAGTTCAACTTCAGTAAGTCCCTTATGACTTCTCTTTGTTGTTTACCTTTTCATGCTTCTTTTCATTCTTGTGTTTGAAAGTCAAATTTTCCTTTCAGCTCTGGTCTTTTCATCAAGAATGCTTGAAAGTCCTCATTTCATTGAAAGACCATTTTATTCCCCTGAAGTATTATACTCAGTTTTGCTGTATAGGTGTTTCTTGGTTTTAGTCCTAGTTCCTTTGACTTCTGGAATATCCTATTCCACGCCCTTCGATCCCTTAATGGAGAAGCTGCTAGATCTTGTGTTATCCTGATTGTATTTCCACAATACTGGAATTGTTTCTTTCTAGCTACTTGCAATACTTTCTCCTTGACCTGGGAACTCTGGAATTTGGCCACAATGTTCCTAGGAGTTTCTCTTTTTGGATCTCTTTCAGGTGGTGATTGGTGGATTCCTTGAATATTTATTTTGCCCTCTGGTTCTAGAATATCAGGGCAGTTTTCCTTGATAATTTCATGAAAGATGATGTCTAGGCTCTTTTTTTGATCATGGCTTTCAGATAGTCCCATAATTTTTAAGTTGCCTCTCCTGGATCTATTTTCCAGGTCAGTTGTTTTTCCAATGAGATATTTCACATTATCTTCCATTTTTTTATTCTTTTGGTTTTGTTTTGTGATTTCTTGGTTTCTCAGAAAGTCATTAGCCTCCATGTGTTCCATTCTCATTTTGAGAGAACTATTTTCTTCAGTGAGCTTTTGAACCTCCTTTTCCATTTGGCTAATTCTGCTTTTTAAAACATTCTTCTCCTCATTGGCTTTTTGAACCTCTTTTACCAATTGAGTGAGCCTATTTTTCAAGGTGTTATTTTCTTCAGCATTTTTTTGGATCTCCTTTAGCAAGGTGTTGACCTGCTTTTCTTGCATCTCTCTCATTTCTCTTCCCAGTTTTTCCTCCATCTCTCTAACTTGATTTTCAAAATCCTTTTTGAGCTCTTCCATGGCCTGAGCACATGGAATATTTATTTTGGACGCTTGGGATACAGAAGCCTTGACTTCTATGTCTTTCCCTGATGTTAAGCACTGTTCTTCCTCGTGAGACAGGATGGGAGGAGATATCTGTTCACCAAGAAAGTAACCTTCCATGATCTTATTTTTTTTCCCTTTTCTGGGCATTTTCCCAGCCAGTTATTTGACTTCTGAGATTCCTCTCCACCCCTGCCTTGCCTCCAGATCCACCCAGCTAGTGCTTGGCATCTGAGATTCAAATGCTGCTTCCCAGCCTCAGGGCTTTCCACGGGGGCAGGGCTGCTATTCAGTGTGAGATTAAATTCAGGTGCTCAGGTGGGGGCAGGGCTGCTATTCAGTGTGAGATTAAGTTCAGCTGCTTGGGTTGGGGCAGAGCCACCACAGGAGACTCAGTTCCCTCAGGGGGTTTATGCAGAGACCTTCAATAATGGATCCAAGCTTCTGCCAGCTTTGGGAACCCCTGTTCACTGCTGCCTCTGCTGCTGCCTCCCGAGGGGGCCTGAGTTATGGAGACACCCTGCTCCCCTCTCGGCCAGCCAAACAGGCTCTCTCACTGACCTTTGGCGTCTGTGGGTGGAGGGACCTTCATGGCCACTGGAGATTCCATCCCTGAAGCCTGCTCGGATCTGTTCCTCTTGGTGCCACACGGTCAAGGCAGGGCTGGGCTCTGCTCCAGGTCCCATATGTGACAGACCTTTGGTGTCAGTTTTTCAGGACTCTCTGGAACAGAAATCTCCTCCACTCCATTGATGTGTGGCTTCCACTGTTCCAGAATTTGGTGGGAGTTTTTCTTATTTTATGGGCTGTGGGTTAGGATCTAGCATATATGAATCTTTCTACTCCACCATCTTGGCTCCTCCCCTGAAGACTCATCTTCTTGAGTTCAAATTGGACCTCAAACACTTACTAGCTGGACAAGTCTCTTAACCTGGTTTGCCTCATTTTTTGCATGTGTAAAATGAACTAAAGAAGAAAATGACAAACCACCCCAGGAACTTTGCCAAGAAAACCCCAAATGAGTTTTGAAGAATTTTATGTAGAAAATGGAGCTTAAATTGGATCTTTAAGAAAACTATGAATTCTTAGGGACAGTGGTGAGAAACGAGTACATTCTATATGTGTAGATGGGGAACAGCCATTATAAAGGCATTGGGATGGGAGACAATGTCATATGTGATGAACAGTGAGAAGGCAAGGATGGATGGAACAGAGAGTTCAAGGAGGAGAGTGACATTTACTAAGGCTATAAATGTAGCATGGAGCCAAATTGTAAGTGCTTTAAATGTTAAGCAGGGAGTTTATATTTGATCCCAGAAGTAATAGGGAGCCAATGGAAATTTTTGAGCAGGGGATTTGCTTTAGAAAAATCATTTTGGTGGCTATATGGAGGATGGATTGATTGTGGAGAGAATTAAGGCTATTGTGGTAGTCCAGGCATGAGGCCATGAAACCCTGCACCAGAGTGGTATCTGTGTGAATGGAAGAAAGGGATATATCTGAAAGGTGTTATAAAGGTGAAAGTGACAAGATTTGGCAACTGATTGGATATGAAGGCTGATCAAAAGTGATGATGCTGAGGTTGTGAATCTGGATGACTGGAAAGATGGTGATATCCTCAAATAAAACAGGGAAGTTTGGGAAAGTGGTGGATTTGGAAGAAAATATGATTTCTGTTTCTGACACATTGAATTTGAGATGTATTTGGAACATCCAGGTCAATAGGCAGGATAATGCAGAACTGGAGCTCAAACAAAAGTTTTAGATAGATAGATAGATAGATAGACGGATAGATGGATATAGAGATCATCTTCATAAAAGTACTGATTAGACCCAGGACAGAATATTGCCAAATGAGTGAGGGTAGAGTGAAAATAGAAGCCCAGGACAGAACCTTGAAATACACCATACTTAGCTGACATTACAAGAGTGATGATGCAGCAAATGAGATTTAGAATATTAGATAAATAGGAGAACTAAGAGAGAACATTGCCATGAAAACTCAGAGATAAGAAAAGGTAGTCAAGAGTGTCAGCCATTTCACAGAGGTCAAGAAGGAAGAGGACTAAGAAAAGACCATTGCATTTGGCAGTTGAGAAATCATTGCTAACTTCATATATAGAGCAGTTTCACTTAGGTTATGGTGGTGGTGAAAAGCTGAGAAGTGAATTAGAGGAGAATAAGAGGGGATGAGTGATGTGTATAATCAACTTTTTCAAGGAGGTTAGCAGGGAAAGGGAGGAGAGATACAGAATGACAGCTTACAGCTTTAGCTGTCAATGAGCTTTTTGCATGTTTGCAAAAGACACATGAAGCCCCATTCCACTTGACTCTAAAATTAGTTATCTCCTAACCACAGCAGTCCACCTGATATCACAAATCACATCTTGTTTAGAGAGCATCATGCCTATGCTTTGGCTCTACTAAGCCTTTAAGTGCAATTCTGTTTCAAATTGATTGGTAAAACAAGTAATTTACTGAGTAATCATCTATTTCTCAACACATTCTTATGGAAAATTAGCTATACAACTCCTATTGATACATTTCCAGAGTTTGACTGAAGATATTAAGACAAATGAAATGTTCATGCTCACATCATTGAATCTGGTAGCTAGGTAGTATAGTGAGTAGATGGAATTCCAGAGCAGGACTTAGGAAGACCTGAGTTTGAATCCTTCCTCAGACACTATCTATGTGACCCTGGATAAATCACTTCATCTTACCCAGTCTCACCTTCCTTATGTGTAAAATAATAATAGTAATATAATTGTAATATCTCATAGCATTGTTATGAGGATCGTGGTGATAACAGATGTAAAGTGCTATGCAAACTTTAAAACACAAGTTAAATCCTATTTATCATTATTATTATCTCAAACCAGCTTCTAGGAGACTGCAAGATATCAACCTATTAGGTAGAGGCACAAAATTCATTTTGATCGTCTACCATGATTCATCTAGCTATTTTTTTAATTAAAAGAACAATATCTTTACAAGAGATTATGAGGATGAATTACACAATGTGTTATAAACACAACTTGAAACTTTTATGAAAAAGCCTAAATTCTTCACACAGAAACCATTTACAAATTTGAAAATCCTTCAGTTACAGTTGAAAAATCTATTCATTGTAAAACTAGATAATTGATTGCATGTTATATATGATATAGATAATATAGCTAGAATCTGGATGATTTGGGATACTTAATGTCACCCTCTTGCTGGTTAATGTGTGTGTGTATTTTTTTTAAGTAATCCTTAGGATGGAGAGAAGAAATAGCAGAATGTGTTTGGGGGAGGGACTCAGGATCCCTATGTAAATATAACTTTATTATATAATCTTGAGGAAATAATCTTCTTGGGTTTTTGGCTTATAATGATGAAAGCAATTACAGTTTTCATTATCTCTGCTCCTGGGTGCTGGGTTGAAGGAATAAAGTAGAATATCATAAACTTGATTACCAGTGATTGAATCCCCACCATTACTTTAGTAAGACAATTATGATTGTCTTCATTGGGACCATACAAGGGAAATGGTGAGATTTTTGCCTAGTCTCACCTTCTGCCACTAGGAAACATATCCAGACATATATTAGATGAGCAGATGGGCAGTGATAATCTGTTATTCCCAGATAGATCAATTGAATGCTAAATGCCTTTTCATTTGTTTTGCATCATACTACAAAAATAAGAATTTTTGAGGTTCCCTAATACTGACATAAAAAAATGTGTAGGTGCTGCTTGTTTCTGGGCTTATTAAAATTAACTTAAGCTACTCTGGTTTTCAAGACAGTATTATATGACTGAAACCAAAGTAAAACAACCACCAAGCTCTGAATTCTTTTTCTAACATTTTTAGACCAATTGCATGAAACCTTGAACTGGGGTTGTTTTTAATCTTTAGTCTTTTCTTTTCAAGTTGGTGTTGCACGCAGGGATATATAATTAAAGATTTGGGCTTTTGATCAAATCTCGAAGGAATTAAAAACTTGACAGTTTTTAATTCAATTCAGTTAACACTACTCTTTCTAAGACACTCTCCAAAGTACTGAGGAAGAGAGAAAAGTGAGCAGCACATCAGTTCTCTGACTTCCAGAAAATGACAATGAAGAAAAAGGAGTTCTTTATCCCTTATATGTCTCAGAATCTTTGGGTAAAACCCTAAGGTTCAGAATAGTATTTTAAAATGTATGAAATAAAATACATGGTATTACAAAGGAAACCAATTTTTTGAACTACAGGTATGACTTTTTTTCCATCCGAGTCAATGGACATCTTGAAATCTACATCCCTTTGGGACAATCCGTTCCCTCACAGTGACAGAGATATGACCAAAGCCTGATTGATTCTCCAACTATGCAGCAGAGACAGCATCATATAATAACATAAGAAGCTGAGGACCAGAAATAACTAAAATAAGTAAAATGATAATTTTCTCAGTTAAAGCAAAGAAGAAACAGAAATTTATATTATATGTAGCTGTTTAATGGAGTCTTTTCCTCCATCCCCCACCCCATTTTCTAATCCCACCCAGCATCACCACATCCCATCCCTACTCCCCAGGGAATCCATAAAGGAAGCTCAGGACAATATACAGCTTCCTAGACCTAACTCCTCTGCTTTAGATGTGATTGATAATCATGTAAGTTGAACTTATTAACTACCCCAGCTATTATAGAAACAATTTTAGAATTTAAGAGAGATAATTAGGGAGAAATTGGGGTGTTATATTGGCTATATTTCTTTCTGAGGGTTGTGAGGGAGTAGAGAATACCCTTTCCCAGATGCCTGAGGGAGAAAGAATGTTCAATTTTGTAGACATTACGTCTTTACCTGTGTCAGGGATTGAGACGCTAAGATATGGAGAGTAGCAAGACTATATCCTCTGGGCAAGCTATGAGGCTGGTCAGTGGGCATAGAAGTGAAAGGTAATAACCAGTCAAAGGTGGTAGGTACAGTGGATGGAGAGTTGGATCTAGAGTCAGGAAGATCTGAGTTCAAATCTGATCTCACATGCTTACTAGCTGTGTGACCCTGGGCCAGTCACTTAACGCTGTTTGCCTCCATTTCTTCATCTGTAAAATGAGCTGGAGAGGGAAATGGCAAATTACTCCTATATCTTTACCAATAAGATCCAAATGGGGTCACAAAGAATCAGACACAACTGAATCAACTAAGTGACAACAGAATATGCCAGGCTCTGGGCTAAATGACTGGGAATGCAAAAAAAGGTCAAAATGATCTCTGCCTTCAAAGAGCTTCCAATCTAATGGAAGAGACAACAGCGAATAACCATGTGTGGAGGAGATATATAGAGGATAAATTGGAAACATTCTCAGATGGAAGGCACCAGAACGAAGAAGGTGGGAAAAAGGTGGGATTTTAGCCGAAACTTAAAGAAGGCCAAGAGTTAGAGATGAACAGTTCCTTAGTCTGAGCACTGAGAACCTAAAGGAAATGGCACCTCTGAACAGAGTCCTACCTAGTTATGACTGTAACTGACTAAAATACGAACAAAAAACACAATAATAATGTATGTTTATATTGTGCTTTAAGGTTTGCAAAGTGCTTTAAAATGTTAATTCATTCAATATCTTGGGGAAAGGGCAGCCCATTGAAAGGCATTTTATTTTCCAAAAATTCTACTGGAAGGCCTCTTTTGCCTTATTTGAGCTTTAAATGAAACTCTCCTCCATGAACTAAGTGTTTGAAAGTGGGAATTTGATCTTGTATACTAGTAGATAAGCCACACTAGGTGCCACTTACACAATATCATGTCTTTCCCAGGTTGAAGCCATGGACCCAGAAAGTGAAAAAATTCTCCAGAACTTTTCTAGGCCTCTCAATATCATGAGTCTAACACAAGGATGACAATTTGAGGGCTCATCCAGGATCATCCCTTGAAGATCGTATCTTCTGCATTTGAGGTAATGGGCTCTCAGTAGTATCCTCTTTCAAGTCCTAGACCAGCCTGTAGTCCTAATGGATAATGAACTGTGCTGTGAGTATGCTAAGGAAATAGCTTCTAAATTCTTATAGGGCTGATGAACTGAGAGGCAGCTAGATGGCACAGTGGAACAGGATTGTACATGGAGTCTGGAAATTCTGAGTTTAAATCCAACCTCAGACACTTACCAGCTATCTCATGGTAGGCAAGTCACTTAATAATATTTGTTTACCTCAGTCTCCCCATATGTAAAATGGGGATAACAATCACACCTTCCTCCCAAGGTAGCTGAGAGGATAAAATGAGATATTTGTAAACATCTTTTTTTACCCTTAAAGTCTTATACAAATGTTAGCTATTATTATTAAACGATTTTTGGTTTGGATAAGAGCACTAAACTCTGATGAGGGAAGTACTAAAAACACTCTGCAGAGTGGTATAGTGGAAAGAGTACTAGCTTTGGATAATAAAATGTGCTCTACCATTTATCACTTTAATGACCTTGGGCAACTGGCTTGACCTGTCTGATTCTCAGTTTCCTCATCTATAAATGAAGAGTTTTCTAGGTAACTGACCTCTAAAGTCCCTTCCAACTCTAAACCTATGATCTCATGACTGCTTTGGAGTGTCTGAGTAGAAATAAAATACTGATTAAGATATGTTGGGGGGAGATCAGCAGAAATACTGCCCTGGGTGAGTCTTATTAATCAAGAGAGTCTTTCAGATGTCCTAGGGATGCTGGAGGAAGGAAGGGGAGGAGTGATCATAAAAGCCTCTCTCTCAGATACTGAATTCTTGGAGAAACTGATGTTTCCTAAGGACTGGAGAGCTACGTTAGATAGTGCTGAACTCGTTGTTCAGTCGTGTCCAACTCTTCATGACTTCATTTGGGGTTTTCTTGACAAAGATACTGCATTTCCTTCTCCAGCTCATTTCATTCAAAGAAAACAGGGTTAAGTGACTTGCCCAGGGTCATACAGCTAGTAAGTATCTGAATAAGTATCAGGTCTTTCTAACTACAGGCCTGGTACTCTATCCACTGTGCCACTTCACTGCCTGAACTGCGTCAGGATCACAAAGCTATTAGAATGAAAAAGAATCTCTTGCCATGTGACCAGGAGTAAAGGCATAGATATTGGCACAGCATCGAGACAGATATTACACTTGTACTCTGATGGATGCCTTTAGGAAATGTCCATTTTTCTGTTGTTCTAGTATAGAAAGAAAGGACATTTTTAATCCTGGCTCAAATGTGTTACCAAATGCTTTAAAAAAACAGAAGATACAAACTATGTAGTATTTAGGAAATGAATTTGCACTTTGGGAATTCACTCAAAATGTAAAGCAAATATGTTTACCTGTAACCATTTTTTTTCTGACAGTATATATCCTAATGGTCTAAATTCATCAAGAACTAGAAGTACTAGATTCTAGTCCCAAGTTGGCTAGTATCTGTGTGTCCATAAATGAGTAACAATCCTCTGACCGTCAGTTTTCTTATTCATAAAATGAAGATAGTTCTTGTCCTTACCACGCTCACAGGGTTGTCATTAGCATCAAATGAGATAATGATTGTGAAAGCCTTTGCAAAGTGAGGCACCATTCTAATGTGGTTGTTAATGGGGAAAAAGGATTCCTTTACTATCTGAGACCAAACAGTAGGCCACCCTGGAATTTCTCTCTAGGACCATAACTTCATTTTCTTAGACTCCTTTATGTTATGACATATGACATCTGCAATCCAGAGACACAAACCAGAGCAACTTCCCCCCACTAGAGATAGTTCCTTGGAGAAGGTGGTAGCCAATTTAAAACAGGGATTCAATGAGACAGGAGGAGACTTGAAAGCAAATGTACAATATGAGATTTCCAAAGATAGAAAACAAATGAGACAACTCTAACATCTCAGTTAGGATAGAGTCAGCCAGCGTTCTTAAAACACTGCTTAACACACATGGAATGTAAATCATTTGCTCAAATCCCTAAGGTCTGCCTAAGTGCTGGTACTTTAAGCTTTTGAAAGAGAACTTGATGCTTGTTAAAAAAAAAAAAAAGGATTTCCTGAAACTCTTAAATGGCTATGACCTAACAATCTATATAGCCCAGACTAGATTTCACTAGATCCTGGAAATAGAATTGAATTTGCCAAGCTACCTCTCTGTGCTCTTTCACTGGGTGTGTAGAGATACAAATGAGTCTTGGGACTGTGAAATTTCCAACGGACAGGCTGACTGGGGCATACCAGTAGAGTTTACATTTGGCCAATAGGTAATAATCCCAGTAAATGCAGAGTAGGAATACAGGAAAGGTTTGAGCAGAAGTCCAGAGGAAACTTTTAATGAAGGAAGGTTGGGACCTTGAATGAAAAGAATGTTCTACCTAAATTATTAATGGTGTACAAGTTGTAAGTAAGACTATAAAGATATTGTGGTAAGAGGAACTTGATGGGAACTGAAAGAAGTATTTCATTGTCAACTTCTAGAAGAGAAAATAAAGGAGAATTAAGTCCTTTTAAAAGGTGGAGAAAAAGTAGGGTGGCAAAGGAGAACTGACCTCAAAATCAGCAAAATCTTGATTCAAGTCCCTTCTCTGATACATAATGGTCATGTGACCCTGAACAAGCTATTTAATTTTACAATGCTCTGGAATCTAGACAACTAAGACTAAAATTTACAAATAAGTTATCAAATAGCTAGGGAATTGAGCTCTGACCCTGGAATCAGGAAGACATGAGTTCAAATCCTTAAGGCACTTACCAGCTGTGTGACACTGAGCCAATCATTTAGCCTCTCTGAGTCTCACTTTCTTCATCTGTAAATGAGGGTAATAATAGTACCAAACTCACAAAGTTGTTGTAAGGATGAAATGAAATAATATTTATAAAGCACTTGGCAAACCTTAAAGCTCTATATAAATGTTAAGTATCGTCATCATCATCATCACCACCACCACCATCATTATTATTTCCTGTCCTGGAAGTTCTCTAAGTGAGTGAAATCCCAAATCCAGTCCTTATCCCTATGCCCAATGATAATAACAGTAATGGATAGCCTTAGAGTTGGGAAGATCTGGGTTCAGGCTATGCCTTTGATATCCATTAAGTGTGTGATCATGGACAATTCTTTTAATCTCTCCGGGGCCCCACACTGGAAGCACCACATACTGATGATATCACAGGTCCAAATTTTTAAAATGGGGTGAATGGTTGGATTCAACTGCTATATACATATCCATATATATTCTCCTCCTTCTCCTCCTCCTCCTCCTTTTTCTCTCCCCAGGATGAAATGAAATAATAATGGTAAAGAACTTAGCCCATTGCCTGGCATATAGTTAAGTACTATATAAATATTACCCATTCTTATTTTGTAATCTGTCCTTCAGAAGCAAGATTGCTTTTCATATTTGTTTGGCTAACTTTTAGTGCTGTTTTCTTTGCATTTTATAATCATATAGATTGTTCTCCTGATTCCATTTTCTTGATTTTGTATCAGTTCATATTAGTCTGCCAATTGTTTCCTCAGTTTCTTAAATCTCTTGCTTCTTATAATGAATTCATATAACACAATTTGTTTAAATGTTATTTATAGGGTTTTGTGTTGTAGATTTTTGGTTTGGGTTTTTTTGCTATGAAAAGAAGTTTTGTTATTAATATTTTAGTTAATATGGCACAAAGAGATTTCAGTGGGGTATATGCTCTCTCTCTAAATATAAACATATATGTATGTATATGTACATATGTATGTATTTATATATATGTATATGTACACACATACATATATACATATACATATACACATATACTCTCTTCATATATATATACACACACACACTCTATATATATGTATACATCTGCATATACATATATATACATATATATATATATATATATATATACATATACCAGAAAGGGACAATAAGCATTATGTGATCCTGTTCAATAATAAGGTCCAGCCACTGGCAAACCCATGCTGATCATGGTTACCATCCATCCTCCACCTAATACCAGAAAAGTGCTTAGGGGAAATGAGAAACTCTTTGTAGTTTTCAGAGAACTACTTCTATCCCTTAGCTCAATCACTTCTGTGAATGTTTTGTGGATATTTCGTTAGTATAGGGTTATGTTTATGTGGATTTATATAATTAGCCTCTTGGCACAGCCACCAAACACCCTCTTCCCTTACTGCTGAGTTTCAATGAATCTCAGTCTTGTAAGCATGGTATAACCAAAATGCCAAATCAAGTATGACTTAGCTGTACTCTTTACTCATAATCAGAGGAGCAAAAGGAAGAAAATAAGTTAAAATAACTATTATTCAGATTATAGTCCATCAGCTTCTCCAGGAAGCAGGAAGGTAAGTTGCTAGAACTGATAGGAGAGCAATATCCTAATCTCTGCCTCTTGTAAGTTAGGATAGTTTTCTTTAAAAGGTATTTAAACCATCCTTAAGACTTGATTGGCTCAGGGAACTAAAGATTCAGGCTATTGACACCTCTTCCTGGTCAAGTGAGCATAAAACTTCCATGAGGAACTCCAGGCATGTGGCTCTTGGAACATGATGGGCAGCAGCTCAGGCCAAGCTTGGTTTAACTGAATCAAGTTGGACTGAATCACTTTGGGGCACACTCAACGCATGTCCTTCTTCAATATCCCTTTGCTGGTAAGGCTATCCTTTTGTAATAATAATATCCATTTTACTAACAATAACCATAACAACTAGCATTTAAAGAGTATCTCCTTTGCCAGGCACTGTGCACTTTACTAATATTAACTCATTGTTCCTCACAACCATCTGGAAATGTAAGTGCTATTATTATCCACATTTTACAATTGAGAAAACTGAGGCAAACATAGGTTTCTTACCCAGGTTCACATAGCTAGTAAGTGTCTGAGACTAGATTTGAACTCAGGTCTTCTTGACCCCAGGCCAGGTATTCTATCTACTATGCCACCTTTGTTAACTGTTGAATGTCTCATTCATTCCCTTATCAAATAAAAGATACCATCCTGAGTCAAAACCAATCCAAAGCAATTGTTTAGGTGCTCAGACACAGATCCTTCCAACATGCACTAGCAAATGTTTCCAGTACTGTTCAACTCACAGCCTCCAAGGAACTTCAAGAACTAGGGCAATGATCCCATCTCTCTCCATTTTTCCTCACTCATTTCTCTGTCAATCAATCAGCAAACCTTCATTAAGTACTTACTATGTGCAACAGCTAGGTGGTGAATAGAGCACCAAACCTGGAGTCAGGAAGATCTGATTTAAAGTTTGATATCAGACTCTTACTAGCTGTGTGACTCTGAAGAAATCACTTAACCTCTATTTGCCTCAGTTCCTTATCTGTAAAATGGGGACACACTGGAGAAAGAACTGACAAACCACTACCCCATCTTTGTCAAGAAAACCCCATGGACAAAAAGTCCTCGGGATCATAGAGAATCAGAAATGACTGAACAGCAACCGCTACCACAACAATGTACAGGCTCTGTGCTAAGCACTGTCGTTGGCTGGAACGTTTGACACTTGCCTCTGACTGCTTCCCCAGTACAGCTGGTTATAGGGTTAATGGAACATAAGATCTTCCTTATCCATTACTAGGCCTAATGTGAGCACATGTCCCTTTTTCACTTGGAATGGGAGCCATATTCCCAGGTCTAACAGTACACAGGTATTTCAATCACTGACATCTTGCTGCTTTGAACTTCAGCTCAGTTCATAGCTGTAACACATCCTGAGTCACACAGAGCCAGTCAAGTGATTCAGGGAAGAATTTGCCCACAGGAAGCTTGCTTGGGGGAAAGCTTGCTTCTGGGGAGGCCTGCTTGCAAGAAGGCTTTTACTTCTTTTATCACTGACTCAATTAGGCACTGGATCATGTGGATTGTGATGCCTTCTGGCTCTGAGCCTATTAGTTGAAAACTGTATATACTGGGAGGTTGGTATTTTACTGTGAGGCTCACTCATGAGAAGAATGTTTCTTTGTGATTTGGTCAGAGGAGACTCTGGGTAGCTATTGTTAAAGAGCCCTCCAGCTGTGCCTGAACCCAGATGTTGGTGTTCCCTGGTCCAGTGATTAGGCATCTATTACTTTGTTTAGAGAGTTGGAGCCCTGTTCATTGGATTCTTTCTTGGACTTCTTATCTGTACTTATCTGTCTGTTAAAGCAAGATCATTGATACCTTTAATTCTGTCTTTTCTTTAGAAAAGCAGATCAAAGAACCTGTGCTAGCAGCCCACCCTGTGTGCTAGTGGGGTTGCTAATACACTGGTTCATTGGCTGTTCTAAATGAGACTTTAGTCACTCTTTGCAACTTGCTCATCACTAGTGAAACGGGGGTGGTGGGGTGGGGGTGGGGCGTGGTAGAGTCCAAGAGCAGACCAGAACATATTGATAACTCCTTCACCTCCTATGCCTACTATTCCTCTTTGGGTCCTTGACTCCTTGAATATTCATTGTCTATCATTTTCACCCCAGCCCTTCAGCTCATTTCATACCCTCCTTCATGGGCAACTAGGCGGTGCTGTAGATAGAGCACCAGTGCAGGAGTCAGGAGGACTTGAGTTCAAATCTCACCTCAAACACTTGACACTCACTAGCTGTGTGACCTTGGGCAAGTCACTTAACCCTAACTGCCTCATCCTGGGTCATCTCCAGTCATCCTGATGAATATCTGATCACTGGATTCAGATGGCTCTGGAGGAGAAGTGAAGCTGATGACCTGCACAGCCCTCACTCACTCAAAACAAAGTCAAATGCTAGTCATGTCATTATTTCTCTGATGGCATGGTCTTCTTTGGCAATGAAGGATGATCACACCCATCCTTCTGCAGACAGTTAAAGTTAATGGGCTTATCCACCATCAGAACTTTTAGGGATGGAATTGGCCCAGATGTGGGACAAGTGGCATGAGGATTGACTTACATTAATATTTTTGGAACATTTGATTTTTTTTATTTACAGATCCTTTCCTCTCTACCTCCAAAGTTTTGTATTTTAAAATTAAAATGACTTACTTTCTATTTCAATAATTTTGTGACATCTGCTGAGCTGATTAACAATATCTTTGGGATTTTCAAAGGCCATAATGACATTCTTTTACATAGATCCTACCTGACATTCTTTGTGTGCCATAGCTGTCCCAATTTGAGAGAGATGGAAATAGTGGAGTAATGAGAATCTCGAGTTTACCTGCAACAGTAAAGCTAGATTAGAATTTGCCTCCATATTCCTCCTTTCAGAGGCTCCTGGATTTTAAACACAGAAGAGATCTTATTAACTGTCTAGTTCTTTATAGTTTTATAGATGAGAGATGTATTCTTAACCAAACAGTAAATAAAGGCAATTATAAAAGATAAAATAGATAACTGTGATTATTTGAAACTGGAAAGCTTCTGCACATACAACATTAACATATATAACATAAGAAGGGAAGTGATGAAATGCGGGAAAATTCTTTGTGTCAAATTTCTCTGATAAGGGTTTGGGATCCAAGACACATAAATAATTAATAAATATACATAGGACTAATGATCATTTCCCAATAGATAAATTGTCAAAGGATGTGAAAAAATAGTTCTCAAAAACAAAAACCCTTCAAGGTATTCACAGTCATATGGAAAGATGTGCCAGATTATCAATTTTAAGAGAAATGCAAATCAAAATAACCTTGTGATTTCAGTCTTCACCCTTCAAATTGACACACAAAAAAAAGGCAACACTCCATGTTGGAAGAGTTGTGAAAGGCCAGGCACTAACATGCTGGTAGAGCTGTGAGATGGTACAAGCACTTTGGAAAGTAATCTGGATTCACACAAATAAAGTGATTAAAATGCCCATATCATACAAACTAGCTACTCCATTACTGTGTTTCTACTCCAAAGGAAGCCATTAATTTAAAAAAAAAAAAGTCTACATATACTCCGAAACATTTATAGCTTCATTTTCTGTGATAGCAAAGAATTGGAAACAAAGTAAACAGCCATGTATTGGGGAACGGCTAAACAAATTGTGGTACGTGAATGAAATGAAATATTACTTGTGCTGTAGGAAATAATGTGTGTGATAAATACAGAGAAGCATGGCAGGAACTATATGAACTAATACAGAATTAAGTAAGCAGAGCCAAGAAGACAATACATACAGTAAGTGCAACAATATAAATGGAAAGAACAACTACATATAAAAAAAATTAAAAGTAAATGTAACAAAATTATAAAAATCAAGCAGGACTCAAATGAGGAGATACAAGAAGACATCCTCAACCTTACCTCTTTGTGGTAGTGGAAGGTCTAGAAGTGTTATACATCACACGTGTTTCCAGACTTTTTCAATGTAACTTTTTTTTTACTTCTCAGAAGAAAATACTATCTGTCATATGGGATGACTTTCTGAGAAGGGGAGGAAAATATTTGGGAAAACAATGGTGATGTGAGAAATAGAAAATATCAATAAAAATTTATTTAAAATAAATTGTCTAGTCCAATCTTCTTATTTTATGGAAAACTGTGGATGCTTAAAGAAAAAAAAAAACTTCCCACTGAGCACATCTTTGCATTTATCACTTTAGGAGGGTCTTCATGGCTCTACTTTTCTTCTATCAAGCAGCAAAATATTCTTTAAAACTCACTTCTCCTCACCTCAAATCTCCTAAATTCCAAAATACTTACCAAATCAAAACACAGTGAGAGATCTTGGAGCCAGAGGCAGGGAACAGTTAAGGGCTGCTGATATAAATCTGAATCTTAAAGTTGGAAGCCGCCCTAGGTATCATCAAGCCAAATCCATAACCTATTGTGTGAATCTCCTCAAGCAATATCCTCCAAAATCCATAAAGACTTTACAGAGTCTTCTGGGTGACTATCTGCAGAAACAGGAAACTTACTATGTAACAAAACATTTTGAGACAGTTTAATGTAGAAAATTCTTTCTTTTCTTTATCCTAAATCTGTTTCCTTATAATGTCCTATAGAAATTAGAAATGTCCCAGGCAACTCTGTAAAATCATAAATTGCAGAGTATGTGCTGATTTGTATTAGTAGAGGGAACTTTTTCATTAGTAGGAATTATCTACACTGACAAAATAAGAGATCAATTTTTTAAAAATCTCCCAGAATTTGGAATTATTAGTCCTAGTTCTGCATTTTGGAGCTAACTACCCAGAAGTCTGTCTAATTTTCTCCTGCATAACAACCCTCCATTATTTGAACAATCATTATCCTCCTTAGTCTTCTCTTCTCCAGTTTAAACACTCTATTTTCTTCATATATCTTAGAAAGGAAGGGGGCAGGAGTAGAAGGAGAAGAAAAAGGATAGTATACCAGGAATGGGGAATAATGTGAACAAAAAGATGTGTGTTGGAAAAACAGAGGCCAAGTTTGGAGGAAATTTTCAATACAACAGGACAATGTATACACCAGCCATCAATTTGGTTTTATAAATGCTTCTTTGATTTTAGATTAGGTGGTCATGACATACTTCACCCAACATCAGAGTTTTGTTTTGTTTTTTTTAGCATTATGCATATTCATTTTGCTATTCCCGTCACTATTTCATACATCTGACACTTCCTGGGATCTGCCATTGTTTCACAAGTCTGGAATTTTCTACAAATACCAAATGCATTACCAAGTTTTATTCTTGGAAATATTTTCCAGTGTTTATGGTTGTAACTATTAGCATAGCAAGTGTGGAACTAACCATACATTTCTCTTTTCTTTTCATTTACTTTTGGTGTGGTCTTTTGGGTCCTAGAAAAAGTGAATAGAAAATCAAGATCCGGATAACTGACTATGACTATAAAGAACCCTCTCCCCTTTCCTGGCTTATAAAAAACTTAGTTGACCAGTATTTTAATTAGTGAAGCTGTCTTTCAATTCTTGCCTATCAAATTGGAGGATACAAAATCATAGACTCATAAATTTTGAACTAGAAGCAACCTTAAAGGTCATCTGGTCCAACATCTTCATTCTCCCAATGAAGAAACTGAGTTAAAGAGAAATTAAGCACCTTGCCCGAGGGCACATATGTATGTAATGGTAATTTAAATGGGAAGCTCTTTCCCATTCATTAATAGACCCATGGGACCTGCCTGGGTCACATGGAAGTCTGAGTCACATGGAGCCTGTGGTGGGACGAGTTTGCTGAATAGGTGGAATAGGAAGGAGTGGAGCAGGAAGGGTGGAACAGAAAGAGGTGGAGTTGGAGCAGAGCTCCAGCATGTGTTAGTCATGAGTGCAGTCAGAGCTGGGAAGGGTGCAGGCTGCTGGTTAGTATGAGTGAAAGAGTTCGTTTGTGAATTTGTTTAAGGGAGCTGGTGTGTGGAAAGCCTGGCACAGGGAAGGACTTGGGAATGGTGTTGTCCTCTGTATTGTTCTTGTGCATAGATTTTTTGTTACTATGATGGATTTGGCTTTCTGGTGTCTGAATAAACATCTTGGTTCTGTCTTCCATGTGGAGAATCTGTTGTATTTTGTGATTAAGAATTGTGCCAGGATATTCATGGACATTCTATAATAGGCGCTATGAATATCACTTTGGCACTACAGTGTAATAAATGTCAGGACCCAATTCTAACCCAAATCCCTGACTCCAAATCTTTTACTGTACTATGTCCATTACCAAATAACTTTTTCTCTGGAATACCCACCAAAAGGTCCTGAATCTAAGATCCTCTGAGATTCATGTTAATCCTTATGCAACAGCAACATTGGATAAATGGTATTTGAAAGGAAGACCCTAAGGAAAGACATCATACTGATCTGTTACTTTATTCAAATAAACCAAGTATCCCCTTAAAGAACACATAGTCTCAGAATCCCACTGTAGTGACTAGACAGTATGGGTAATTCAGAAGAACACTAGCCCCTTGTTAGTTTACTGATCAAGTTGATTGATCAAGCAGGGATGACAAGACCAGTGCTCTAGGATTTAGAGAAGGGAAAAATCCATGTGATTTTCAATAGTAAAGGAAGAGTTCAAGGAAGTCATGGGGACTTGAGGTAGGTCAAGACAATTGGTTTGAATTACAGTTGTACATGTAGACACAGTCTGGATCATCTGGGTTTCTATTCATTTGAAATTCAGTAGGCAAAAGTCATATCATAATAGCTAGCTATGATCAAGCTCAAATCATTTTCAGCAATAAAGGACTACTGTTTTTGAAGGCATCCTCAATCTCCTTTATTAACTCCTTCCAATATTTGAGAAGGCATATTTCTTACATAAAATTAATGTAATCACAGAATTTTAGAATTTGAAGGGATCTACTCCAAGCCATACCTCTAAAGGATTCCAATTACAACATCCCCAATAAGTGGTCATCTAGCTTTTGCTTGAAGACTTCCAGTAAGAGGAATTTCACTCATTCCTAAGACAACCCATTCCACTTTTGTGTCTAATTATTAGGAAGTTTTCCTTGATACCAAGCCTAAATGGACCTTTTTGAAGCTTTTACTCATTGTTCCTATTTCTCTCCTCTGGGGACAAACAGAATTACTCTAATCCCTCTTCCAAAGAATAGCTCTTCAAGTGTCATAGTTCATTATTTCAGTCATGTCTGTGGCTGTCATGCTACTCTGTGACCTCATTTGAGGTTTTCTTGGCAAAGATACTAGAATGGTTTGCCATTTCCTTCTCCAGCTCATTTTACAGATGAGGGAAATGAGGCAAACAGGGTGAAGTGATTCATTTGCCCAGGGTCTCATAGCTCCTAAGTGTCTGAGGCCAGATTCAAACTCATGAAGATGAGTCTTCCTGATTCCAAGCTGAACACTTTCTCCACTGTACCACTCAGCTGCCCGCAGCTCTTCAAGTACTTGATAATTATTAGGGAATCTGTTGCATCTCTTCTCCAGGTTAAACATCCCAAGTACCTTCAACTGACCCTCATGTGACATAGACTCAAAGTCCTTAGGACACTCTCCAGTTTATCAGTGTTCTTCTGAACAATGTGTCATAGAGAACTGCACATAATACTCGAGTTGTGGTCCAACCGGATAAAAAGAACAACGTAACTTTCATCTTGAAGAGAGACTTGGGGGCAACTAGGTGGCACAGGGGATAGAACACCAGCCCTGGAATCAGAAGAACCTGAGTTCAAATGTGGCCTCTTAACACTAGCTGGGTGACCATGAGCAAATCATTTAACCCCAAAGCCTCACTAAAAAAAATAAAAACAAAAGAGAGTTTTGCCTCAAGGAAAGCTTTGAGATTGCCTTATCACTTTCTAAACTGATAAGACGCATTCAGTCTACTTAAAAAAAAGCTCTTTTTCAAATAAACTGCTAATTGTGACTCCTCCACCTTGTATTTGTATAGAGGGTTTCCTGAACCCAGGGATAAGTTTACATTTATCTCCTTGCCATTTATTGCCTTTAATTAGATTCAACCCAATGTTCTAGCCTATTAAGATCTTTTTTGGATTCTATTATGCAATGTATTGGTATGTAGGCTATCCCTCCAAACTTTCTATTATATGTCAATTTGATAAGCAGGCCATCTAAACTCACATCTAAGTTGCTGATGAAAATGCTAATTGGTACAGATGTAATACCCTTTTCCCCACCCCCTATCCCATGCACTCCACTGATGACTTCCTTCCAAATTGGAATCAAAAATTAATGACGACTCTTTGAGTCCAGCTGTTCAACCAACTCTTTATCTATGTAATTGTACTACAAGTGAGCCCAACATCTCTGCATATTTTTCACAAGAAAAGCATGAAATATTTTATCATAATGTAACAGGGGATCTGGCCAACAAGAGTCCAGTCTTTAGACTGTGATCAAATGTTCCCTTCTTAGTGGATCATACGACACATTTTTCAAAATTCCCTGTTTGGTCCCAATTCATTTTGGGTTTCTTTGTCATGAATTTAACAATCGTGTCCAAGAACAAACATTTCAAGATACAAAGAACAGGGAATGCGATTGAGAAATTTAAAACTGTTATGTACATTTTTGAATTTTTGAAAGATATATATATATGAATACATATATATAATATGTATATCCATTTCTCTACATGTATGTGTATATATGTATGCTTATTATATACATGTATATGTGTGTATGTGTGTGTGTGTGTATTTCTGATTTACAAGGTAGTAAAAAAAATTCTTCAGGGCAACTAGGTGATGCTGTGGATAGCACATTAGGCTTGAAAGATCTGAGTTCAAATTTAGTCTCGTACACTTACTAGATGTATGACCCTGGCCAAGTCACTTAAACCTATTTGCCTCAATTTCTCACCTGCAAAATGAGCGGGAGAAGGAAATGGCAAACCCCTCCATTGTTGTTGCCGAGAATATTCTAAATGGAGTTAAGAAGAGTGGGACATGACTGAACAAGAACAAAATTTCCTTATTTGTGTCTCCTCCACATTTTTCTTTTAGGAATTAAAAAAACATTTATTGATTTTTTTTTTAATGTCTGTCACTACTACTACTTCCATACTACCCCACCCCCATGTCCTATGTAGTTAAACCCAACAAATCAACACAATGGCCATGTCTGAGAACGCATGTCTCATTCTTGAGAGAAGTTATTATTTCTCCCATATTAATAACCAATCATTGAATTAGAACCAGGATTTTTTCAGAAGCCTGTAGATTGATCATTGTCAGAAGGGCATTGCTGATGAATAAGATTGCCCAAATCCCCAGGGTAAAAGCCTTTTTGATTCTGGGTGACAGTTGTTGCCCCACCTAACTAGAGAATCTTTAAAAGAATTTAATTTAAGGTGAATTTCAGCCTATTGCGTTCAACTCAAGCAGGTTTGGGCAGGGGGGTAGATCCAAGGCTGGGGGTAGATC
Organism: Bettongia penicillata ogilbyi; assembly: GCA_023548195.1. Lineage (NCBI taxonomy): Eukaryota > Metazoa > Chordata > Mammalia > Diprotodontia > Potoroidae > Bettongia > Bettongia penicillata. Next base: position 4,796,697 of record JAJHZJ010000367.1, on the reverse strand, counting down.
CAAGGCTGGAAGTAAATGACACAATGAAAGTCACGTCCTCCCAGTCCTTCATTAGAATAGGTCTACTTCTCATTATATTTATTCTCGCATTACTTGTTAACCATTCAGTTGATTGCCACTCTCAGGAACACTAAAGGGCATAAAAGTGTTGAGTGGGTCCCATAAGGAATATTTGGCATTTGAGAATGTTACTGACCCCTTTTATTAATTATATGGTAGCATGGTTAATAAAATCATTTACCCAGAAACTATGCCTCTCAAACTTTTTATATATCATATTGTGCACCTATAATACATCTCCTATAATGTCTTCCTTAGGAACTCATGATTTGAAAATTCCTTTCACCAATGTGGATCAAGAATAATCTTAGTTCTTCGGCTCCCTATAAGGTTAAGTGACTTACCTTTGGTCACACAGCCAGTATATATCAGAAACTGGATCTGAAACCACTTCACCCTGACTCCACGACTGACTCAATATTTCCTACATCATCCTGCATCTTAGTATCCTACGCATTAGGTCTCTCTTGATGTGGACCAAGAACATATTCACTTTCTTTGCTGTCATATCACAGATTTGACTCATCTTGAACCTGAAGTTCACTAAAAGCTCAATAAGTTTTCAGATAAACTGCTATCTAATCATGGCTTCCCTATCCTGTATTTGTAAAGTCCAAGTGGAGATTTTACCTTTATTTAGTTCCACCTTAGATTCAAACTGAATGTCTAGCCCTCCAAGATCTTTCCAACCCTGATTCTATCATTAGTTTGTTGACTGTCTCCCAGCTTTATGTTATCTGCATATTTGACTAGCATGACTTTTATCCTTGTATACAAGTCACAGATTAAAAAAACAAAACAAAAAATGGTTTTTTTTCTTTCAACCAGTTCAGTATCTACCTAATAGCTATCCCACCTATGCAGAAAGGGGTGAGGGGCAATTCAATTAAATATGGAAGTCTATGTGGATAACATACAAAGTGGAGCATTCAGTTGTATCTCTAGGAGAGGAACCTGGAATTTATACTTTGTATCTAATGGAAATCCTTGAGACTAAAATGCAAATTCATTAGCAAGACTGAGTAACTCCATTTTAAAGCATTTATTTTCCCCATGCAATAGGGAAAGGATCCTCTCTTTAGCATTATCAAAAAAGTCTCCTTAGGTTTTTGTTTTGTTTCATTTTACTTTAAAAAGAGAGACAGAAAGAGAGAACGCAAAAGTACAAAAAGATATCATCAACATGTGCCTTCACCTGATAAAGCAATATGCTTGCTAAACACTCTATTGGTGCCACTTTGTGGAGTATCTCTGAAGTGCAGAAGGAAGATAGGACGAGCTCCAAGTGAGTGGGGTTGAATGGAGCCATCTGTAGGTGATATTAGAGAAAAATGAGCTGAATGACAAACTGTGGGGAAAAAAAAAACTAGCCTAAATACTATGGGGAAATATTTAAGAAGTGTTCTTTGCTCTTTAACTTATCCTGGGGAAAAGAAAGTCATGTCTGTACTGATGGATATGCCAATGAATGAAAATGTATAATATTTATGCAACCTCTTCATCAATCTATTACGTAGTTTTTCAACTCTTGAACTTTGATCATTTAAATTACAGATGTAATAGAAATATAATGCCATTTTCAATTCTGCTAGCAATATATTCAGATGATAATTTTACCTACAATCACAGGAGCAGATACAAGAAAATGCAATATTTGGTATGTTCAAAGTTTTCCTATCTCTCCACTTCCATTCAGTTGTTTGTCCTTATCAAGTAACATTCAAATTCACTTACCTAGCATTCAAGTCTGCCAAAATTTGGTGTAATCATATATCTCCAACTCTAGCTCATGTTACTCCTTCCCACATACTTTACAGTCTACCAAGTCAAAGGATATCCTCTGGCCACTGAACACAGGGCTGTGTTTTCCTACTTCTTTGCCTTCGTTCATGCTATTTATTACTTTGTCACAATTTTCCTGTTTTTAATTTTACCACTCCTTTAAAGCTGAAATGAAATGTCACTCTGTCCACAAAGCCTCTTCTCATTTCCTCACTCAATAAAGCCTCTTCACACAGAACTTGGTTTTTGCAAACTCTCCAACACATTTCCATGTTGTACTGCATATTCTAGTTATTTTTTTCCTCCCCTCCACAATAAACTATGATTCCCATGAAAGCAAGGACCATGTTTTATTTAAATATAGTATCATCTCCAGTGCCTCACATAGTGTTATGTACACAATAGGAAGGGACCTAACAAATATTTGCAAAAGGGAGGGAGGGAGGGAATGAGGAAAGGAAGAAGATAGGGAGAAAGGAAAGAAGGAAGGGAGGGAGAAAGGGACAGATGGAGGGAGGAAAATAGGGAAGGAGAGAGGGAGGGAAGGGAAGTGAAGGAGAGAAGAAAGGAAAGAAGGAAGAAAGAAAGGAAGGAGAAAGGGAGGAAGGGAAGGAAGGAATATTTTGATAAACATATTCCCAGCCTGCCATTTATATAGGAATAGCATCATGGAGGAGAGGAAGGAAAGATGAATCTGAAGACAGAGGATACATTAGGATTCCCATTCTGCTACTTAAAAGCCTTTGAAATTTTAGTTTAATGATTTCATCCTTCTCAGCCTCATTTTTTTTTCATCTGTAAAATGAGGGAGTTTTGTAGGTCTCCTATAGCTCTAAATCTTATGATGCTATAATGGTGGATTCTTGGAGACTGATTGGGATCACCAATTCTAGTGATTACCCATGAACACTTTGCAGTTCCTCAAACACAACAGTCCATCTTCCATCTCCAAACTTTTGACTCAGCTGCCACTCACACATGGAATGCTCTGCCCCTCTTGCCTCGGTCTCTTAATTTCCATGGTATCCTTTAAGATTGAGCTCAAATCCTCAATTTGTTGTGGTCTTAAAATGACCAAAGGAAATCAAAGACATCCCAAACCTGAGAATGAAAGAGAGTGAAATACAAAATTTCATTTAAAGTTATAAGGTGCCTCTATTTACCATTATTCAAGTTTTTCTTTTTGTATCATTCCATGAGTGTGAATACTAATTAGACTATACCTATCAATTCATTTGTGCCTCTAGGAAGCAGTATAGTCACTTTGATCTGTCTCCTTCACATTTATATTTCTTAGCAATGTGCATTTAAGAAAAATATTAGTTATTTTAATTTATATGTATTTTATATGAGTTTATGCATGCATATACAATATATACATGCATGAATATATGTGCATGTATGTTTACACATACTTATCCACACATGCATATGTACATACATACTTGTTTGCATGTGTAAATAACTACACCCATACAAATTCTCTATATGTAGTATATAATATTTTCAATAACCTTAATTTGGGAAGCACAGTTTAGAATGGAATGCGATGGAAACACTAGCTACTAGTGGAAACATTAATATATGCTTGGTCATGATGTTTTTATAGGTGGAAATTCCATCTATATCTTCTTCACAAACCGACAAGTACAAAAAGTCTCCTGATGTAAGTACTAGTCACCTTTTCCCTAACTCGTTTTGTGGAACTGGTATTACATGAATGTGTGATACAATTCTCTAATGGTCACTCTGACCACTAAATGTTTTCTGAAAACTACTGGACCTCATCTCAAATCTACCCGTGTGCCTAGAAAGAAATAATTTAAGCCTAGTAAGGCAATGTCACAGTGATAGAAAAAAAATTTATTCTCATTAAAGGAGTGGTAATAGTCAAACAAGGGAAACTGTGCCCAATATTTATAGGGATGGCATAGGGATCTTTTTCTCTGAGCTCCCTAAACAGAAAGTCATTGTATAAACTATCATAAATTTAATGCTGGGTGGGGACTTCAGAGCTCATCTACATATGAGGTTGTGGTTTGTCCTTCGAACTGGAAGAGAACCTTGACATCAGGTAAATGATGACATGACTTGCAGTTGACTTTGATTTGAGTGAGGGAGGGCTGTGCAAAGTCTCCAGCCTCACTTTCTCCTCTAGTTATCTGGGTCTTTTAAGTTAAGGTCTTTTTCATTTTGAATGAGGCAACACCCATTCAGTGAATAGGTCTCTTTAAGAAGTGAATCAAAGGATGACCCCCTTTAATTAAAACAAACAAACAAACAAAAAACAAACAAAAAAAAAACCAATCCAACTGGGAGGGCAAGACCCTCAGGGTTGCTGGTCAAAAGAGAAAGTTACTATTTACCTTCACTCAGAGCCTGGAGGGCCCAAAATTAACCATTAAGTGGGGCTTGGGCCAGGATCTCTTGATGTCCAACCTAAGAGCTCCAGAATGAAGTGGGTCGAAGGTTTGGACTTGGAGAAAGAAATCTAGCCAGTAAACCCCAAATTAACTAGGTAGTTTTCAGTAGTCAAAATTTCCCTTCCTTTGGTGGATAGAATTCCTTCAAGTGAGGGAAGGAGAGAGGAAAGGAAAGAAGCGGGGAGGAAAATGAGCTGAGTTGCCCAGATGCTCCTGGCATATACTCACATATGAAAAGATCAAGACCTAGAAAACTAAAGCGGCTTATGTAAGACCATGCTGGCAGTAAGAAGTGAAGGCAGGATTTGAACCCAAGTTCTCAGATGACAAATCCATCCACACATTCCATTGCCCCATTTTTTGAACACAGCACTCCTGGCAAGGCAATAAGCTATAGCCTCACCCCATGTTTCCCCACTGACCTTTGGGTAGCCTGGAATTTTGTTTCCTCAGAGATGCTGATATTCTATACTTCATAGTTACACATCTCCAGAAGAACACTGGTATTAAAAAAGATAGGCTCTTACTTCAGTGATTCGATATATCTAAAGTATGTGGTCAAAGGATGGGGAAACTATTCCTATTTTTATTGATGTATTTTTTTTAAAGTGACTTTTCTATCACAAATACAGCTCTATTTTGCTTGGTACCTAAGTATCACTCTCTAGATATAAGATAAACCAAGGTCTTCTGACATGAAGGTTATATTTTTATTTCCTCAACACCATTCTACAAAGCATAAGACACTCCTAAAATAATGTGCAGATAATATGATATGATGTACAAATATGACACACTTTTTCAAGAATTAATCAACAATATTAATAATAGCAAATAGTTATATAGTACCTACTATGTTGCAGGCACTGTGCTAAGTGATTTGTAATTATTATCACAACAATCCTGGAGGTAGGTGCTATAATTACCCCCATTTTGCAGATTAGGAAACTGAACCAGACAGAGGTTAAGTGACTTGACTAGGGTCACACAACTACTATGTGTCTGAAGTTAGATTTAAACTCGGATCTTCTTGACTTCAGGTGTAGTGCTTCAGGTGTAGTACCACCTACCTAAAAATAATATGTGTATATATTATTTAAATACACACATATGCATGTATGTATGTATGTATATAGATAGACAGCATCTACTATGTGCCTTGAACTGTACTACATTCTTTACAAACATCTTATTAGATCCTTATAACAAGCCTATGAAGTAGGTACTGTTAATATCTTCATTTTACAGTTGGGGAAACTGAGGCAGGCAGCAGTTAAGGTCACATAGCTAGTAAGTGTTTGAGGATGGATTTAAATTCAAGTCTTCCTAACTCTCGGCCCGTGCTCTATATACTATATGACCTAACTTCCTTGGACATGTTTTTGAAGTTCTTTATTAATAGAAGATGTTGTTTACACTTCCACACACAGCTCTCTCTACCTATCACCACTACCACCAAAAAGAAAAAAAAAAGGATTTCCTAGTAATAATATTTTTTCACAATCAGTCAACAAATACTTATTAAACATCTGCTATGTACCAGGTACTGTGCTATGTACTGGGATACCAAAAGAGGAAAAAGTCCCAGTTATCAAAGGAGTTTGACATTTTAATAGGGGAGAAAACCAGCAAATGAATAGGTGATAGATAGATAAATAGATAGATAGATAGATAGATAGAAGTATGTGTATTTATACATACATACACACACACAAGCTTTTTACAGAATAAATATGAAATAATTGAGAAAGGGCACTAGAATTAAGAAGGGTTGGGAAAGGCTTCCTGTAGAAGACAAGATTTTAGTTGGAACTTGAACAAAGCCAGGGAGGTCAGTAGCCAGAGGAGAGGAGAGAATGTGTTCCAGGTATGAGGGGGCAGCTAGAAAAAATGCCCAGAGCCAAGAGATGGAATATCTCATTGGTGGAAGAGCCAGAAGGCTAGTGTCCCTAGATCTAAGAGTACATTTTGGGGAGTAAGGCGTTTCTTGATGTCTAAGCATATTTACCAACATATCTACCTTGGGACATTATATCTCTATTAGTGCTACCTAAGATTATATTAACCTTTTGGGCATCCATATATGGCACAGTTAAGTTAAACTGAGCTGGCAATAGATTTAAACCTTTATATCTTTCTTTTTCTTTCAGATGAACTGCTTTGTAGACCTGCGTCTTATTCTTGTTCCAGTGAAGTTGTTTTTTAAACCTTCATGAGAAATTTACATTTAACTCTGTCAAATTCCATCTTATTAGGTTTGGTCCAATGTTTTATTTTTTTAAAGACAATTTAGGGTCCTGATGCTCATGTGTGCTAGCTATACTTCTCAGAATTGTGTTGTCTGGAAATATAACATGCAAGCATCCTTGCCTTCATACAAGTCACTGACAAAATTTAGTAAATTAGCATCTTCTCTCCTTTAATGCCACTCCACTACAATAACTACAAAATCATAAAGAAGTAATTCAATACCGTTCTATATTTTTATCTCTTTAATGAATTAACACTCCCCCCCAATGCAAAAAATTCACTTATTGACCAATCTTCTATTGACAAGTCTTTTCATGTTGAGTTAAGCCAGGCTACAGACAGAAGATATAGTCAGTTGTTTTTTCTCTACCTTTTAAAAAAAATCAAAACTGCTTAACCTTGTTATCACTATTTCCTCTCCTCATATTGCTCATCCCTTGACAATTTGACTTGTGCAATTTTTATGAATCCAGCCACACTCTCTTAATATTAAATTATTATGTTCATGCATTCTTCATACCAGGCATGGGTCAAAAGATTTTGATTACCAGGGATCAACCTTAACTGTGCTTCTGTGAGCAGGTTTATGGATAAATTTTGGAAAGAATAGAATGTCCATCCTGAAATTTATAGGTCTAAGGACTTTCTTGGAATGGTACTATACCAGACATGACCACCTGGAGAATATACTGTGAAACATATGGAGGAAGCAGAATATGGTTTGACTGCATCGAATAAATTTTGTCAGCTGCTCTGCTTATTCCTTTATCTTTACCTAGCAGAAAAGAAGAGTTACTTGTTTGATCTAAATTCTTTTCAATGTGTTCACTGCTTTGAATGTTTTGTCCAGTCCTCTTTTTTCATTATTAGTTATTACATCATGCCTTTGTAATGAGGGGCCCCAAGTGTTCATGTTAACAGCAGCTATTTATCTTAGACACAGATTCCTTAATGGCTGGATGTTTAGGAAAAATGGGGAAGTTTATTCCTTGTTAAACCAGAGTGTTGCTACCTAAAGAGCTTTTAGAATAGATTATTTTAATTCCTTTTTATGACATATATTTATTAAGTTCTGCATCCCCAGAGAAACAGTGAATAGCGTAGTGATGCTTTCCATTGTGGTTACTTCTATCTCAATAAATTAATGTTATCCTAAGGAATGGCTCTACAAGGGCCATGTCCTTGTTTCAGTTGGACTCAGGGTATATACACATAAAACAATCTCAAATGTATCTGTTTATAAATATTCAGAATAAAGGCTATATAACAGTTCTCTGGCTCCACTGTCTGATTGCCAGACCTGTTACATTGCCAGACCTTCCCTACCCCTCACCCCCAGTTCTCTAGCACAGAGGACCATTTAAACAGGTAATATTTGATCAGTTTTTACTTCAAAGATATAGCAAAGAGAAACATAAAATATTCCCCTCCCCCTCAAAAAAAGTACTTTAGGACCATAATTCCCACACCCATTACCACAGTCTCTGGGGAAGGTTGGAGGAGATTAGTTAGTTAGGTTCATAGTGTACCTCATTTTCTACATAGCATTGATGCCACTGAGTTCAAGTCCAAAGCCCTGCTAGGTTGGCATCCCCAATCCTTGCTCCCTAGGACTTCACTGCACAGTTGGATGCAAAATCTAGTCTGAATTTCCAGACTTCTGAATTCCCATGCCTTAAGCTTCAAGACTATAGGATTCACTCCCTATACCTAGATCAGAAAAGGAAAAATAAAAGGTCAAAACTCCTGAGACTCATTTTTCAGAGCCACATGTCTAGGGCTAGGGGGTAGAAGAAAACCTATAAGGCCCTTCCCCCTTACCACTTAGTGCCACCTGCTATGAATGGAGTCCTTTACCTTTAGGAAAAAGCATGAGCCATCCTTGTTAGGCAGTTTTAAAAAGATTCAGCCAGTTCTTATTACAAACCCAATTGAAAAAGCCTGCTTACTTTGATGTAGAAGCTCAGCACAGAAAATTTGGGCAAGGTTCAGTCCTTCAGTGCCAAAGCATGTTCCCAGGGTCTTCTGAGTAGGTGACACCACCCTAAGTTCCCTGGCCATGTGTCAAATCCCCATAACAGATGATTTAGTCAAAATATCTTTATGGAAATCTCACAGGGCACATTATTTGGTAAGGAGTCCCTTGTTTATACTGGGATCAGACCTCAGCAAACTATACCATGCTGAACGCTGAAACTAAACTGGAACTGGAACTGGAAAATAAAAGAGATTTCTCAGTTATAATGAAAATAGTTGTCACTAGACCCTAGCATGTTATCACAAAACCTATTGCTTTACCCTGGAGGAGAACGCCTGGTATAGAACCTTTCAGAGGGCTATTTAGAAATTTATAGATATTCAGATATTTCTGGGTAACTTACTGACAAAATGTTGAATGTAGAATAAAAGGCATCAAGAGTAATATATATATATATACAGCAAACACTGTCAATGACAGGAAATACCAAGTCAAAAAAAAAAAAAAAGCAGACTAAACTGCTACATAAACCTAGTAGTCTTCCTGGTAACATAGGAGCAAATATCCTTATATACCTCAAAAACCTGGAAGGATATCACTTACAGTGCCAGAAAACTGGAAAGGCATAAAGGGACCAAGTCATGAAGAGCTTTAAATATCAACAGGATTTTATAACTTCTTCTGGAGGTAATAGGAGCCACTAGAACTTATTGAGTCAAAAAGATACTTAAGTTTTAAAAATATATATTTCACCTTGGCATCTAGGCAGAGAATGGATTGGAATGGGAAGACACTTGATACAGTAATACCAATTAGGAGGTTATTGCAATAGTTTTTCAAGATATGCCTGAACTAGGATTCTGACTGTGTGAGTAGAGAGAAGGGGGAAAATTCCTGAGAAGTTGTAGAAGTAGAAATGATAAGATTTGGCTACAAATTAGATTATGAAGCAAAGAGAGTGAGGAATTGAAGACAGCGAAGGAATAAAAGGAGGATGGTTGTGGGGAAAAAAATAATGATTTCTGTTTTGGGCACAATGAATTTTAAATTCCTATGGGACATTTATTTTGAGACATCCAAAAGGTGATTAGTGATGTGAGACTGAAACTCAGGAGAGACAAGGGCTGAATAAAGTGAGAAGAGAATCCAGTTCATAACCTTGAGGAATATCCACAATTAGTGAACATGACATGAATGAAAAGAAGTCAGACATAAGAAAGAACCAGGACAGTTCAGTGTCATGAAAATTTGATGAAAAGAAATTAGCCAGGAGATGGCGGTCAGAACTATCAAGAGGGATCAGACTTAAGCAAAAGCCTTTAGATTTAGAAATTAAGAGATCACTGGCTATTTTGAAGAGAGGTATTTCAGCTGAATGACTGGATCCAAAGCCATATTACAAAGGGTTTAGAAGAGAGTGAAAGGAAAAGAAGTAGAAGCACCTAGTACAGACAGCATTTTTGAGGTCATGTTTAGGGAAAGAGAGATACAGGGTGAGATTAGCATAGATGAATGATCAAATGAGGGGTTTTCTTTAAGTATGGTGGACATATGGCCACCTGTGTAGGCAACAAGGAAGGAGCCAGTAGAGAGTGATAGATTGAAGATTGAGTGGATATGATGGTAAGGATGGTCTACTGGAGAAGTTGAGAAGGAGTGAGATAACAGGCACATGTGGAAGGGTTGGTTTTGGCAAGAAGAACCATTTCTTTATTTGACTGGAATGAGTGAAGATGTCTGAATGAGATGAGAAGAGGAAGAGGGGAGAAAGAGGAACTCTTGACACAGCCCCATTTTTTTTCAGTGAGGTATGAAGCAAGGTCCATGTCTGAAAGGGTGAGGTGGAGTGACAAAGGAGGCTTGAGGACAGGGTTAGAACTGCTGTGGGGACTGGGATAATGAATCAATTAGGGCAGAATAGAATGACTGACTTGCTGTAATGGGGACTCAATTAAGATTAGGTAACAACAACTGGTAGTTGAACTAGTAAGCACAGTTCGGTGATTTTTCTTCAGCTCCGTTTAGTAACACATAAAGAGAATCAAAAGCAGATGGTGGAGTAATCAAGCATTTGGATTTGGCTAAGCTTGACTGATGATAGGACAAGGGGCCAAAAGATTCCAGAGGGAATGAGAGGGTGGACTTGAGTTTTATTTTTCCTCTAAGAAATTGAAAGAGAAGAGGGAGAAAAGTCTAGCCAGTGCAGTGGTAACAGGAAAGAAATGAAGAGTGGATGAAAATGGGAGTTATGGAGAAGAAAGAATATGGTTAGGATTACAAGACAGAGAAAAATAAAATGATAAAATATTATGATGAGGGCTCAAATTAGAGGGAGGACCTTGTGAGTAGAGAGGAGAAACCATTTTAAAGAAATGGTATGGTGGCAGAATCGGCAAGACTTGGAAAGTTTTTGTATATGTGGAGTGAGGGAGATTGGAGAGTTGAGGAGGACTCTGAGGTTATGAATAAGTGTGATTGATAGGCTGGTGGTGCTCTCAGAAAATAAGGAAGTCAAGAGGAAATGTGTGTTTGGGAGGAAAAATAATGAATTCTATTTTGGAAATATTGACTTTGATATTTCCATGGGACATCAAGTTCAAAATGTCTGATAGTAAAGTGGTTAGCTGACCTATAGGGATTTTCTAGTTCAACCCTCTCATTTAATAGAGAAGGAAACTGAAGGCAATGAACTTAACTTGCACAAAGTCATAGAGATAACATCAAAGTTATGGTGAGAATCTATGTCTTTTCTATTCCAAATTTAGTGTTCTTTTCACAACACCAGGGAAGCGTTGGGAATGGAGTGTGTATGTGGGTAAATTATTGGTAGTGGAATTTTTAAGGGTAGAAAGCTGAAAGAAATGTTTTAAAAACACACATATAATACTTGTACCCAAGATGTCTCCAAATGCAGACACTGAGTAATTTAGTTTATTTAAATGAATATGTTCACACATAGAAAGTACTATAAAAGGAGATATTAGACATGCCAGAAACTCCCATAAAAGGAGGAAAAAAAAGACTAATCATTCCCTATCCATCTATGCATGGGAAAAGATGATTCAAAAAATAACACTGAATTGGAAGTGTTTACAAAATTCAGCTGTTCATGGAAGGTAAAAAGGGCTCACAGCTGCTATATAAATGTGTTGTTGTAGATGAGTAAGTTAATGGCTATGTGCTAGTCTCTTAGATATCTAGAATATAATTTCTAATTAGTCAAAGCAATACAGTTTTTTAAAAAGATATATGAATGCACTGAATTGTAAATGGGATTTTGATATATATCGTAACAGTTGAAAAAGTGATGAGTTGGCACTCAATGACAGCAGTACACAGACGTTTCAGGTGGTTCAGCTAACTACTGACAGATTGCAGGAATAAGTTATTCATGTCAATAATGTCAAAGTTAATAAAGGCTTTACTCTTTTTTAAGTAAAATAAGTTTATGGACTAAAGTGTGAGAAACTGGGTTTTCATTCTAAGCTTAGGATGGTTAATCAAACTTCTCTTTACATCAATATTACAACAGAATTTCAAAGGGATTGGAACTTTGCTAATCATGCAACATGAGTACCACAATGAATACAACAGTTGCTGAATGGCATAAGGCATTATATGGAATTGAAGGTTCATAAGAGGCACTGGAAAGATCATTCTGAAGTGAGACTGATGATATAACAGCCCTTGAACACATTGATGAATTTTAGGATTCTAATCAATACAATGACCAATTGCAACTTCAGTCAAGTGAAGCATGTGTCCAGCCTTTCACTAGAGAGATGGTGAACTGCAGGTACATAACGAGGTATATATTGTCAGACATGGGCAATATGTTGCTTTGTTTCACTTAACTGTACTTTTTTTTTTTTTTTTAAAAACAAGGGAGTGATCTCTTGGGTGTGGAGAGGAGAAGGAATCATTGGGAAGTGATAGTAATTTTTTAAAAAGAACATCAATAAAACTTTTTTTTTTAATCCCAGCACTCAAATACCATTCAGAACTTGAGTGGGAAATGTGTGGCTTTTCAATTGCTAACAATAACTAAAGAATCCAGGGAGTGAGACTGGTCTTATTAGGAGATGAAAAGGAAGGACCTGTGGTTTTCATAGAGTCAGGAGATTTTTATGAGTATTTACCTGGTATTCTGACAAACTAAGACTTGTCCTAAATTGTTTCCTCTTATACTAAAGCTGCTTATTAAAATGATCTCATCTTTATAAAGCACTTGAAGGTTTACAAAGCATGTTTTTAAATGCCCCATAGGATTGATGCTAAGTACTTTATTATCCTTATCTGACAAATAAGCTTAGGAAATTTTCTGCATCAGACAGTTAGTGGTGCAATTAGAACTGGAACCCAGGCCTTCTGACTCAAGATTGGGGTTCTTATCACCTAGCCATGCTACCTTGAAAATCACAACAACTGTGACTTTTTATTTGGAGAAGTGTATGAAACAAAGAGGTGGAGCTTTGTCCACACATTTCCCATCAGTATGTCTGAGCCATCTAACAAGTATGTAAACAACATAGTTTAAAGCTGACTCTTCAGACTCATCATCACCATGTTAAGAATTTGTTTGAAAGAATCTCCATTTTACGTATACAACAAGATTACAGGGTGCATGTCAGGTTTTATTTTTTTAAAATTTTGCCTAAAGCAGAATGTTTCTTTTTAACAGTATTTTATTTTCCTCCAATTACATATAAAACAATTTTTAACATTTTTTAAAAATTGAGTTCCAAATTCTCTCTCCCTTTCCTCCCCTCTTCCTGAGGAAGTAAGCAATCTGATATAGGTTATACATATGCAATCATGTAAAACATAGTTCCATATTGGTCATTTCATGGAAGAAAACTCAAACAAATAAAAAAAAGTAAAAAAAAAATAGCATGCTTCAATCTGCATTTAGATTCTATCAGTTCTCACCCTGGGAGCAGATAGGATTTTTCATCATGAGCCCTTTGGGATTGTCTTAGGTTATTGTATTGACAAGAATAGTTAAATCATTCACAGTTGTTCATTGTACAATATTGCTATTACTGTGTAAAATGTTCTCCTAGCTCTGCTCACCTCACTTTGCATTAAATCAGGTAAGTCTTTCAAGGCTTTTCTATAAAGCAGAAATGTAAGACTTTTAACAACAGCAAAAAGCAATGTTTGGTAGATATGAAGTTGAGGATGACAAAGTGTCATGGAAAAAACACTGGTTTTGGACTGACTTAGGTTTGGATATCTCTTCTGAAACTTACTAGTTGTATGTAAGACATAGACTCAGAATTTGATGGGTTAGAAGTAGGGGCATGCTGGAGACAGCTCTTACTAGTAAGTGAGAGCCCACTGTTGAATTCTCAGTGTGAGCATTTAGACCTTGGAAATCTGGTAACTGTTATAAATCAGGGCTTGATTTGGGTGGGGGGGATTTATTGTCTAGACTTAAGAAAGTAGAAGAAATGTTAATACAGATTAAATTTAAAAGTTTGTTGTGAGTACATCTTCCCCCCTACACAAACATAGTTAAACATTTGCCAGCACACTCCTGGTTGGAGGGGGCCTTAGCAATCATCTAGTCCAATTCATATCCATACTATAACCTACCTGGACAAGTAGGCCAGCCTCTTCTTGGAGATCTTCAAGGAGGCACAATCCACCCTCTCCACATGTATGCCATGCTTCTTTTGGACAGCTCTAATTGTTCTTTCTTGACATCAAGTTGAACTCTTCCCAACTTAGGTCTGTTGCTTTGGTTCTCCCTTCCATAGTCAAACAAAACATATCCAATCCCTTTCCTAAGTGGAAATCCTTCAAATACTTTGACACAGCTATTACTTCTGCCTGTCTTCAAATCTCCTGGCTTTTGTTGTTGTTTAGTTTTCAGTCTTGTCCAACTCTTCATGACCCTATTTGGGATTTTCATAGCAAAGATATCACAGTAGTCTGCCATTTTCTTCTCCAGCTCATTTTACAGCTGAGGAAACTGAGGCAAACAGAGTGAAGTGATTTGCGCAGGGTCACACAGGATGAGGAGTCTTCCTGACTCCAGTCCTGGTGCTCTATCCAACACCACCTAGCTTCCCCTTTCTCCTGGCTAAACATGCCTAGTTACTTCAACTGACCTTTTTGTGTCATAAACCGAAGGACCTTCACCATTTTGGTTGCTCTTCTGGATTCTCTCCAACCCATAAATGTCAGACTAGCATCTAGTCTAATCTATGTCTATATAGCAATCCCCTCTACAACATCAAATCATTATTAACAGAGACAGAGAATCCACCATGTCTAATATTCCCCATTCCACTTTTGGATAATGTGGAAAATAGTATTTGTATTATTGGTCTGTTAATTAGCTTAAAAGGTTCAGATCCTATACTGATTGAATGATTGCCTATGTGAGCATCACAGACTTTGGTCAGGTTTGTCAGTCCGTAAGCATTTATTAAGTGCCTACTATGTGTCAAACTGGTCTAAGCACTGGGGATACTAAGTAAAAAGCAGACCCTGCCTCTGAGAAACTCACAATCTAATGAGGTAGAAAATGATGTAACAAGCCCTATACAGGACAATTGGGAAGTACTTGATAGAGGGAAAGAGCTAGAATTAAAAGAGAGATTGGGAAAGACTTCTGATAGACGATGCGATTTTAACTAGGAGATGAGGAAGCCAGATGTTCGAAAAGGTAGAGATGAGGAGAGAAAATATTCCAAATATGAGGGACAACCAGGGAAAACGTCCAAAATGGAGACAGGATGTCTTGTCTGAGAAACAGCAAGAAGGCTAGTATGACTGGATCTAAGAATATGTGCTGGGTGGAGGGTGAGTGTAAGGTGTAAGATTGTAATGTCAAACAAAGGATTTTTTATTTGATCCTGGAGGTGATGGGGAGCCAGAGGAGTTTATTGAATAGAAGAGTGACATGTTCATACTTGTGCTTTAGGAAAATCACTGGTGGCTAGATGGTAGGTGGTCTGGAATGAGGAGAGACTTTTGGCAAACAGATCAACTGGCAGGCTTTTAAGAGAGTCCAGGCTGCACCAAGGCAGTGGTAATAATATCAGAGAGAAGGGGGCATAATGAGATGTTACAAAGGTGAAATTGACAGGTCTTGGAAACAGATTTGATATAGGAGAGACAGTCAGGACTCGATGATGATGCCTAGGTTGAAAGCCTGACGAGCTAGGGTAATGGTGCTCCTGTCAGTAATGTTTTGCTGTTTTAGTTCTTCTGTTTAGTGCCATTTTTGCTTTTTTTATTGTCCATTATTGTCCATTCCCTCGGATTCAGCTTTCCTCAGTTCCTCTGTCCCTACTTTTTGCGTGTCTTCTGCAAGGCTAACTAGGAAAGAATTCATCTTGAAACTGTGATAAAGGCTCAGATGTATTCTACATACTATAGGAAATTGGTCTCTGAAAACTATTTTCCACCTTTTAGGGAAGAATTCATCTGGGAAGAGGGCAAGGATTCTGAGAGTTGATTAATAGGGCTTGCTGTGTTTTCCAGTAACCACAAAACTGAGTCACTTGCTTAGCTGTATGGCAAGCAGGGTTGCTAGTTTAGGGATCTCAAAATTCATTTTGTTTATTGGATTTTTAGGTAGACATCTGAACTGACCACTCCAGGAATAAGGGTAACTGATTTTTTTCCCTTTCAACTATGATAGAAGAACCAGGGGAAAAAGAGAAGGACTTGTGTCCAATAAAAAGAAATTGAGTTGGAGCATTTTGGTGAAGTAGGTCAAGGTTAAATTTGAGAAGAAATTTGAAAAAATAATTGGGAGAAATTGAAGAAAATTTGTAGAACAATCTCCAGGTACAGGCAATGATCTGGATTCTACTTTCTACATTCAAAAGCGGCAGAATCAAGAACAGTTAAGCTGGGGGGTACAAAAAGTTACTTACATTATTGGGGATGTCTGATTCTTGGACACATAACAAAGGTTGATTTGACAGTTGTCTTTCAATTCTTAATTAAAGGAACTAAAGAAAAAATAAGGGAAGAATAAGATAGCCCATATATATCCCCCAAGTTAGATATTATAGCAACAAGGAAGTTTTGAAACCAAAATACTCAGAAATTCACAGGAGACAAAATTCAAGAAAAGGACCAATGGTAAACTCAAACGTTTACACACAAATTTCTAAAGTTTAAGGGGAAAAACATATGCAACTAGAGGTCTTGAGGCAAGAATGCAGATTAAATTTCAAAAGTATCTCAGACACAGTGAAATAAAATTCAACACTAGACCATAACTTTGGATAGATATACCTTACTCCAAGAAATAGTGTAGGTAAAGGGGTGTAGGGTATTACAATTATTGCACATTTAAAAAGCATACACATCGGGGGTGAAGCCAAGATGGTGGAGTAGAAGCATGACCTGTAAGGATTCTCTCCCCACAATCCATAAAATACCTGTAAAAAAATGACTCTAAACCAACACTAGAGCAGCAGAAGCCACAAAACAACAGGGTGAAAGAGATTTCCAGTCCAAGACAGCCTGGAAGGCTGACAGGAAAGGTCTATCACACCAGTCTTGGAGCAGAGAGCAGCCCAGCCCTGGCCGAAGCACAACAGGGACAAGACCTGAACAGGCTTCAGGGAGCCACAAGCAGCAGCAGTTCCCAGACTGCTCAACCCACAAACGCCAAAGTCAGCTTCAAAGGTCAGTAAGAAAGCTCTTTCACCTGGATGAGAAAGGAAGCCGAATGGAAAAGGAGGTTCAAAAGCTCACTGAAGAAAATAGTTCTTTAGAATGGAGAAGATGGAAGCTTATGACTTTATGAGAAACCAAGAAATTACAAAACAAAACCAAAAGAATGAAAAAATAGATGACAATGTGAAATATCTCATTAGAAAAACAATTGACCTGGAAAAGTCATCCAGGACAGACAATTAAAAAATTATGGGACTACTTAAAAGCCATGATCCAAAAAAGAGCCTAGACATTACCTTTTATGAAATTATCAAGGAAAACTGCCCTGATATTCTAAAACCAGAGGGTATAATAAATATTGAAAGAAACCACAAATCACCTCCTGAAAGAGCTCCAAAAAAAGCAACCCCTAGGAATATTGTAGTCAAATTCCAGCGTTCCCAGGCCAAGGAGAAAATACTGCGAGTAGCCAGATTGTGGAAATGCAATCAGGATAACACAAGATCTAGCAGCTTCTACATTAAGAAATTGAAGGACTTGGAATATGATATTCCAGAATTCAAAGGAACTAGGATTCAAACCAAGAATCACCTACCCTGCAAAACTAAGTATAATACTTCAGAGGGAAAAACAGTCATTCAATGAAATAGAGGACTTTCAAGCATTCTGGATGAAAAGACCAGAGCTGAATAGAAAATCTGACTTTCAATCCAAGAATCAAGAGAAGCACGTAAAGGTAAACAGGAAAGAGAAATCACAAGGGACTTACTAAAGTTGAACTGTTTATATTCCTACATGGAAAGATAATATTTGTAACTCTTGAAACTTTTCTCAGTATTTGGAGAGATTATTGAGAGTTGGAGAGATTATACACACACACACACACACACACACACACACAAACACACACACAGAGGACACAGGGTGAGTTGAATAGGAATGGATGATATATAAAAAAAAATAAAATTAAGGGGAGAGAGAGGAATACATTGGCAGGAGAAAGGGAGAAATGGAATGGGGCAAATTATCTCTCATAAAAGAGGCAAGAAAGCTTTTTCAATGGAGGGATCAAGGGAGGAGGTGAGAAGGAAAAAGTGAAGCTTACTCTCATCACATTTGGCTTAAGGAGGGAATAACATGCATGCTCAAATTGGTATGAAAATCTATCTTACACTACAGGAAAATAGGGGAAAAGGGAATAAGTGGAGTGAGGGTGATGATAGAAGGAAGAGTAAATGGGATGAGGGAGTAATTAGAAGTAAACACTTTAGGGGAGGGACAAGATCTAAAGAGAGAAAAGAAGAAATAGGGGGCAGGATAGGATGGAGGGAAATAAAGTTAGTCTCTCACAACATAACTAATATGGAAGGTTTTAGCAAAACTACACATATATAGCCTTCATTGAATTGCTTGTCTTCCCAGTGGGAAGGGAAAGAAGTTGGAATGCAAAGTTTAAGGAATGAATGTTGAGAACTGTTTCTGCATGCAACTAGGAAATAAGAAATACAGGTAAAGGAGTATAGAAATCTACCTTGCCCTCCCAGAAAAGAGAGAAGATGGGGATAAGGGAAGGGAGGGATGTGATAAAAGGGAGGGTAGAGTGGGAGAAGGGGCAATCAGAATACACAGTGTTTTGGGTGGGGGAGAGGAGAGATAGGGAGAAAATTTGGAACTCAAAATCTTGTGGAAACGAATGTTGAAAACTAAAAATAAATAATTTTTTAAAAAATACTAAAAAAAAAAAAAAAGCATACACATCTAGGGGCACCTGGGTGGTGCAGTGAACAAAGAGAGCACTGGCCCTGGAGTCAGGAGGACCTAAGTTCAAATTCAGCCTGACACTTACTAGCTGCATAAAGTCACAACCCCAATTTCACTTAAGTTAATGCAAGGAGGAAAAGAAGTGACAACATAACACAGACCTCCTATACAAAATAGAATAAATAGTTGAATAATTTGGAACAGAACACAAGTTTACAACAAGAGGATTTCAACCATCCAGACATCTTCTCTGCTTGAACTTAACCTCCCTCTTTACAAAAAGCAGGGCATCAAACAATAATTACTTATTGACTTATCTTGATAATTTTGTCTTTTAAAAGGTGATGGAATCAACAGTGGCAAATTTTATTCTGGATCCTGTTCTCATTAATAGACAGGGATTGGTTGCTTGGGGTGGAATGACAGGAATATTGGAATGAAGTGACACCCCAACCAGTGTTACGATTGAAGAGAGAAAATCTGGGCACAATCTGAGATACTCTAGATTTTAGGAAAGTAACTCTCAAAAGTATCAGAGGAAAGAGGGATGGTAAGGAATGAAATTCAAAAGATGCAAAGAGAAAAAAATTTCAGTGAGGAAGGAAAATAGATGTGGATACCCAGGGAACTCACCAACTTAAGTTTTTAAAAGAAATGTACAGAAATTTGAAACAAAGGCAGGTCAAAGTAGATAAATGTAAAAATGTGGCATAGTCTTCTGTAAAAAAGTAATGCTACAAATGGTACAGCTCAGAATAAGCCAAAGCTAGAGAAGGAAGCCAAGGACTTTTCTTTTTTCATTTTTGTCATTTAGTTGTTATTAGGAGAGGAAAATGTATCAAAGAAGGGAGAGGGTCTTGCTTTTAGGGTCCATGGAGCAATGAAAACTAACAACAGACAGAAGGGAGAGATGCACAATCCTTGTTCTGTTTTCTCTATAAAAATGGCCTTTACACCATAAAAGAGAGAAAATGACTAACAGGGAGTTGATACTCAAGTAAGGAGAGCACCTGGTTGCCCTTGATGAATTCAAATAACTTGGCCAAGATCAACCACAACCTTGAGTCTGGAAAGAAGTGGCACCACTGTCACTGATACTTAAAAGATCCTAGAAAAGGAGAGGTACCACATTACTGGAAAAGGATAAATATCTTCTTTGTCAGAAAATGAAAGAGAACAGTGTATAGGTCAATGAGTTGGACTTCAATTATTGGGACAATTCTAGAACAGATTACTTTTGGGATGGCTGATGTATATCTAGTGAGCCAGCATGGCTTCATCAAGATCAATTCATGTCAGATTAACCTCATTTCCTTTGTTAATAGTATTCCTGAACTAGGTGAGGAAAATGCTGTGGATCTAGTTTCCCTAGGTTTTAGCAAAGCCTTCAATACAATACTTCATATTATTCTTGTGGAAAAGATAGGAATTTGATTATGATACAATCAGATGGATATAGAGCTGAACCCCAAAGAGGAGTTAGTTCAGTGTTAATTTGGCAGGTCTCCCAGGGAGTGCGCCACGTAGATCTATCCTTGGCCTTCAGCCAATCAGTATTTTTATTAGTGACTTGATTAAGTATAGATGACATAATTTGCAAATGGTACAAAGCTTGAGATAGAAAGGTAACATGATGGATGCCAAAATGAGGATCCAAAAGGATCTGCAAAGGCTAGACCACTGGCTTATAAGATAAACAATAAATTTAAATGTCATGTACTTGGGTACAAAAAATCAGCTCCACAAATATAAACTGGGGAAAGCATGGATCTAACTCCAAATCCAGCCCAACTATATTCATTTTAAAAAGAAAGAAAAGTCCTAGAGGTCTTTGTGAAGCAACTTACCAAGTTATACCAAACTGTTTGCCATTGTAATGTTTAAATATAGGTCAGCAGAAGAAAATCTACATCTATTTTAGGAAAATTAGACACAATTTCTAAAGGGAAATTTCACATTAGCCAACGTTGAGGGTTCCTAAAAGGTGGGATCATAAAATTCACAAGTTTTTTAACTCTCCACAGTAATACCAAGTTTGATCTCTGTTGAATTTGGCATATGAAAGCATGTCTCAGAAGATGCCCTTTCACTCCATGCTTCTAAATGACTATAATATACTGTAGTATTGTATGTAGTACATCATTATCATATCCCTTAACATAAGATTCCTGCATATGGCACTGAAAATGGATACCTTTTCATTATTTTACCCTCACTGAAAATTGAAATGAAAGAACTTTATGTTCTGGCTGAAGCAGAGTAGTCTAGCGGGCACAGTGGGGAGCTGGGATTGTAGTCAGGAAGAATGAGTTAAAATTTGGCCACAGACACTGTGATCCTGGGCAAGTCTCATAACCTCTGTTCTCCTCAACTTCCTTAACTGTATTATAGAGATAATAGAACCTACTTTGCATGGTTGTTGTGAGGACCAAATGAGATATTTGCAAAATGTGTAAGCACCATGCCTAGTACAGAACAGGTGCTATATGACTGCTTATTCTATCCCAAATGTTTGGAGCCCACTGGTATAAACTTGTTTCAAAAACTAAGCATTTTCTAAGTATGTAAACCTTTTCTATGGAGATAATCTGAGTGCAGACCTTGGATTCGGGATAACTTGGATAGAAGTCTCATATGAAATGCACTGTGTGTCCCTAGATAAGTCATTTAATCTTTATGTGACTGGCATCTCCATCCCATCTGCCATATCCTTTTGGATTACCTTGGTGAAAAAACTTTCCACATCCAGATTCTCCTATGCTACCAACAACACAGATCTTTCTGGTACTCATATAAGTCCTTCACATTCAGAGAAAAATGTTATGTATGGTTATGTCTCTTTCACACAAATATAGTTTTAAAAAGTGATTTATGATTACTGCCATTGCAGGCTAATTTTGAAGACCCCTGAGGGTTATACATGCTTCAGGTCAAATCACAACAAATTAGGAGTAAACTCGAGTACTATAAAGTTGAAGTTGGTGATGATAATTAAATCACTTTTCAGTCTATTTCCTTCCTTCTTTTCCCCATTTCATTTCTGTTTCTCCATTCCCCTTCCTCTTGCCTATGATTTAAATTTCTGGCAACTAAAGCAGTCATTTAGCTTTACTGCTGGGGGTTAGGCTGTGGCTGAAAAGAAACCTGACGTGGCAGGAATGCTGGGGTTGGAGATAGAATAAGGTACTGGGTTTGTATGTTACTTGTTTCATCTTAGGTGAGAAACCTCACCTCTTTTATTTGTAAAATACCGAGGTTGGAGGAGAGGATCTCTCTGTACATCTCAATATGAAACATACATGAGTTAAACTGACCACTTTTTTTTAATCTCCATAAAATGATGACCTCAAAGTCCTTCATAGGCTAAGAAATTTTGACTTACACTATGGAAATAAATGCTGTCATACTTATTTGCAAAATGAAAATAACAAATTATTTAATTGTAATATTCCATGTTCTCTTCACTAAACTCTTAATAGAATATTAACGATATGCTTTCAGAAATTAAATGAAAACAATCTAATACATCTAGGATGGTGAGGATCCTTTAAATTCAAATAAAATTTTGCTTTGCAGTTTTAAATAATGTGTTTTGAAGTAAAAAATTCTCAGGACCTAAACTGTGAATGATACAGAATATTAACAACAGTGAATTGCATGTAACAAGAGACATAAGATTGGAGCAAAGACATGAATAAAGAGGTGGGTGCATCCTAAAATGAAAGGTAGAGAACCTGAATGCTGAACTAGCATGCTGTGTAAATCTTCTATGGAAAATTTATTGAAAGGTATAATCTAGAACTACACAGGAAAAGGTATGACTGCACTGTAACCTATACAAGCACACTGAACTATTAAAGTATTCTTTCTTCAATTCAAAGGAAGAAAATTCAAAATTTTCAATTCAATGTGGCATCAGCAAAATAGATGAACTTCGATAATTCTGTTGTTAACTGGGAAGAAATTAAACATTAAGGTCACATCACTAATATTAAAGGGGGAATCTACTGTCACACTAGTACACTTTGGCACCACAAAGCTAAGTCTACGAATATCTCATTGAATCTTTTAGGATGTGTCTTGGTGACACTGCAACAACTGCCTGACTTGGTAACTTTACACAAACACAATCAAATTTAGTCTACATTTGTGCTTTCCTTTGGCTTAAGGGGCTTTGGCTTCACCAAAATTTTACTTCTCATATGAAGACAGATGCAATACAAAAGAGTTTGTTGGCTATGTTTTTTGGTACCAAGAAGTCATGGACAGATTGAATAGAAACGTTTTAAATCATTCATTCATTTATTAATATGTTGTCAAACTCAGGAATTTTTTACACTTTTGTATTTATTCCATTTTACTTTCTCTTCTGATACACACCTTTAAAAAAACATTTAACTCTTTCATGAAGAAATATTGTTAAATATTTAACGCAAATGAGTAATTTCATTATTGTCCTATAGCAATGTAACTGAAACACTATCCTCTTTAACCCAGTAACTCATTGAAATGCCTTTGCTTAACAGCTGCTTCTATGAGCAAGGGAGTTTGCCACGATTCATTTCTACTTCTTAGGAAAACACTGCTTTACACTGTAATATAAATTAAAGAATATCATTTCTGTAATACAGATGTTTCTCTGTGCTGTAATGATACAGAATAATCCTGTCACACTCTCCAGCATTCATTCAAATTTATTAAAAAACTTAACCATTTTCTTTAAAAGGCACACACATTTACAGGTTCAAATCTTTATTGTTTTAAAATTCTACATGTCTTTTACAATACAATAATTTGTTACTTAAATGACTTTTATATGGTTAATGTACAATGAGTGTTTTTTTCCTGAAGCTCAACCATGAATTACAATTTCATCAATATGATTTTTCTAAATAGATTAATACAAGACTTCTGTGTTACTGGGAAGGTTCATGTGCTTACATTTAAAACTGTCAATGGCACAAATTCTTCCCTTCAGAATCTATATGATCAATCCATTGAAAGTGCTTTGAAGATTGCTGATTACCTGTGGCTGATCTTAAAATCAGTCAATCTAATTGTAGGGTTCCTTTTTTCCTTCCTTGAAACATCAAAGGGCATTTAAAAAAAATAATGAAACAAGTTGTGGTAGTTTATCTACAGAGGCAAACTCATGTTTAAGAAAATTATATGATTATCTGCATGCAATGACACTCTTTAAATAGTTTTGAAGAATTTATACATATTATAAAGAATGTGTTAAAGAGAGCAAGTATCCTGATTTTCACAAAAGGACAAATGCTGGTAATAATGGTAACTAACATTTAACATCTAAGTTTGAGCTAATGTATATTTAACAGGCAATTAACATGGCTAATTTATAAGCCACAATGTATAGGGTATGCCCTTTGAGAAAATGAACTAATTTGGTCCGTATTTTCTAGAGTCATCTGGGTAAAAAACTGTAATTCAGCCAAGGGATTTGATGAATTTCTTGTTTCTAAAATGTAATTTGTTAAAAAATAAATGTTGTACATTAATGAAGTATATTGTCATATTGACTTCTGTATAAAAAAGATGGCCTTCTACTTTTGGAGTGATGGATGAACACTGTAGGACAAGGCGAAAAAATATGACAAAATGAAATGAATTTTCTGTGAGGGTTATACTTTCTTGTTCCACGGCACAGCTTTTACTCTGTAAAATTTGGTACCCAGAGGAACTTTAAATCTGTTTTGTGCCTAAGAGAGAGAGAAGAAATATTTCTTTAAATAACTAAACCAAATACATGGCACTCTTATCATTCTACTTGTTGTATGTGAAATTCAAGCTAAGGTAAGACATTATCTAAAAGTTATCACTGTAAGTAATTGAAAGACTTCATAATAATACTATTTCATCTAAAAAATTTTCTGCAGTAATTACAGAGAATTAGAGTGAGTCTTCAGTGGTGACTCAGAATGAATTAAGGTTATTAAAAATGAGACATGTATGTACTTACTAATCATAAATAAATCATTGACACTAAACCCATTATTTTTAAATCATGAAATAATTCTTTTGTATCTTCACTCAGGGAGGTTTGATAGACAAAAAGAAAAATATTTCTGTGTCAAAACAGACCTCTTTTGATTGTCACTAAATTTATAGAGCTACCTTTCATGTAAGACACTACTGACTCAGCAGGGATAAAGTAAGAATTAATCTTTCAATCGGTAACCTAACTGATTATCTGTCTATACCCTTTATGGCAAATGACACATACCTATCAAGATTATTTGCTAGGATTAATTAGGACTACAAAAAAAGGGGTGACTTTCTTGGGTTTCACTGGAACCATTCTCTAACTTGGAGAGGTTTACAAACTTATTTGTCCTACTGCACCCTTTAAAAAAAATTACTCACTGTCTCCTGGGATTAGGTTAAAGCCTTATTTTTATTTAACACCCCACAACTGTACCTGAGGCTACTCCTGCCCCCCAGATCATTCCAATGCCCTGACATCACTCACTTTGGGAACCTATGCTCTAATTGGACAGGGAATGATTATTACTGATTTCTACATAAAGCACTGTAAGTTTTCTTTACTAATTCTATGCTTTGTATATCACATCCTCTATTTTGTTTTACCTTTTTGGCTTGACAATATTCCTTTTCCATTACTTTTCCAAGTACCCAGGGTCTTCTAGATGTACCTGAAGCTAATAAGTTACAGCATTAATTTGATTTTAAAAATAAAATCTCCTACAAAGCACTTCAACACTTTAAAAAAAATAAGTAAAATCCTTGAGTTATGAATTTATAACACAAAACAAGGAAAATCTTAAATACTTGTGAACAATTTTTTAATCATTACCCTCTCTCCCCTTCAGTTAACTAGTAAGACATAACTTGAATGGATTATGGAACAGATTAAATTAAAATCTATACAGAAGGCACTGCAAATCTAAGAATTCATGACTCCACAATGGCACAAGAGTGCCACCTACTGCACTAACCAAGAAGATTTTATTTGAAGAAATACAAAAGAAATACAAAAAATAAACTGATAAAAAAAAAAAAAACTGACATGAGGCAGAATATCATGCGCATGCAGCAAATAAAAGGATTTTTGGAGTAGAAAGTTCTAAAGTAAGTGGAGAAGGGCAGAATGTGTTTAAAAGGAAATGGAAAAATGCTCTTCAACATTCAAAGCTGCCACTTTCTTGAATAAGTGTTAGATGATAGTAACAGGGACACTAACTTATTAGGTGAGTATGTTCTCAAACTTTGAACAGCTTTAGGGACAGGGAGCACTGACTTTTAAGAAGGGTTGTCACAAAGAAGAATAATTAGATTTCCCCCTCTCCCCTGCATTTGGTCTTGGATATCAAAATAAGAAACAACAGTTGGAAGCTGTTAAGAGAATAGTTTAAGTTTGCTGTCAGGCAAAACTTCCTGATAATTAAAAAGCTGGCTACCTAGAATGATGGCGAGCTCCCCCTGCATGGAGGTCTTCATACAGAAGCTCAACACTTGCTGGGTATGTTATGGTAGAAATTTTCCCTTTTTTGTATGAATTGAACTAGATGGCTAGATGGATGACCAGAGGTCCCTTTCAACTCTCCAATTCTATGAAATTTTATGGCTCTGTGAGTGCAAAAGGTTCTGGTGATCACTACTACAGCCAATCAAACCTCAGTGGAATGCCCTTCCCTACCATCTTAAAAGTACTAGAAACAAAAGAATAGATCCTGTCACATTACAAATTAAGAAATTTTTTTTTTCTTTTCACAACTAGTGACTTCAAGACAATAACAATCCCGTGATAGTAATTCATCAGATAATTCATTAACCCAGAGATACATAATATTAAACCTATCTCTTCATATTTTATCTGGAAAATGTATACAAGTTTCAGGTAGCAACCCTGGAAGTTTCATCTAAACAACTTCGATTTTGCTAGTTAGGAAAAGAGGGTAAGTATATTTTAAAAAATTATTTAAAAAGACAGAATTTCTGCTCTAGAATTATTCTAGAGCAAGATAAGGTGTTAGAGATCATCTAGCCTTAAGTCTTTATTTTACAGATGAAGGCACAGAGGCCCTCAGAAGTTATTTGTGCATGGCTGGTTAGTAACCAGATCTCCCCAGTTCCCCTTTAGTCCATGCCTGGAAGTTAAGTTGAAGAAATTAAAATCTAGGTGAAAAGCTCAATGGACTCAAAAGGACTGCCTCGCTCCCTCTGTTTCTCTATTCCTCTCTGCTCTCCTCTGTTCAACGGCAGCTCTCTGGATCCACCTTTGTGGCCAGCAATTGGAGTTATATTACAGGGAAGCTGAGAGTAATGGCCTGGCATAAGGCTAGAGACTGCACCTGTGATTTCATTGGTATAAATACTAAGTGAAGAATCTATTAATACAAGTCAGCAGTATAATTTGCCCACACAGCGAGTAGTTGTAGTGTAACTCAAGTTGGCAAAAAGCCACAGAGGCAGATAGAAAGAAAATAAGCAGCACTTCTAGGCACACTGAGTTTTTAAATCAGATTTTAACTTGCGTACAGCAACATAGTCACTGAGTGGAACTTGAACTCAAGTCTTCCTCTCCAGTCTTCTACCTACCAGACTACAAGTACAGTCCAGATCTCTATCCATGACACTACAGAGTCTCTGTCTCTCTCCCAGTGGCCTGGGAATCTTCCCTACCTTTGGGAGGAACTCTGAAGTCCTCAGAATAGTGGAAGTTACAAACTGCAAAAACTACCAGAGGACTCTTGAGTAGTTAAGACAAGAGGCTATGAATGTGAGAAGCTTAGTGACATTTTCTCTATGTTACTATCTGGGAAAAGCCAAAGTTACATAATTTTACATTTGCACATTACATTTTTCCCTTTGAAAGATAGAGGAAAACAACCAGGACACCTCTGCAAGTTACAGATTAGAATTATTTTATATACATTTATTTATTTAAAAGCAAACTTACATAACAGAGATTTGCAGTTTCTGTTCTATTACGTATATGGAAATGTTCATTTATTTAGTGTCTTTAAGTTCAGGAAGAAAGGGGGTAGGGAATGGAGAACCTGAATTTATAAAAGCCATACTAATGTATGTACCAGGCTGAATCACATAACCCTGGACTAAATGATGGCGTCTGATACAAGAATTTTCTTCATCATGATCAAGGGAGTATTTTAATACTTGAGAAGAATAATGATTTCATCAGTTGTTTACCATCTTAACCAAGGTATGCAAGTCCTTCAATAAGCTTGCACTTGAGGCCTCTGTCACTCTCTCACAAGCTTGGAACCAAGCTTGACTGACACAATATTTTAAAAATTTAGCCACCTCTGTGCTAAGAAAAACTCGAAAAAGACCTTTGGTTGAATATGATGTTTTAGTTAAGTAAATATTTAAGCTAATAGTTATCAAATATTATCATCACACTGTTAAGAATTGTCAGAGAAAATACACTAAAGCATCCTAAACAGCTGTAATATTTGTTCACATATTTGCTAATTAGATGGGACCCCAGATCACTTTCTTATTTTATAGCTGAGGAGAATGATGCCCAGAAAAGTTAAGTAATATGCTCAGGATCACATAGAGTCCAGGCTAGCACAAGAATTCATGACTTCTGACTCTTAATTTCTACTTCATAATTTTCTTAAGTGACTTAAAAAATATTTCTGGATTTGACAGTTCCCTTAAAGGACATCTCAGTGCTTTTTCAATGCCCTGGATAGAGTACACATTCAAGAAATATTTATTAATTACTTATTTTGAACAAAGAATATTAAGCAAAACATTCTCTTTTTTTTGGTAAATATTTGTACTACAGTGAATTAGTTAGTATGCCAAATTCTGCTACTTTTAGAACTCTAACAAGTCTAAAAAAAATTGGCTATCATCAAAAAAACCTGGTAATTACTGACCCTAGAGTATCATATTTTAGTTAAAAATGAGACACTTACCACACTCACCTGGTTTGAGGTCCAATGCAGCAAGAGATTCTGAATGCAGGAAGTACAAAGTTGGACTAACAGTAAATAATACGTAATTGTCATGACGTTCATCCAAGATAATCAGAACCAAATCTCCAACCTGAAAACTAAATACAAGTAGGAGAGCTTTACTGTACTTCGTGGTATTATGACAACCACAATCCAACTATGTATTTTAAGATAAAATTGTTGCAGTTGTTCAGCTGTCCCTGACTCTTTGTGATCCTGTGGACCATACCATCCAGGGGATTTTCTTGGCAAGGATACTTTCCTTCTGTAGTAGATTAAAGCAAACGGATGTGAAGAGACTTGCCAAGTGTTACACAACTAGTGTCTGAGCTTGGATTTGTACTCAGGTCTCCTTACCTCCAGGATCTCTGAGACCATCTCATTTAACTCCCACATTTAAGAGATGAGAAAGATGAGATCCAGAGGTGAATGGAATTGTCTAATACTACATGATCCCCAGAGGAAGTAAGGAGAGGAAATTAGATTTGAGTCTAGTTCCTCTGACTACAAATTTAGTATTCTTTCTATTGTATCACATCTAGCTAAATATATCCTCAAAATTCCATTTAAATCTACATGTTCACAAGCCCTGAAAGCTTTTTTTTATCTAAGAAAATAAGTATGAGGTCAGGAATAAATATCTGGTTATGAAAAAATAATCTAATTTGATTTTACAAGCATTTTTCTGATATTTTATTATAACTATTTATAAGTAAACAGGTATTTTTAAAAGCATTTTATTTTTAAATAAAATCAAACTGATTAAAACAATTATTAAGTTTCTTAGATCACTGGGAATAATTAAGATATAAGAGCAGAAAATCATTATTTCAGGAACCCTTATCTACTTTTCCCCTAAAACAGAATAGCAAAAAACCCCCAAACCATAACATAGCATCTTAGGTTTGAAAGGGACAGAGGTGATATTAACCATCTCTTTGTCTTCATCCAGATCCTTCTGGCTATAACTAACTAAAGAACCATTCTGAGCTTTTATTTTCCTACTACAAGTGAAATCAGAAAGAAATATAGATTAGACATAAAAAGCTGGGAAACAATTACATTTTCATATTAATGGCGTGGAACTCTGGTCAAGATGGAAGCTTAAGCTTCTTAAAACAAACAAAACAAATAACTTTAAATAATAGGTAGTTAGGGGCTATAATATGAGCTATACTTATACCAAGATTCAAGGGGCAGCTAGGTGGTGCAGTGGATAGAGCACCAGCGCAGGAGTCAGGAGGACCTGAGTTCAAATCTCACCTCAGACACTTGATAGTCACTAGCTGGGTGACCTTGGGCAAGTCATTTAACCCCAACTGCCTCATCCTGGGTCATCTCCAGTCATCCTGATAAATATATGGTCACTGCATTCAGATGGCTCTGGAGGAGAAGTGAGGCTGGTGACCTGCACAGCCCTCCCTCACTCCAAAAAACAAAGTCAAGTGCAAGTCATGTCATCATTTCTCTGATGGCATGGTCTTCTTTGGCAACGAAGGACAAATACACACCAAAATTCAAGAAGGATTTTGGATATATTCAATAAACACAAGTGAAGTAAGCCATGGATGTTTCAGCACACATTCATAACATTTTGTGACTGACATCATTAAGGGCAATTGTTTCTTATCATATATTGGTTCTGGGAAATGCTAAGGAGTCTAAAAACTAGCCTCAGTGGAGCACTTGTCTGTGACAGTGCAGCACAGAGCAATGGAATACCTGTGTATGGATTAATACCTATGGCATGCCTTTGGAAGTTGCAGGTCTCTCTTCACTGGAAGTGTTTTTCAAGTAAATCTGGATGACCACTTTTTGAACAGCAGAGGCAATCATTCTTTAAATTTAAGTTGGATTAAATAGTTTTTTAAGCCCCTACTAATCTGAAATTCTCTGATTTCTCTAACAAGTTAGCACTTCTAACAGACTTTACTTACTAATTGGTGACATACACAAAAGAATCTCCCCAAATCATATACTTACTCTCTAATAGCTATTTTTTCAGAATGTCTTGAAGAAACTGAAGACATGCTTTGAGACATCTGGAAGAAAGAAAATAAGTAATAAAGCACATAAAATGATATTACTCTCACATATTTTATTATCCTTAAATTGTTATGTACCTAAATAGGATAAATTTTAGATTAAAAAACCTAAAAATACATGTATTATTAAGAAATTACATTTATCTCAAAGTTCTTGATAACTCAGCAGACACTGAAGAAAATGACTATTGCTTGGTGACATATTCAAATTACTTTTCATTATATTAGTATGATTGCCTTCAACAATTTCCCTTAGTTTTTGCTGGTGCTAAACCTATTTTTATTTAAATATGGCTAGTCTGAAAACTAAATATAGAACTGTATTTGTTTACTCTTTATGTTAAATAAATCTAAGTTTATGCAGACATGTAGAGAGGGGTTAAGTCTTGGCAAGAAGGGAATTCCAAATGGTGGAAGTAAAAGGACCAATAAATTCTGCAAAGGGGGACTGAGGAGGGAATGTATGTAGAAATTATGTAATTCAGCTAACAAAGGTGAGAAAGACTTGTGTGTCGTTAACCTACAAATCTGAAAATGTTGTATTTCATTTAGTATAATGATGATTGTCATTAAATCAAAACGCACTGATGTGCACATGTAATATAAATGCAAAAAAATAGATATATGCCTTAAGAATATCCATCTGATGACAAGGTAGTATACGTTTACAAAGCTTAAGAATTAATGCCATGATGCTCCATGCCTTTATCAAACATGGGTACTTTTAGTTTTTTCTTGCTCAAAGCTGACAGAGTAAGAAATGCTCTGTGACAGTGGGGAAAACAATTTATCTCTCTGGACATCAGCTTCCTTATATATAAAACAAAAAGGATTAGATGATCCTTAAAGGCCCTCATGGAGATCCTTTGCAAATAAAACTCCAATCTGCTGAGTTTCAAGATCTAGGGCTTTAAAATAATAATAGTTTCAATATTGTCATTATAAGTACATTAAATCCTAGGATGCAGGGTTGGCAAAGCACGGGATTTTGAATTGGAAAACCTCAGTTTAAATGTTGCTTCAGACACTTTTAACTGTGTGATCCTGGGCAAGTCACTTAACCAATCCTGGCTTCTGGTCTGTTTTTTCATGAAACAAAACTGGAATAATAACAGTTCCTACTCCACAGGGCTGCTGTTAGGATCAAATGAGATAACATACATGAAGCTCTTGAAAAAATCTGTGTGCTATACAGGACATGGTAAAAGTCTTGTGATGTTTTAAGCTTTAATAGCTCCAATAGATTTAAAATATATGAAGACGTTTGGGATACCATATATGAAAGACATTATTACGGCCCTGAGATTCTTTCAATTTGAAATTTTTGGAAGCTTAAATTTCACTTTATGCCACAAAAATGCTTTCTAAAGAAATCATAATGTTGAAGAAAAACATTTCAAGCACTTTAGAAATGGGCTGTATGAATGGTGAAAACATACTGAAAAAATATTGACTATACAATCAAAGAATCTGGGTTCAAATCCCAGTTTCTCTTGCTTACTATCTGCATCATGTCGGACACATCACTTTACCACTCTGGACCTCAGTTTCCTCATCTATAAAATTACAGAATAGTGTCTACTTTGCAGATCTAGATCTATGAGCCTATGAAGTGTTCTTTCCAGTCACTAAAGAACTTCTATTTGGCAACAACCAGTATATTAAGTATACATTCAAGGAATAAAATTGTTACTTTGGGGAAAATATTCTATAATTCATTCTCTTGTTCTCTTGTTTTCCATGATGAATAAAAGGGCCTACTATGAGCCAAGCATTATGCTAAGCACTGGAGCTATGAAAAGAACTACGGTAAGAGCTCTTAAGGAGGTCACATCTCCAGGGTTGGACTAGATGCTGATAAGATCCCTTTCATCTCAGATTCTGTAGTTCTTTCTATAAGTATACATTTAATTTCCTCACCTATGTGACTACTTAACTTTTCTAGGCCTTGCTTTTCTCATTGATAGATGATATATCACATAACAAATTATTTTGTCAGTGTTTAGCACAGTGATTATCATATAGGGCTTAAATGTTTCTCTTTTCAATATTAGTTAGAAAGAGTATGGTATAGGAAATTACTTATATATTTTTTAAAGCTTTGAAATTACATACATACACATACAAATAGCTAAATGATTAAATTTTTAAAATGAGGGAATCAGGAGCATGTGAATTTCTCTATAAAATATTGATTATATACATATGCTCTGTGTGTGTGTGTGTGTGTGTGTGTTCACAAGTGTGTATATATGTTATATATAGTCTACTACCAGCTGTGATGGGTACAATGGTTTAGGTAAAACAAACTGTGGCTTTGATAAAAATTAAATATACATATATTGTATACACACACACACACACAAAACTTAACATTACAATTTAATATTAATGGAAACTTAATATCCTCCTGTCCAGGATGGTGTACAT
Source organism: Bettongia penicillata ogilbyi (assembly GCA_023548195.1). Classification (NCBI taxonomy): domain Eukaryota; kingdom Metazoa; phylum Chordata; class Mammalia; order Diprotodontia; family Potoroidae; genus Bettongia; species Bettongia penicillata. The sequence continues at coordinate 4,763,348 of JAJHZJ010000367.1, read as the reverse complement.
ATATGGCAACATTTCAATACTTTAAGGGCCCATGTTTCACTCAGATGCTTTATTTTACTCCACCAATGTATATCACAATCCTAAAATTTTTGAGAAAACAGGAGTAATGTCTTTTCCTTAACTTTATCATGTGCTCTCCAACTTTCATGCACTCAAATATGTTATCTTCAATGCTTAGAATACATTCTCTATAAAACTGTCAATATCATTTTCTTTTAAAACCCAGCTGGTATGCCGCCTCCTCCTCCAGGAAGACTTAAGTAATTCAAGCAAGTTCATTCCTTTTGTCAATGATTGCATACTTTACATTAAATCACTCCCCATTCATTTCCTCACTGTACTTCTTGGACAAGAAACACTTCCCTTAAGGATTTAATCTTTCCATTCTGGTTCTTGGGTCTCATTATCCTGATAAGTAGATGCCTTGGTAGGATAATCTATTTATGTCTAACTCTAGTCACACTTCACTTTCTTCCCTGGCTGTTTGCTTGTTGGCTGCCATGTACCCTCAACCCTCTCCTTTTTTCCAGGTCTGGAACCATAATCAAATTAATTGTCTCTGCTAAAAAGGGTTTATAAATCTATTCTGTTATAGCTTTATTCACTATCTCTATAACTTTTCCAACCAAAATATTTGATCCTGGCCACCATTCTACTATGCGTTGTTTCTATTTGAATATAAGTTTGAGTCTAACCATTCTGGAGAACAATTTGGAAATAGACCGAAAGGGCAATGGGGCTATAAAATTATGCATACCATTTGACCCGGAAATACCACTACTAGTTGTTTCCCACTGAGATCAAAGGGGAAAGGATCTATTTGTACAAAAATACTTATATCAGCTCTTTTTGCAGTGGCAAAGAATTGGAAATTGAGGGGATGTCCATCATCTGGGGAATGGTGGAACAAATTGTGATATATGATTGTGATAGAATACTATTGTGCTGTAGGTAATGACAAGCAAAAACCTGGAATGACAGAAGAACATTGTAAAATGTATCAGCAATATTTTAAAGATGATCAACTGTGAAAGGCTGAAGTTACTCTGATGAAGACAATGATTCAAGACAATTCCAAACCCATGATGGAAAATGGTATCTACCTTCAGAGAGAGAACTGAAAAACTTTGAATGAAGACTAAAGCATACTTTTTAACTTTCTTTTTCTGTGTATGTATGCATTTTCTTTTACAACATGACCAATAAGGAAATGTACGTTTGCATGACTTCACATGTATAATCGATATCATACTGATTGCCTTGTCAAAGAATAGGAGGAAAGCAGGGAATATGAAAACCAAAATTTTAAAACATTAATTTTAGAAAACATTTCATTTATGTATAATTGGGAAATATTTAACACAATAAAAATATTAAAAATATAAACTTCTTGATTGTTCTTGCTTTTGTACTTGTATTCCTAGCACTGAGAATATTGTTTAGCATAAAAACTTAAATGTATTTCACTAAATCATCAATTATACTTAGTTTTACCTATATCTATCTGACCCTTTCCCAATCCCACTTACATAGAATCTCCAATCACAACTGCTTAGTGGAATCCTTAACAGTATAGCTGAACTGAGAGGTATTTATAAAAAGAAATATAAAAACCATTATGACTACTGGAAACAAGGTGCTCAAAAGGAGATGCACTATTGATTGTGGTCTTTAAGAAAAAAGAGCATAAAAATAATGACACTTTTAGAGCTATCAACATGCTAAGTAATAAATACTTACTAGTCTCTGATTTAACCGCTTATTTTCTTCTTCTTTTAACTGCAAAGTCTGTGGAACAAACAACAATTGATTTTCTGTACTTAGAATCAATCCAAATGATAAAATACTTGAAACACAAAAAGCATTTCTTTGAAAAGCGTGAATTAATCAAAAGAAAAATAAAGTCCCAAAATTTTTCTTTACAATAGCTCTATATATCTTCTGACATTTTCCAAGAAATCAATTCAAAATGCTCTGGATTTTGCTTGAAACAGACATATTTGTTTAAGCTCTGCTTGAAAATATTTGCCACTTTTATTTTTAGAATTCCATTAGATAGTCAACTCAAGAGACAGAAAAAGATGTTTATAGAATTAAGGAATGAAGATTGGTCTGTGGACAAAGAACTTCCTTACCTGTTATAAAAGTTAGATATGTGCTTGTCTAATTATAAAACCATACAGTATAACAAACAAATATACCTAGTGACTGGTCACAGCAAAAAATGGAAAAGAGTTGCCAACCTTCAAGTTCCTATTCAGACATTCAAATTTACTTCTATTTGAGAATCATTAGTTGTCTAACTTTGCTATCAGAAATGTTACTGCTCGTCTCTTTTTATATTTTTTAACCCAACTAAGATAAATATAATTTATCATTTTAAAAAATACGTAAAGTGTTTGTTCTATTTCCTAAAACTGTTAATAGAGGACTGCTACTAAGTAGGAAACGTGTAAAGATTTCAGATCTTGTATTCTCTGATATGTACCTTTATTAATTAGCATTCGAAAAACAGCAAGATTATCTGAGCTGCTGAAAGTCATTTGCTCACTTTAATAAAGATAGGATTCCTCAAAATGTTAAGCAGACCATTACAAAAAACACAAAACAATTAAAATTAAATTCTAAATGCAAATAATATAGATATATTCTTTAAAATAAAAATATATTCATGGAATGTTAGTTAAAGGATACCCAAGTGTATCCCAAAGCGAATACAATGAATTTAAGAATGAAAAAAAAGTTACTTACTCTTTCTAACAACATTATCCTTTGTTTTTCTTCAGACAACATGTGAATATTTTCACTAAAGAAGAAAAAAATGGAATTTATAAAGAAATAATTCTACTATTTCAAAGTTAAGTGCTATCTTCAACTGTCATCTCAAAAATTCTTTTAAGTCTGTTACTAAAAGTGAAGAAGAATAAGGATATTAAATACTTTTACCAAATCATGAATAGTGTTTTGGTGTTTATGATAAACTTATGAAGTGCTCAATGAATCATGAATTTGTTATTACATTTGGAAAATTTACTTTCACTATCATATATCCTATTATGGGAATATGCTACTATATTTACAACCTAAAATTTAATGACAAAATGAAGACTATTTCTCCCTGAAATTTAACGGACTAGGTGTTAATATAGTTGAATGGCCTGATAGTATTTATTTCATTTTAATTTTCTCTTGTTCCTTTGGAATGAACATGTCTGGTATATATAAAACACTAGTATGGATTCAGTTGTGTAAGTTTTAACAACTGTAGTATTCCAGTGGTCTCTCTATGTAGATGTACATGCATATGTATGTATGAATGTATGTATATTTCCCTAGTGTGTCTCAGTCAGTAATAGTGCTAGCTGGATGAAGGTTAGCAGATGAGCTAAACAAGAATAGCCACTAAAGCCTCCGTGAGAAGAAACAAATGAACAAATCAAAGAAGAAAGGTCTGATGACTACCTAGAAAGATGAGTGATTATTACAAATCATATGGCTTTATCAGTTCATATAAGACTACATATATTTCTTGCATTCAAATCTGCCTGTTAGGCATGTCATTTAATCCTTCAAGGTTTCCATTTTTCTGTAATTGGAATAGGGAGCTTCTGGAGTCCCTTCCTGTTCGAAATCTAGTTTAACAGGATTTTAATGAAGAATGTGATAAAGTATATTAATTAATCAACAAATATTCATTAAGCTAGCATATGCTGGACATGAGGGGCACAAATCAGTCAATACATGTTTTTAAGCAGTCACTATATTAGCACCGAAGATAACAAGAGGCAAAAAAAGACAATCCTTATTTTTTAAGGAAATTAATTTTATATAAGAAATAATCAATAAAAAGCAGGCAGCAGAATTAAGAGGGATCAAGAAAGGCTTTTGGTAACGGACAGGATTTTAGCTGGGACTTGAAAAAAAATCGAGGTAAGAGACGAGGAAGGAGTGTTACAGGCCTTGGGGAGAGCCTGGGAAATCCAGTTCAGGAGATGAAGCAGGAAAGCCGGTGTCTTTAGATCAAAGAATGCCAAGGCAGCATCGGGAGGGACGCTAGTTTGTGAAGCGTTTTGTTTAGATCAAAGAGTGCCAAGGCAGCATCGGGAGGGACGCTGGTTTGTGAAGCGTTTTGACTACCAAACAGAGAATTTACGCCAGGGAAACTCTCTCCCTTTTTGTCACTACTTTTTGGCTTCTTTTGCTTCCTTCAACTCTCCACTAAAGTCATACCTACTGCAAGAAGCCTTTCCTAGTCCTCCTTAATCTTAGTGCCTTCCTCTGACACTACCTCCAACTTGCTCTATCTTGTTTATCTATAGTTGTTAACATTTGTCTCCCCATCACACTGTGAGCTCACTGAACAAAGACTGTCTTTTGCCTTTATTTGTATTCTAGCACAGTACCTGACACACAGTAGGTGCTTAATAAATGCAAGCTGATTAACCACCTTTACTATTTTTATTAACAACTTGGATAAAGTCAGAGAAGGCATGCTCATCAAATTTATAGAGTGAACATCAAGTTAGGAGGAAAAGCTAACACACTGAGACACAAAGTTTAGGATCCAAAACGACTGACAGGCTAAGGTTTTGCAATGAACCTAATAAGATGAAAATTCTATACAGTCTTTTATTTATTTAAAAAAATAAATTTCACAAGTGCAAAAAGGAAGAGTAGAACTCATCAGTTTTGCCTAAAAAAGAATGAGAAGTATTCAAGTGTGGCAAGCTCAGTGGGTCAGCAGTTTTCAGTAGCACCAAAATAGTGAATGTGATCCTGATCTGGATTGAGAAGCACAGCTTATACAAATTAGGAAGTGATTGTCCTTCTGTATTTTGTCAGACCTCAACTGAAGCATGGAATACAGAGCTTGGCACCATAGTTGGAGAAAGACAAGAATAATCTGAGAAGTATCCAAGGGAGAATAACTAGAATAGTAAAAGTCCTGCAACCATGGCATAAGAAACAAAGAGTGCTGTAAAGAATAACTTGAAAACCAGTAACCCAAATGATCTGCCAAAAATTATTCAAAGATAAAAGAATCAAATGCATGAAATAATTATTAATAAGCACAAGGAAACCAATTTTGGTACATCTGTGCTCTCATTACGTTGTATATTTTGAGCCTTTGGCAGGAAGCTGTTAATTGCACATGAATGGCAGTGAGCAAACTATGCTCATCAAAGGAAAAATGGCAGAAAGGCTGCTATAAACAAACGAAAAAAAAGGCTTTATTTAGGGCCCTGAAAGTATGCTGAAAGGCAGCTTACCAAAGCAGTTTGGAAATGATGTTGGCAATAAGAGCTACCAAAAAGAATGTCAGAGAACTGAGATGATAATCATAATAACATTTATCTAAAAACTCCAAAAATTTTTAAACAATATTTCATTTGATATTTACAACAAATCTGTGAGATAATAGATAATACTATTCCATTTTACAGATGAAGAAACATTAAAAATGTTTCTTAATGCCCAAAGTCAAACAACTAATGAATGTTGTGGTTTTCAAACCAAGGTTTCTTCTACTCTAAATCAAACAAGCATGGAAGGGTGAGAAAGTTTTGCAGTGTTTTGTATATTTTGCTATATTTATTTTTCTGCCATTGCCAAGTACCTGCTACCTAGGCTCTAAACAGGGGGTCTTAACCTTTTGTGTATGTCACAGACCCCCTAGGCATTCTTTTGAAGCCTATGAATCTGTTCTCAGAATATTGTAAAATACTTAAGTATAAGGGAAACTGGTTGTATTGTACAATTATCATAATATATTTTTAAAAAAGAAAGAAAAAAGTTCACAGACCCTGCTCTGAGTACAGGCTAGTCCCCATTCAAGAAGAGAAGGTAAAAGCTCTATGAAATACCCCATGAAGAATGAAATTTTTCTAGTAAAAGTGTAAAAATAACAACCACAAAGATTCTGAAGACAAGGCAGAAAATCCAGCTCACATGAGGACGGGAGATACAGGAATGGAAAACAGCGAGAAATGGAGAAAGAGGAATACTGACTTCTCAAAACTGGGGAACAGATAGGTACAAGGGAGACTCTGATCTCGTGAGGAGTAAGCAGCTGTTTTACCTTCCAAACATTCATGATTTGTATCCACAGGTGTTGTCAGAAAACAGATCACCCATGCAATAAGAGTCCAAAAAGAAGGAATTTATGCGGTGAACATATATACCATTGTGGAACAGGATACTGGTAGAACCGGGGAGGTATGAGTTAAGCCCAAATTCCTACACCACCAGAGAAAGTCATTTCAAGAAAGGAAGTTGTATTGCAGACCTGGGACACTCTGGGTTAAGCACGATCCTAGGTGAACTGACCTCGGTGCTTTGGACAAGAATATAAAGGCAGTTTTTAAGACTTTGGCAGAGAGAAACCCCAGGGAACCTTGCCAATTGCTTTTAATCTATCTGAAAGATAATCTTTTATCTGATTTTATCTTTCTGAACTGTTTTCATCTTCCTTGAGAACTACTTTTCCTGAGGGTAGTGGAACATGCTAAAGTAAAAGGACTGTTTGTTTAAGACCCCAGCTGAACTCTGAATGATCCTTAGCAACAGATACAGAATCATAATCCAAACTCCTTACCAAAGTATAAGGAGATGTCACTTTACCTATTATTAACAATAAAGAGATCTACTTTCTTCTTAGGCTAAAGCACCAGACAAAGTGAGAAATCTCCCAACACATGTCTAATAGGTTGTTTAGGCAATTTATTGGGGAAAAATTGTATACTGCCATTAGAAATCCAGAAAATACCACTTATAAATAAGACCCCATCAAGAAAATGAAGACTTTACAGAGATGGAAAATTTTCATAACTTCGGTTTCCTGAAGACAGGTATGGATGCTTTGAAAGAAGAAAATTTCAGAAATGAACAACTATTAAAAGAATGATATCTGAGAACAGGATTTGTATTTCTAGACTGTCAATTCAGTTGTAGTTAAAATGGACTTTTTGCCAGGGTTGACACATTATATTAGAGGAGGCAAAAAGAGTTTTATCTGAATTCTTGCAAATTTAACCAAATGTAATGTAAACTGAAAAGCAAGAGAAAAAAATTGTGTACCAAATCAGATAGAACAGAAAATAGTTATAATATATGAATAATAGCAATAGAGATACTGAGGACACAGCCTTCAGTTGTCTAAAGAAAGTCCAGTCACCCAACTTCTTTGAGCTTTGGATTTCTCATCTTTAAAATAAGGATAATAATACCTGAATTTTTAACTCACAGGACTGTTATGAGAAAAGGGCTTTGTAATATTTCAAATACTATACAAATAATGTGTTACTATTTTTCACATGACAAAAAGACTCTTTGCTTTAAACAACTGTTCTTTTAAAAATTTCCTTTAAGAACAAGCTTTTATACCTTAAAACGTGCTTTGGTATAGTATAATACTGAATACATGAAAGCCAAGAAAAAATAAGATGCTAGCTTAATGTTAATTAATATCTCTGGTACCAGTTAACACTAATGTGTATCTTACTGTGTTAATGCTAACCCTTTTGTGTATCCTGAATTGAAGTCAGTCGCCAAAACATTCATCTACACTGGGTTTGCATTTATTTTTGAAATTTTCACTATATCCTGTCAGTGTCATTAGCTAAAACACACTCTTCTTTTCTTTATAGATTACAAAATTCTGTCCCTGTTATGCTCTGTGTCCTAAGATAACTCTTAGCAAAGGCTTGGTTGATACACAAGAAAGAGTTCAGTAATGTTGAAGGATACATACACAAAAATGAATACTCACTGTACGGACATCATGCTTGTTTCCATTGCTGAATCCGTTCTTCCTTCATCTGCTGTTTCTGAGGTTAATCTGTCGGTTTCACCAGGGAGTTCAGGTGCACAAGCACCACAAAGTTCAGGGGCTGTGGATAAGTATGGTGGAGGAACAAAACTGCTGCTACGTAATTTATTTACTTCTTCTTCAAGTTTTTTCTTCTCCTCAAGTAAACGAGCTCGATCTTCAGAAAGGGATTCAATTAAATCTGGATATAAAGAATAAAAACAATAAATCAATACACTAACATTTAATGTATTTCAAAAAATGCTCTAAATTTAACCAAAATGTCACTACAGAAGTGATCTAAAATATTCTATTAGAATGAATGCAACTAACCTTTATCTCGTTCTTGTTGTTGCATTGTATTTTTCAATTTATCACTAAGATCATTTATTATATTTTCTTTCTTCATTTTTTCTCTTGTTAGAACAGTGTTAAAATTAGTCTAGGATTAGAAAAAATGATAATGACTTGAAATTAATAGTCTAAAGACGAAGACTGAAAAATAGCTAACATAATTTTTTTTTTAAGTTGCAAATTATTTTTACAAAAAAGTACCAGGAAAAATAAATAGGAGAAACTTAATCCAATGGTGTCTTAAATACGTTGTCAATTATACTTCAAAATATTTTCTATTTCCAAGCATTCTTGCCCTCTTGTGCCATTCCACAATTATGCTACTCTTACCAAAGAAGCAGAAGAGGGCATTAGCTAGCCTACCTACCAGTGATGAACCACTGTATCCTGAACTACTTTAGTTTTCAGAAAGTAGACTCAGTTTGCTGCTGTGGTCATACTCAAAACTTTTTCAGCAACGTAGAACCTGTCAAGCTTATGGTCCATTGACAGTCTTCAAGAATTAAGTTTCATCTATATGTCAAGTTGAGGCATAAGAACAGGACTTTGTGGAGGAGCAAAGGATGCTTAGAATTATAGTTTTTAAGAGGGTCTATGGTTTTTAGCTTGGCTGCTGGTACTCTAAATGTGAGATCTATTGTACAATAACAAACAAATGTACATAAATATAGAGGAGCTGAGAGCAGATAAATTTTGTGACTTGATATAAAACAAAATGAGAAGAATAGAAAGAGAGCTAACATGGAATTCTTTGAAGAGGTAGAGAAGAATTGGAAGATTTATATCTACTGTATAACCAAAGGCAATAAAAATCATTTCACTTTATGGGGAATTTGGTTATCTCATATTACAATATTTCTGAATATTTGCAAAAAAAAAAAAAAAGAATACTGTGAAAATAAATGCAGTTTATGCACCAGCATTAGTTACAGACGGTGTAAAAAACAACTCAACAAGACGGTCCAAATTAAATCAATATATAGTGATACTCAATGATTTCGACACAAAAGTGGAAACAAGTCAAGATGGTAAGAGAACATGGGTGATGAAGAAGGAATGAGAAGGATCTAAGAATATAGAGAAGCCCAAAGCTTCTACACATCATGAGTATTACTTCAAGAAAATAATCAGGACATTACTAATGGTAAGGACTATATAACATCTCAAAAATAAAACTGATTTAAGCTTATATCTCTACAGTTACATCACTGACTTGTCAGAGCCAACATCACAATTAACAAAATGCTGGAACAATAAGAAAAAATGTCATAACTAAAACAATACAACATTAAATATTTGAACAAGTAATTATAATTGAAAATAAGTAAAGGATAATGGAAATTACAGTAACACTAACCATAATAACTGTTCACCTAAGTTCAATCTTTAAATCAATTAAAATAACAAGGAAATAAAAAGAACCTAAAAACACCTTAGTCTGCAAACATTTGACTTAACTTGCTTAACACTGAGAAATGGTGGTCAAAGAAATACTAATTGACTTGTAAAATGTTGCAAAATAGGATAATAAATGACTTATCTGCATTAGCAGCTTGCTCTCCTTGGCACTCTCTGGGACCAAGTTTCCTTCTCTTCAACTGGCCACATTCTAACCTGTCACTATAACCACACGCCCTCTACTCTTTCATCCCTTACTCTGAACTACAATGAAATCAACACTATCATTGCCTTTGGAAAAGGTCTATCAATGAAACATCCTATTGTTCCACTCACTATCTCTGTGACTTCCCAGATAATAATCCCCTCCCCTGCCACCACTATGTTGTCTTTCCTATTAGAATGTAAACTCCTGGAAGACAGGTACCATATCCCTTATGCTTAGCACAGCAATTAGAACATGGTGCTTAATAAATGATTTTCATACATCTGTGTTCATTCACACTAAAATAGTGGAGTGTAAAATCAGTTTAAAGAAAGCATGGAAAGAGTAAACAAGGCTATTGGTAGGGTGTTTGACAATGACAATAAAAAGACAACAAACAGAAGGAAAAAGGGTAAGATCTGCAAAAATTTTAAAAAATTGTTTCTACCATCAATTAGAACCATCACTGGATGTAAAAATGACAAAAAGGAAGGAAAAAAAGACGAGAAAAACAGTTGAATTGGACCAAAATTATACAGATAAAATCCATACTGGAAGTGACCAAACTGAGGATGGCGAGGGAATCAATTCACATAGTATCTTGAGAAGATACCACAGCATTGCAAAAAATGTGATACTTCATTAACACTATGAAAAGGTAACTATAGTTACCAAGTTATATTTACTTTAACATTTACGTAAGATATATATGTATATACCATATATATAAATCCTTAGAAGAATGATCTATACTTTCACAAGTAATAATCTACAACAGAACATATCTTTGCCATTTCCCAACTGAAAGATGACTAGGCTCCAAAATACTTGTTTATAATTATGAAAAATAAAAATAAAAATGAAAAATGAGAAAAGGCTTTCAACATAGTATATCGCACTCATACATCAAAATCATTCAAGATTCCTAAGACATAACAGTAGAAACAACACTATTTAATAGCCCTCTGTTCATGTAAAGCAAGGCATAAAAGAGGGAGATAATATACATATACATATATATATATATATATGTAGTATGTATGTATGTGGGTATGTGTGTATGTATTTATATATATGTAAAAGGAAGGAGATACAATGCAGAGTCCAAAACATAAAGTGGCTTCTCTAGGCAAAATAAGGTACTCCAGGACACTCCTGTTTGTAGATGACAGTATATTGGTTCCATAATGCCTTGGAACATTGAAGAATGTCCTGAAAAAGATTCATAACTACTCAAAAGAGTTTGGCTTGATGATCAACAAGGGAAAAATCAGGCAGACAAAGAATGTTTATTGTCAATTAGTATGTACATGTGGGATAGATTTTGCAGATGAACAAGCTGGGCCTAGAGTTTAACAGGAGGAGAGTGAGCTGGACTGCCTTTAGGAAAACTGTAAGCTTCTCCTAGAAAGAAAGGGACACTTTAATGATAATATTCTACTGATGCATGGCTGAAAGGTAGGAAACACCATTCTTCAAAGGACTGGAAATAAGTACTAGAGAGGGCAATGGAAATGCACATTGTGGGTGTAATCAAGCTGTAAATCAAACCAATGAAAAACTGCAAAGAACAGAAATAAAGATGTTATCAGAGAAATTAATATAACAGATGATGGGCTAATCACATAGCAAGGGAAAGGAATGACAAATACACAGTTCAACTGCTCTACAAGAAAGCAAGGAAAGCCTGCAACAAGGGTGGACTCCAACCCCTGTGAAGGATACGGAAAAGAGGTACACAGAATGGAGCAGGCATTACTGCACTGAGATGTGCATTCCTGGAAGCATTACCCAAACTAATGAGACCCTAGATCCACTTGAGTTTTCTCCTTTGGAAATTAACATCAAATAAAAATGCCAATTTCCTTTCGAAACTTACTAAAGATGTGGAAATTATGATACAAATATGAGTGTCCTATTCCATTTATAAAAATCAGATGCTTTTTCCAACAAGAAAGGTCTCTCCTTAAGGAAGCTTAAAACATCTGATAAGGGAATGAAAATGGTGAATGACTCAAGCGTTTAGCACAGTGCTTGGTACACAGTATATAAAGACTACATTTATGTGCACTCAGATATTAGTCATTAGATAAAATGTACACAGTGCTTTAAAGTCTACTAAGTACTTTCCGCAGAAAAGCCTGGGACGTTAGGAAGGTAAAATATCATTGTCTTCATTTTACAGACTGAGGAATCTAAAGAGGAAAATGACTAAAATAAACTGTGCGGGGGGCTAGATGGGAGAACATGACACATCTATGGTCCTCACTTCTCATAACAATAGCAACTTTTGGTACATGTCACGTCTCATTTGTAGGACATGAAATCAGATCTACTAGGTGTAAATTCAGTAGACTTGCTACCACAGTAAGGAACAGTTATTCCTTCCCTATCACAGTTTCAATGTATTTCAAGTTTGCTTAAGAAATTAAATGGGAATTTTGGGGGGAGTTTTGTAAAAGCCACATGTGAAAGCCAGCAGAAGACACAGAAAATGTTTAGAAATTTTAAAATGCATAAACTATATGTATTGTATAATATCAACCTACCCAAATTTTACAATGAGGTACTGTAAACACCCCATAAAAGAAAAAGAAAAAATTCAGACTTTTTCTCTGGTATGAAGGGAAGGCCAAAAAATTTTATGAAGATTTCCCAGATTGCAAGGGGTACCACACCCCTAACCCCACAATGTGTAAGGGAAAACTGTAGTTATGGGTGAAGCTAAACATCACTTTACCTTTACTTCATCCCCCCCCTCCCCAAAATAATTGAAAGTAGTGGAGATTTAAAAATTATCAACTAGTACAGAATTTCAGAATTGGCTGGGACCTTAAGAAATCACTTAGTAAAAACTCATGTTTTACAAACCCAGAGAGTTTAAATAAGTTGCTCAACTGCATGACTCCAATCCCGTGCTTTAATTAGGACTCTAAGAGTCAGCAACTAAGAACTACTATGTGTTACGCATTTTGTTAAACACTGGAAATATAGAATGAACTAATCCATACGCAAATGGGACATATTTCCAGAAAATCATCAGAATTTCACTGTACTCAGGATAGTGTTCAATATGTGACTATACTCATAAGGGTGCTAAATAAACTGTTGATCCTGATCAATTACAATCTTACAGGTTCAATTTAAATGAAAACTACAGCTACAAAATCATTCACCAGCAAATTAAGTATTATTAGTATGCTTTGTAGGCACATTTATGATTTCTGATCTTGTCCTTTCACATTTTAAATTGAAATAAATTTTTCTGGTAGATCTTTCAGGAACTTCCTGCATCACTGTCCCAATACAGGCTAAAGACTTCCTCAGTTAGACTTCTTGAACATTACCAATACTATTTTCAGGTCTTAAGGGGACAAGGCTGATGATGTAGGCAACACAGGCAAATACTAGTCTTGCTGTTTTTACTCCCCTCAAATTCCCAAGAAAAGAAAGACAAATTTACCTGTTGTTCTGCAATCAAAGATGTTCGAACATTTTGCATTTCTTCATTCTTTCTTTTTTCTTGTTCTTCAAGTTGTTCTAAAAACTTGGCCTTTTCTTCCTGAAGTTTTTCTTGAAGTTCAGCAACTAAACTTGATGAATCTTCACTGGTATGTTCAATGGGTAGACTTAAAAGTGAATATTGAGAACATGCTTTTTAATTAATGAAGTGACTTCTTGAATACTTCAATAGATATTAATGTAACTTAGAAATTAAGTAGGTTTAGAATAAGAGTGATAATATATGAACATTTTTCCTCTCAAACATAGTAAAGCCTTAGTAAGAACATATCTATATGAAGTTTGGTTTCCTATGCTACAGAAAAAGCAACTGTAAGGACATGGTATGAATAATACAGCAATATCACTGTAGCTAAAACAGAATAGTTTGTTGCATATTTAAATCACAAAAAGGACTAAAAAAGTATAAAAAGTTACTCTTCATTCTGAAACATCTTTTGTTAGAATATGCTTGGCTAGTAATTATTCAGGCTATGCCTTAAGACTTCCTGTGAAAGTAAACTCACTACCTCACAAATTAGCCATTCTAGTTTTAGGAAGCTCTAATGACAAGAACTCATGTTTTGCCAAAATCTGCCTACTTTGCTACTTCTACCTGCTGTTGTTAAGAGTTCTATAGGTCAAGTCAAACATAAAAACTGTGATTTCCCTGATAAGTAATTATATTAATCCAAGAAAATGCCTTCACCAATAAGCAACGATCCTATGTTCAAATTTCACTATATCTTTCAGACACAAGGGAAAAGCATCCCATTTTTATTATCTATTTTCAACATACTGTTACTACTTTACCACTATAGAAATACTGATTTAAAGTTTGTAAAGTGCTTTACAAATATTATTTCATTTTCTCCTCACAAAAACCCTGAGAAGTAAATGTCATTATCTTAATTTAACAGATGAGCAAACTGATGCTGAGGTAAACGACTTGCCAAAGTTCATGCAGATAAATATCTGAGGCAAGTTTTGAAATCAAGTCTTACTGACTCCAGACCAACTTAGGCTTGATGTCAGGGAAACAAAAACCAAAAACTTCCTAAAAATTAGTGCTGTCCCAAAGTGGAATGGTTTGCTTCAAGGTCGATTATTCCTCCTTGAAGATATTTTAAGCAGAGCCTGGATATGCCAGTGGAGTATCCTTCTTGCATGGGCTGGACTAGATGGCTGCTGAGTCCCTTCCATTTTTCAAATTCTAGGATTCCATAACCATGCAGCTAGAGTTTAAGAGCTGTAGAAATGAAGGATATTTACAGAATTATTGTAGTAAAATTGGTTATTCAAGTATCTTCTTCTTTGTATCCTCTTCAGTACATGGAAGAATGCTGTCTTGGACCGAAGAGGCTGATGTAAAAATATTCAATGAATGATCTTCTCATGAGCCAAAAAACCTAGTCATCAAACACCTCCTGCTTGCACAAAAGTTTTTAACCTCTCAAATTTTTGCGTCACAGATCCCTTTGGACACATGTAAAGCTTATAGACCTATCTTCAAGTTTTTAAATGTATAAAATACATATTATTACAAAGGAAATCTATGTTGAAACAATTAAAAAACATAAAATTTTAAAAATTGTAATATTTAAAAACTTATAAGTATAATATAATGTAAAGTATATAAAATTTAGTAAGTATAATATAAATATTAAATTTTTAAAAATTAAGGAACATAAAAGAATTAAACAATTCCAGATTCCTGGTTGAGAACTACTATTCTATCAAAATCCCTTGACACTTCACTGTCCTTCCTTTAGAGGAGAGAGGGGCAGAAGACACTCCCCTCAAATTAATAAGGTTGGGTGGGAAAATCTCCTTGATAACTCATTTATGAATAAATGAGATTGTAGCTTCATGTAAGCTCCAAAAAGTAGACCAAACCATGCATGACATAATGTTTCATTGTAATAAAACCAAGATGATTTTAGTGTATATTATAGGCTATTTTTAGCCTATTCGAGCCTATGTTGCATATTTTCATAATCTTCTTCACTGGTTTTGCTTTCATTCCTTATGAAAATTCCACTTCAATCTTTAAAACCACCAGCTCCTCTTCAATAAAATGAGGTTTGATCAATGGCTCTGTTTAGTCCTTTCCTATTATATCATTCTTTGAAGTAAGCATTTTTATATAGGCTTCTGGTTACCTTTTAGTTTTTGTCTAAATGCCACAGCCCTTTCCTCAAAACTCAAGTAAGTCTCGATTGAATAACCCACATCAATTTGGAAGATTTCTTTTCATTTGATGCTACTGTGATTTGCCTTTGGTCAGGTCCAACAACTCATGTGAAAAGGGATCGAGTTCATGAATGAAGTATCATCAAATGGCTTTTGAAATGTCTTGAAAGACTAACATTAATTTCTTACAAAATCTGTTCTTCTAAGCAACAAAAACAAAAAAACCCACCTGCTGTTCTTGGCTATTTTTGTACTAATACATAACATGTGATTGGAGCTAAGAAGCAGTGCATACAAGACACAAACTGTACCTTTACACAGTTCAGATTCTTAATTGTTTGTTCAAGACTTGCCTTTTATTTCCCTGAAAGCTTCACTTGGGGGTGAGGGTGGGAGTGGGAAAGGAAGGCACGTGAGGCGGCTCTAGTAATGCTTCTAAGCAGAAAAAAAAAAAGTGTGGTAACATCTAATAGTAAAGTCTCTACGCTACTGTCGCTACTAGCTATCCTCTCCCCTACTGGCAATATGGGAAATAAAGTAAGGAAATGGCATGTGCTTGGAGACCAGAGACACAAAATGGCACAGTGAAAGTAGGTAATGGTTTTGGATTCATTTAATCCTAAGTAAATTTCAGTTTCTTCAACTACAAGATGGGCATAGTACTCTACATGGCTGTTGTGAGGAAATTACCTCAAAATATTATATAAAATGGGAGCCTTTATTTTTAGACATCAACTATGTAAGATTTTAAGATTTTAGGTAAAAGGTTAAAGCCTTCTGACTGAAGACCCTTGTCATAATCTAACTGGAATTCAGAGTGCTTTCATTTTGAATATTTTATTTATATGTTACAAATTAAGCTATAGTTTAATTCTAAATATTTTACTAATCAGTTAATAAAAATTTATTATGTGCCTACAATGCACCATGTAGTTTGCACTGGGAATACACAAGAAGAAAATTTCTGTCCAGTCTAGTAAGGGAGACAATATGCAAACAACTATGTATAGACAAGAGATAGATAGATAGATAGACAGACAGATAGATAGATAGATAGATAGATAGATAGATAGATAGATAGATAGAGATATATATCTCAGGATAAACTGAAGATGATCAAAGGGCAGGCACCAGCAATATGGAGGATCACAAAAGGTATGATTTTAGTGGACATTGAAAGAAGTCAGGAGACAGAGATGAGTAGGCATGAGATTTGATAGATTATCTTGTTCAAAGAACAGCAAAGAGATCAGTATAACTAAATTGCAGAGAAGATGGAGGTGAGGTGTATGAACACACTAGAAAGATGGGAGGGGACCAAGAACAAGAGGCTTTGAATTTCAAAGGATTTTATACTTAATCTTGGAGGTGACAGGGAGCCACTGGAATTTATTGAACAGGGAAAAGGTGACATGGTTAGAAATATATTTTAACAAGATAATTCTGAGAGCTGAGTGGAGAATGGACTGAAGCGGGTGGGGGGAAGATTTATGGGTGGCAGATCAACCAGCAGAGTACTGCAATAGTCCAGAAGTAAGGTGATAATGTCTTACACTAGGATAAAGGCAATGTCAGAGGAAAGAATGCATAATGTTACAATAGCAAAATCAACATGCTTTAGCCAACAGTTTTGGTTATATTGAATTTAAGGTATCTACAGTACATACAGTTTGAGATGCCCAACAGGTACTAGTATACTCAAAACTGGAAATCAGCAGAAAGGTTAGGATTGGATAAGATCAGAGAATCACCAGCAGAGATAGCTGAATCTATGGATGTGATCAACAACTGAAACAGTAAAGAAGGAGAAGAGAGGAGGGCCCAAGGTAGAGCCTTGGTAAAATGGAGACCTGCCAATAGATTGGATATGGAGTGAGAAAAAGTGATGAGTCAAAGATGGCACCTAAGTTGCAAGCCAAAGGGACTGAGAAGATGGTGATGTCCTCAACAATATTGGGAAAATGAGGAAGAGGAGAGGGTTTGTTTTGGTTTTTTTTGGGGGGAGGGATGCGTTCAATTTTTGTTCTTGTAATAACTAGCCAACCATTCTTCCCATTTTGAACATGCACCTAAATACCATTTATAAAAGGTCACAAAATTACGAGTGGTAAACAAATGATAAACTATGCTATGACCAAGTTGTTTAGACTTCTGGATGAACTGCTAATGACACTGAAATTATTTTGTAAAGACAACAGTTTAAATATTACCTCTCAGTTTTAAATTGTTTAAATAAAAAAAAGAACCTGGGCGAAATTACAAATACAAAAATAAAGGAGATATTTGGGGGTGGGGGGGCAAGTGTGACAGCTGTAATTTCATTGCATGTTATGCCAGTCGTTTTCACCAGTACAATAGCTCTTACACAAATATTTTAAGGTGTCCATATGATCATCATTATCTTTTTTAGGCAATAACAAAAGAAACCTGAAAATCTAAACTAATGAAGTAGGTCTCAGTACCCTGTCATTGAAATCTCAGAATAATTGCAGTCTGTTAAGTATACCTCTGGTATAAGAGAAAATGAGCTACCTTCTCATACCTCTAGTATCTTAAACTCTTTGACTAAATCTGACACAGAACTATAATATAATTAATTACTGTTATTTCAGACCACACTGAGAGATTCTGACATAGTTCTTGTTTATTTATGTCTTTATCATAATCCTTTAGCCCATGAAAATTACGTAAAAGGGCTTTGTAAATTATGAATAGACTAAACGTAGGCTTCCATTATGATTAGATTATTATTGAATGATATGTTTCAAAAGAATGAGAAGGAAGTTTTAGTGGAAATCTAATCCTCATTCTCCACCAAAAATGCACTTAGTGAGCTGCCAATTTCATTCCTGCAAAAGGAAATGAATAAAAATAACTAGTTTCTACTACTACCAAAGGAAGTATTGGCTGAATTAATGTGATGAATGTGAATAAAAAGGGAGTTAGTTATAGAAATGACTCCAAGGTATGACTATATCTCAATCGTGTGTAGAATTTCATCTAGAATCTTTAATTGCACTTAGTCACAGTCATATATCTAGAAATGGAAAGGACCTTAGAGGTGACCAAGTCCAATCTCTCATGTACAAAGAAAGAGAGGTTAAATAGAGACAGAGCTAATAAATACCTGAATTAAAATTTGAACCTATTATCTTCCTGATTTCAACTATGGAGGTCTACTGACTTCACCACACTGCCTCAGTATTCCTATTTCATTTCTGCCTCCTGACCTATTCTCAGGATTAACTTGCTCAAACATCTAGGTACTGATCATACACATACCCTATTCCCAATAGATGACAGAAATAAATTAAAATATAAAAAAGAAATGCATGCATCTAATAAATATCTCAAAATCAAAGTTTCTGGGCATGACTACCTGGTGGGGCGAGTAGACAGGAACTACAAATGTAGTCAGCATGGACACAATCTGGCTATAATTACAGAAGAGACTACTGTGGTCAAGGGAATATAAATGAAGGGAAAGAGCCAGAGGTAGACTTTTGAAAAAAGTAACTCCAATTGGACCAGTTTAGTTCAGTTCTTATTCCTACTCACTCTTAAAAATCCTCATTTTCTTCTCTCAACATTCAACCTACCCATAATCACAAATCCTTAGCTGGAAAAAAATTTTGAAGGAAACTTAGTCCAAACCATTCATTTTACACATGAGGAAACTGAGACTTCCTCAGGATTAAATGAGTTGACCAGGATTATATAGCAGAAGGGCTGGAAGATTATGACTGAAGGCAGGTCCTCTGATTCCAGATGTCCAATTTCAACAAGTGACTTTTTTAAAGTCCTAAGCTTCTACAATAGTCATAAAATTCACTAAATAATATGGTTTCTAAAATTCGTTTTTGAAAGATGCTGACTCACATATACACTGGTTAAGTCCTAGTTATAAATTTTGAATCAATTCTATACACATGAACACCTCAACTTTGAAAAAAAGCACATTATTTTTCAAGAATGAAAATGAAATTTCTGTATATCAAATGCTATCTTCCCCACTATCAATAAAAAAAAAAAAGAGATGTTTTCCTTTGGGAAATAATTAGGTTTCAACTTGAAATAAAATTGAAATAAAGAATCTGATTAGCCTTTCATAACCACAAGTTCACAAGTTTATAAGGAAAAAAAATAATTTTATGGTTTATTAACAAAACTCAAAACAGAAATGGTAATTAATAGGATTGACACAATATCTTAGAAGTACAAATTTTTAAATGAGCATGCTTTCATGAACAAGACATACTAGGCTGAAAAGTAACCAATCTTCTTTCTCAAACCACTTTGTCAATGTTTAAAAAAACAGGATCATGTTATTTTTCTTGATTACTTAGACCTTATTTTCTAGCAGCCGAAAGAAAAGTTTTGGCATTTAGAAAGAAACAGGCTGAATTTGGGTGATATGCAGGACGAATGAAAATGAAACAATAAATGAACAAACACGGAACAATATTAGCCAGACACAATGGCAAATGAAGAACACATTCCTTAAACAGATGGGCTTTGAAGACATGAGAAGCTGCTATCTAGCTATTAGGCATTACAATTCCTCTATGTACAAATGATCCATAAATTCTATTAAGTACAAAGATCTATATATTGTACACAAATAGTCATATTAAATGTGGTATAAATTCTTCATATACATTCATTACAGATATGATTTTGATAGCATGATTACATCATGACTGTCATATGACAAATGGTATTTCAAAGTAAAGTTCCAAAGTAAAGGCCTGCCTTGCCTAATATCATAACTGGCTCCATTAAAAACATCGTATTTGGCAAAACAACATTACAAGACATAGCTGGTTTCACAAAAACAGGTTGTAAATACAAAAGCAACCACAGGACTGTTAAGTTATAAAGGGGTATGATTAGAATTATTTATAACTTTATTGGAAAATGATACTGGTCAAGGCAATATTAAATGGAATATGAAGATGGTTATTTCAGATAAATACACACTGTGAATATACACAGAACATACAAAAAGGAAAATCCACAGTCTTCAGATCTTTGAGATTAGCTGAGTCAAGGTTTTGGGTACTTTTAACTTGCACAGGTAAAGTCATCATAATTTAACTACCAGAAATTATCTTTACACTGTATTTCAGACAAGTCCTAAAATTCCAAAATAATATATTTAATACAATAATCCAGGGGTACACAAAGCGGTGAAACACTAGGTTGACAAATGAAATCATATTTAAGAGCCACACAACAACAGACTAGATGTTAAAGATTCTGGAGACCAAATAATGGATGTTATGTAAAGACCTCTGAAAACCTTAAAGGATTATATAATAGTTGTTACATGAAACTTGAGAACTAACCCTGACACTATCACTAGTATCTCCTAAATAGTCATTGCTTTATTGCTCAAAATTACAAGCTCCTTTAATAACTAGACAGCAGTAAATATATACATAGTTGAAACACAAATTTTGACCTATACAACCAAATGACTCTCTCCAATTTTTCCCTTACAGCAAATTGAGAAAAAACAACCCGGAAAAATCACTTCATACACTTTATCAAAAAAGCTGACCTTTAAAAACTACATTTCTGAAATTAAAATATTTCAAAATTTGTCATTTCAATCACACAAGTGTGTGATTAAACGAAAAGTACTTTTCATTTTGTCTATCCTCTTAATTTTAAAAGGATATTACAAAGAATATGATTCAGAACATCAGCCCAAATATAAGTGATTATTTAACAATGTTAAAACCCACACATTCAATTTTATAATAGCATATACATTTAGGGTATACAATCACATAAAAACCATAATTATAAAAGAAGGTGAGATACAAACCTATTAGTTTCAATTATAAACACTTTCAGGCAACTAAATTCTTACCTTTTTGTTATCTGACTCTCAAGATGTTTAATTTTTTCCAACAGTTCTTTTTCAACAGCATCTCTCCGTAACTCAAATTCTTTAAGGGCAACTTGAACAGCTTCCTCTTTTTCACAATTAAGCTTCTGAATGAGTCGTTCTCTGTCTTGTTCTTGATTAATAATTATTTTCTCTTTGTCTTCTTCAAGTTTGTGGATAATAGCTTCATATTTTTCTTCTTGTTGGGCCATTCTTTCATTGCTTTGTTTTTCAAGGACACTCAATTCCAACTCCAACTTACTCTGCAATTCCACGATTTGTTCTTTCAATTTAGTTTCAATTTCAAAAGCTTGTTGATGTAATGATGTTACCTTGTTTAATTCAGCTCTCAGCAAATTAGATTCTTCTTCATGTCTACCAACTAACTCTGAAATGCACTGATCTTTTTCAACGGTCATTAGAGTTTTCAGTTCTGCTAAACCTATTTGGTAATCCTCATTATTATCTAGAATCTTCTGATTTAACTTGCTTATCTCTGATCTTAAGTTTTCTGTTTCTTTTTCAATGAGGATCTTTAAGGTTTCTTGCTGCTGAGCTTTGTTTTCTTCTAATAATATTTTCATTTCATCAGTTTCTGCTTCTTTCAAAGCAAGCTCAACCTCTAACTTGCATCTCAGGTCCGACAAATCAGAAACTTTAAGTTTTAACTCCTGTAACTGTTGTTCCTTTTCTTGGACAACTATTGCATGGGATTCTTGTATTTGATCAAGTCTTTGCTGATTTTCCCTTTTTAATTTCTCTAAAGAAACTCTGTGGTCATTCAAAACTTTCTCAAATTCCTGTGTGTGCTTGTCTTGAAGGGTATCTTCTAGTTCCTTCAGGTGACTCTGCTCCAAACTCTGCAGCTCTGCCCTAAGGAGATGTAACTTCTCTTCATTCTCAACATGCAGCTTTTTTAAGTCTTCCAAGACAATTTCTCGTGACTGTTTCAGTTCTTTAATTTCAAAATTTTGGTTCTTCATTGCATGCTCCATCTCTAGCAGCTTCTGATCTTTTTCATTTTGTAGGCTAAGTACAGCTTCTTTTTCATTCTTAACTAAAGCAAACTCATTATCTTTATTTTGTAAAACCTCTTCAAGACCTACTAAATCTCCTTTTAATTTCTTAATCTTTTTTTCACTTTCTTCACTATCTTTTATTAATGCATTGATCTTAGCTTCATACTCATTTTTTAAAGACTGCAGTTCTTTCTGATGTTTTTCTTTTAGTGTTATTTCCAGGGAACATTTTACTTTTTCAATGAGATTTCGTATTTCTACAGCTGTACATTTTAAAGAATTAGAGAAATCACACTGTTCTTTCTGTACAAGTGTCCTGAAGTGACAGAGGTCTTCTTTTATGTTTTGTAAATTAAACTGTGATTCTTGGGCAACAGCTCTACATTTTTCCACTTGAACATTTAGAGAAGCATGGTCTCCTGAATCTTCTTTTCCACATATATTTGTATCCTGCATGCGTCTGCTGTCTATTGCATTGATAACTGAAGAATAGAGCGATTCAACCATCATTTCTGGACTCTGTGGATCACTTATGGGATTAGGAGATGCTAGGTTTTCTTCTATTACAAATTCGTTCACTGCTGACATAAAATCAGATTCAGGGCTTTCAGCTAAAGAGTCTAAATCTAAAGATTCTTGGTGAAGGGTTTGTTCTATATTTGGGTGAGGAATTGTCTCAAAATCAAATGTATGAGCATCAATACTATCTGGAGACAATTCTTCTAATGGACACACTGGAGGACACAGGGGATCCTGAATAGTGAGTGGAGGAGGAGTTCTAGGTGAGGTAGTAGTTGTAATTCCTGTAGTACTTTCCATCCTTGGTGTAGTAACTGATTGTGGGGATGTCTGACTCATGGAAGCCTAGAGGTAAAAAGAAAGAAAAAAATAGTATTCAATTAAAAACTATATTCTTAATGTTTATCCACAACTAAGCCAAATAAAAAAATCCTACCTTTTGTTCACTCAGTAGGTCTGTAATGGTCTGTGACATTTCATCCAAACTTTGTGCTGCTTTCACTAAATTATGTAGCGCGAGTACATGCTGGTGTAGAGGTTCAAAGTCACAAAGTAATGGAACCCTGAGTAAAAGAAGAAATTTTGTTTTGAATTTCTATTTTATTATAACATGAGGATGAAATGATAAAAACATTTTAGATAAATTAGATCATTAAAATCTTTTTTTAATATATCACAAATATTTTAAAAATAACAAGGTAAAGTACCAAAACATACCTAAGCTTCTTAGACCCTTATCTCTTGAGAGCAAAAGCTACTTAAAGGCAGAACCACTGATTCAATAGTTGGTTTTATTTATCGTACTGAGCAATTTTCCTGCCTCATTACCTTAGTATTCCTCCACTGAAATCTGTAGGATTTCACTAAAGAATACCCTGAAGCAGTATTTTGTTTTTCTACAATATCTTCCTAAAAATTTCACTAACCTACAACCCCAAAACTCAGTATTGTAATGTAAACAAATGAACATCAAACCTAAAATCAAACATAATGATATCATTTACCTGAGTAATGGTTGTACTTCTGAAGGACAGAAAGACTGCAGAAACTTCAAATCAGTTAAGGAAATATCTGGAAGTTCACCATCAAACTTGCGAGGCTTTCGAGTCTGAGGACGACAATTTACATAGAAATGTAACATGAGCACAGAATAATGACAAAAACAGAATTAAAAGGAAGAAATCAATACACATGATGGGTTTCAATGTGATCAAATTAAGACACTAAAACTTTTCACTTAAGAATTCAATTTTCTTTAATTCTTCTAAATAGAAATTGCTAAGATTCACCATATGTCTCAGCTAATTTTGATCTCATAGTACATATATTTTTTAAGAGGCCTTATCAGTGATATATGGTGACAAAGGATTCTGAAGCACTATCTAATCAACAAATTAATGCTATTATTATTCATTAGTGGTTATACAACCTGTATTTGTCAATTAATGTTTTATCTTATTTTTATAATTCATATATACTCCTATGCTATTATATGTGTGTCTCTGTAGACATATACATATATACATACACACACGTACATATATGCATATATGTTCTTATAGCATTATTCAGGATATGCAGTTTCCTTAATTTTCCAAAAGACCAAAATCAGATACCCTCTAATACCAAGAAAAATTCTGATTATGAAAAAAATTTAAGACTTTATATCAGTTGACAATCAAAACAGATCTTTTAAAGAGCTAAATTTAAAAAAAGCCTCTGAGCACAAAGTTCATTATGCTTATAGGGACTATTTTAAAAACTGCCACATAATTTTACACAACAGGTTTTTCCATAATACCAAATATTTTAAAAACTGTGACTGATTTAAAATATGCAATTATTTAATAATGTTTAAGAAAAGGCATACATACACAAAAAGAAGGGGGCCAGGAGTCAAGTCCCCTAAATAGACGGTTTCTTAAAAAAGACTTCCCTGTGTAAAGAGATTAACAATATGATTACAACAAAAGGAGTAACAAAGGAAAAGCAAATATTATAGCACTTATGAAAAAGTGTTAAAAAATTAAAATTAATTCCTCCCTTTAAAAAAAATTGTATATTCAAGTCTTAAGCCTTCAAAAAGATGATCGTGGTCTAATAGATTTCACTGATAACTATATTTAAGAATCTTTGTAAAAAATCAACAAAAACAAAACAATGACTAAAATTAAATGCCAAGACAGTCAGTCTCCTGCCTCTGTATCTTTAAACAGGCGAGGCTACATGCCTAGAATATACTCCTTTCTTCCCTTCTACCTGGTAGAATCCTTAGCTTCCCTGATACTTTCCTTTAGGAAGTCTTAAGTGCTTTCTTTATGTACAAATTCTATTATATTCACTTATCTGTGTGAGTATTGTCCTCCCTCTTTTAATGTTAACTCCTTAAAGGTAGGAATGGATTTTTATGTTTTGTCTTTGTTTATGAAGATCCATAATGCCTTGTATGTAGCTCATGCTAAATGAATGCTATCACTACGCTTAGAGTCCTCTGCAATTTGCTCTCCCAAATTTCTGGGCTTCTCACTTAAGCTGATAGGTAGGATCTATGAACAGTATGTTGGTAGATCAAAGTGTAAAACTTCCATATGTCCACTTAAATCTAGAAATTCAGGACCAGTGGATCTGTATTCAAATGTCAGCATTAGTACTGTTATAGGAAAAACACCTTTTGATTAGCTTGCTCATGACATGAGAATTAACTGATAAAAAGAGACCAAAATACTTATAGTGGCACTTTCTGTGATATCAAAGAAGTTGGAAACAAAATAGATACCCATTATTTGGGGAATGGCTAAACAAACTGTGATTCACGAATGTAAAAGAATATATATACACACATACATACATACACACATATACATACATATTACTGTGCTGTAAGAAATGATGGATGTGAAAAAATAGAAAATATTTAAAGAACTCCATGAACTGATGCAGAACAAAGTAGAGCTGAGAAAACAATATATTCAATTAACCACAAAAAGGCAAATAAAACACACACACATACACACAGTGAATGTTGCACAAATGTCGCAAAAAGAAGTACACATATTTTCAGAATTTTATTATGTATTGATCAGTTACACTGATTTTTTTCCACTTCTTTTTTCTTTTGTTTTTAAAAAGTACTATTTGTTATACAGAATGGAATTCTGGGAAGAGGTGGGAAAAGGATAGCAGGAGAAGCTATAGTTACATAAAAAGAGATGTTAATAAAAACTTAAAACAAATTAATATCTAAAAGACAACATTTAAAAGCAAAATAAAAGAGCATTAGATTAAATGACCTCTAACACCTTTAGAATTCTAAGAATCAAGATTCTGAATGTTTTGCTTATTCTATAAGAGGAAAGATAGTTCTTGTTTTTAAAAATGAAACATTAAAACTAGTTTGCCTTGTTCAAGAAAATTAGACACAATCATGATAAATGAGGCCTTTGATTATCAAGTTACCTATGTTACTCTTATATTTTAGAGATGCAGATAAATCCATGCTTTCTTAATTAGCGTTAACAATTTACTGACATGAATTAGTTTTTAAAAGCATAAATCTAAGTCTCCCTTAAAGTAAAAAAAAAACTATAAATTTTACATTAAAACGGTCAAATTCTTATTGGTTTATTAGTTTATCTGCATCCTACTATATGTTGGATGCCAAATGGTAAAGGCTGAAAACAGAGCAGATGCCTATTATAACCTAGCTTGTTGTTTTATAAACTTACACCTATACAATAAGATAAACTATGTTCGTTTAAACACATGAAAGTTATGTGAAATAAATGACTGATGTATTAAAAGGAACCTTATGACCGCACTCTAGTACTCCACTACAGCTTGCTGAGGCCAATAATCAGTCCCTAATAACTCTCATACAGAAGATATGGGAGGTAAATGAAGGTTGATGAGATAATATGGAGGCAAATGACGCAGGAAGGACACTGAACTGAGATAAGGAAACCAGAGTTCTGCACCTGGTTTTGAGATCATATGCAATTAATGGGCCCTTCTTAGACTCAGTTTCCTTATCTGTTAAATAAGATAACAAAGGAAAAAAGAGCAGTCCTTATTCTCAAGAACCTCATATACTAATGGATGAAACAATATGTAAAATAATGCAAGATATATATGGAGAAGATAGAAAGCAATCTGAGTGGAAAAACATTAGCACTTCCAGGATTACTTCCTAAAAAAAGTGGGATTTGAGCTGACTCTTGCAGGAATTCAAGGCTTCTTTCAAAAGGTGAAGGGAGGGGCATTCCAGGAATAGAGGTCAGATAGAAGATGACCACACAAAACTGTAAGAAGACTAGTATTAGTGAATCTGTATGTAGAGGAGCTAAATGTAAGATTAAAAAAGATAGGAAGAAGTCAGCTTATAAAAAAATTGAGGAGTTCATACTCTTTCCTAGCAGCAATAAAGAACAACTGGAATTTAATTCAACAAGGCAGGGGCATAAGGGAGGAAGGAAAAAGGAGATGAGGGGTATAGATGACTCTCAGATGTATACTTTAGAAAAATCACATTGGCAGCTGAATGGAGGGCAGATTGGAATAGGCAGAGATTTCAGGCTTAGAGACCAGTTAGAAGACTATTGCCAAAGCTCATGTAGTGATAAGGGAGTGAATTATGTTTGTACTTTGTTTGAGTGGAGAGACAGAAATAAATTTCATAGATGTTGTAAAGGGAGAAACAAGACATGACAACAGACAAGATATAGAAAGTAAGTTTAAGAAGTCAACGATAATCCCACAACAAATGAGAAGAAAGGCAGTAATCAGAAAATTGGAAAAGAGGAAAGTATGAGGGAAAAATCGTTGAGTTCTGTTCTGCAAGTTTGAGAAAGCAAATGGTTGTGTAAGACTAAAGCTCAGGAGAGAGGTTTAGGGTTAGAAAAATGAATGGGTCTATCTAATTTAAGGGAGTTAATGACATCAAAAAATGAAATCTTGGCCAGCACAATGGGAAGAAGGACCAAGACAGAACCTTGGGGGGGATACTCAACATTAGTGACTGAAATACAGATAAAGAACTAGCAAAGTAGTCTGAGAAGGGAAAGTCAAAATGACAAACCCAGGAGAGAGCAGTGTCACAAAAACCCAAAGAAGAGCATCTATAAGGAGGTGATTAACAGTATCAAAAGCTACAGAGCTCAAGAAAGACAAAACTAAAAGACTGAGAAAAGGTTTAGCAATTATGAAATCCATGGTAACTTTAGAGAATGCAATCTCAGATGAATGATGAAGTCAGACTCCAGATTCCAGAAAGTTCAGAATTGAATAAAAGGAGAGGAAATGGAGAACTTAGTTTTATTAAGGAGTTTAGCCATGAAGAGGGGGAAAGATATAAGATAATAGCTAGCAGGGATGGTAAGATCATATAAATGATTTTTTAAATATAGAGGGTTTGTTTGTGGGTAGCCAGGAAGAAGCTTACAGGGGTTGAATGAATATTAAAAAATGGGGATGACAGTTGAGGCAATCTGCTGGAGAAGATGGAATCAAGAGTGGATATAGAAGAGTTGGCTTTGGCAAAAAGAAAGGGTACCTTTTCTGGGACCAAAGTGTATGGTATGAGATGATGATAGACGAGAAGGGAGAACATTTAATGAGTGAATCATTGTTATAAGTAAGTTTTATTAATCTTGGGGGTGGTTGGGTTTAGTGTGATGTTACTGGTACTCAACTGAAAGGTCAAAGTAAAAAGTGCTGTGGGAGGCTTAAGAAGAAATAAGGTTTCAAATAGCTGGAGAAAGGGGAGGGGAGGGAAGAAGGGGGTGTGTAGAACACACAAATTAGAGAAGAATAGAATTTTTGGAGGGAGGGCCCAGCTCCTGACAGCTCTAAACTTCTCTAAGTACAGAAAAGATAAGCATGGAAAAGATTCCTGAGCTAGGAATGATGAAGGGAGAAAAACTTGAAAAGTCCTTGTAAATAACAGAGGGGCTAGTAGCAGTGTGGAAGGGGGATTATACTTACTCTGTTTGGCTTCAATAAGGAAGAGAAAGATTAATATGTATAATGACAAAACTAAAGAATACAAATTTCAGATATTTAGGAAAAAAAAGAAATAGCCCTGTGAATTAAGACCCCTACTTCTACAAGTGTCCACCCCAAAGTTAATGCCTACTTTTTTAAGCAATGTTATATACTAATGAAGGGCATGAACTACATAAACATTCTTCCTTTTAACTATCATTCTACAGAGGCAGCATTAGTCCTGGTACCCAAAAATTGTGTTAATAAAAAAATTCCTACTTTTAACATCATCTTTAAAGGAATATGTATTTGGACAAATCATAGGTATAATGATATATACTAAAAGGAATCAATTATAAAATTTTGTAAATGTACATTTGGTGCAGTATTTTCCAGTGAAAGAAACTGCAAATGTTCTATGGCAAGCAAACATCTGAATATCAACACCTTATTTTGTAAACCTTGTGGACTGAACATATGAACAACTACAAAAGTAACATTTCAATAAACAAATAAGCCATTAATGAAGAATACTTACTAAACAATTTTCCAAAAGATTCCCTTTTTGACTTTTCAGCTTCATATAAATGTTTTCCATCACTGATTAAAGCACCAGCCCACTATAAAAACAATACATATACATTAATGCAGTCCATCAACTCCTCAAGCCTCATATATGTGTGTTTATAGACACACACACACACACACGTAATATAGTCTGCTTACCTCCCTGTAGTGTTTTATGAACATTTTTCTTCTTACAACTTCAACAACAGCTAAGCAATACATCTGTGGTACTGTACTAAGAGCTTCTACAATCTTGACTCGTTCTAGCAACTCTGTTACAAGGCGAAGCAAAGCTTGTAACTTCTCTCCCTCTTTGTCAGCATGAAGCATAACAAAGCAACACCACCTGTGAGTAAATCATAAATGTGAGCATATAACAGGTTAAAAAGCCACAAAACATCTGCTACCCAAAGATACTTTCTGATTAAATTTAGGAACAGACATAGAAACAGTAGACATAAAAATGGTAGCTTATCTAGCTCACTACCTTAGAAAATCAGACTTCATTAGTGTTCCAGGTTAATCAATCAACTTGTATGATAATATATTATAGACAAAAATTTATTAAACCCTTTTACCAAGAAATTTTAGATTAAACTTGAGTTGCATAAAATAAAATTTTATAATTAGAAATATACTAGAAATCACTTACTTCAATCGGACTTGTAGATTATTTGCAAGTTCTTGTTTGGCAGTGGTACATTTCTGTTTAATATCCAATAATTTTCTATGATTATTCAACATAATCATCAACTGATTTGCATGACTCAGGCACAAATCAGGTAGCACAGAAGTATCTTTCAAGTTTTCAGCTCTCTTTTGATTAGCTAAAAATCCCTTTAAAAATGAAATATTTCTTTTAGATGTACATATAATTAAATTGTAAACTGTATAAATACTAGTAAACAAATACTCAAACTTAAGTAAATTTCAAATTTAAACCATCTACATTTTAAGAAACATATACATTTCAACTAAAATACTTTATTAGAAGACAATCTGATTTAATTCAGCAAATACTTAGTAACCTCTTTACTTATCAGTCTGTGTAAGGTGTTGAGAATGAAAAGCCAAACTAATCCCTAACCTCAAAGACCTTACATTCTTCTACATTCATGAATTGAGGTGGATCTTTTTTCAGACACAACATTCCCATATCCTTAAGACAGAATCTTTTCTTATTTTTTGTCACAGAAAAATACTCACAAACACAATTTAAAAATACACAAATGTAATACTCAATAAAACTTTAGGCATGGCATAAATATCGAAAAAACAAGATTAATTTTTATTTTTTTCCAAATTTATTCATTTGTTTTCAGTTTTCAACATTCACTTCCAAAAGTTTTAAATTTTCTCCCTCTCCTTACCCCGTCCTTTCCCAAGACAGCATGCAATCTTACATGGTCTCTACATTTACACTTCTACTAAATACATTTATACACCAGTCATGTTTCATAAAATAATAATAACGAATGGGAAAAACCAAGAGAAAATAAAACAAAACACAATGAAACACAACAAAAAAGAAAAAGTCCGCTTCATTCTCTGCTCCAACTCCATACTTCTTTGTCTGGATGTGGATGGCATTTTGAATCATAAGTCCTTTGGAAATGTTTTAGATCCTTGCTTTGCTGAGAAGGGCTAAGTGTATCAAAATCAGTCCTAGCACAGTGACTGTTACTGTGTACAATGTTCCTCTGGTTCTGCTCACTTCACTCAGCATCAGTTCATATAAGTCTTTCCAGGTTTTCTCAAAATCTCATCATTTCTTATAGCACAATAGTATTCCATTATATTCACATTCCACAATTTGTTCAGCTATTCCCCAGTTGATGGGCATCCCCTTGATTTCCAGCTACTGGCCACCACAAAAAGAACTGCTATAAATATTTTTGTACATGTGGGTCCTTTTGCCATTTTTTTGATCTCTTTTGGATACAGCCCTAGAAGTAATGTTGCTGGGTCAAAGGGTAGGTATATTTTTACAGACATTTAGGCACAGTTTCAAATTGATCTCCAGAATGGTTGGATCAGCTCACACCTCCACCAACAATAAATTAGCGTTCCAACTTTCCCACACCTTCTCCAACATTTATCATTTTCCCATTCTGTCATGTTAGCCAATCTGATGTATAAGTGGAACCTCAAAGTTGTTTTGATTTGTTCCTCTCTAATCAAAGTGATTTAGAGCATTTTTTCATATGATCACAGATAGCTTTAATTTCTTCCTCTGAAAACTGCTTGTTCAAATCCTTTGACCATTTATTAAGTAGGGAATGACTTATATTACTGTAAATTTGACTCAGTTCTCTATATATTTTAGAAATGAGGTCTTTATCAGAAATAGTAGTTGCAAAAATTCTTTCCCACTTTTCTGCTTCTCACCTAAATCTCGGTTGTAAGTATTAGACAACAGGTTGCCACCCACCAAGCACACAGTGAATGTAAATACTAAACAGTGACTATTTGTCTTATTGCAATCAAGGTTATCCATTTTACATTTCATAATGTTCTCTATCTCGTTTGGTCACAAATTCCTCCATTCTCCATAAATCTGACAGATAAACTATTCCATGGTTCCTAATTTATTTATAGTATAAGTCTTTATATGTAGGTCATGTATCCATTTGGACTTTATTCTGTTACACAGTGTCAGATGTTGGTCTATGCCCAGTTTCTGCCACACTATTTTCCAGTTTTCCCAGCAGTTTCTGTCAAACAGTGAGTTATCCCAGAAACTGGGATCCCTTGGTTTCTCGAACAGGAGATTGCTATAATCACTGACTATTATCAATTGACTACTGGTGCACCTAACAAATTCCACTGATCTACCCCTGTATTTCCAGTACTCAAGTGGTTTTGATGATAGCTGTTTAATAATACAATTTATAGTATGGTATGACTAGGCATTTCTTTTCATGAATTCCCTTGATATTCTGGACCTTTTCTTCTTCCAGATGAATTCTGGTATTTTTTTCTAGCTCTGTAAAATGATTTTTTGGTAGTATGATTGGTATGGCACTGAATAAGTAAATTAATTTAGGCAGAATTGTCATTTTTATTATATTAGCTTGGCCTACTCACAAACAACTGATATTTTTCCAGTTATTTAGATCTGACTTTATTTGTGTGAAAAGTATTTTGTAACTGTGTTTATATAGTCTCTGTGTTTGTTTTGGCAGGTATAGACTCTCAAATATTTTATGTCTACAGTAACTTTAAATGGAAGTTCTCTTTCTATCTCTTTCTGTTGAGCTTTGTTAGTAATATACTGAAATGCAGATGATTTATGGGGGTTTATTTTATATCCTGCAACTTTGCTAAAGTTGTTAAATAGTTTTTTACATGATTCTCTAAGTATATCATCATATCACCTGCAAAGAGTGATATCAGTTTTTTCTTTGCCTATTCTAATTCTTTCAATTTCTTTTTCTTCTCTTATTGCTAAAGCTAACATTTCTAGCACCATATTGAATGACAGTGGTGATAATGGACATCGTTAACTCCCGACCTTACTGGAAATGTATGTAGTTTATCCCCATTACACATAATGCTTGCTGATGTAAAGTTAGATGCTACTTATTTTAAGGAATGCTCCATTTATTCTTAAATTCTCCAGTGTTTTCAATAGGAATGGGTGTTGTACTTTGTCAAAAGCTTTTTCTAAATCTATTGAGATAATTTACATGGTTTCTGTTAGTTTTGTGGTTGATATGGTCAATTATGCTGATAGTTTGCCTAATACTGAACCAGCCTTGCATCCTGGTATAAATCCTACCTGATCAAAGTATACTATTCTTGTGAAAATTTGCTGTAACCTTTTTGCTAATATCTTATTTAAAATTTTTGCATCTATATTCATTAGGGAAATTGATCTATAATTTTCTTTCTCTGTTTTGACTCTTTCTGGTTTAGGTATTAGCACCATATTTACATCATAAAAAGAATCTGGTAGGACTCCATCTATCTTACAAATAGTCTATTTAGTATTGGAACTAATTCTTCTTTAAATATCTTATAGAATTCGCTTGTAAATCCATCTGGCCCTGGAGATTGCTTCCTAGGGAGGTTCACTGATGGCTTGTTCAATTTCTTTTTCTGAAATGGGTTAGTAAGGTATTTTATTTCCTCTTCTGTTAATCTGGGCAATTGATATTTTCATAAATATTCATCAATTTCACTGATTGTCAAATTTAGGAGCATACAAATGGGCAAAATAATTGGTAATTATTGTTTTAATTTCCACTTCACTGGAAATTTAATTTTTTATTTCTGACACTGGTAATTTGGTTTTCTTTCTTTTCTTAAATCAAGTTAACCACAGGTTTATCCATTTTATTGGGA
Source organism: Bettongia penicillata ogilbyi (assembly GCA_023548195.1). NCBI lineage: Eukaryota > Metazoa > Chordata > Mammalia > Diprotodontia > Potoroidae > Bettongia > Bettongia penicillata. The sequence continues at coordinate 4,729,563 of JAJHZJ010000367.1, read as the reverse complement.
TTTTCATAAAACCACCTCTTAGTTCTATTTATTAGTTCAATACTTTTCTTAATTTCAATCTTTCCTTTGGTTTTCAGTATTTCTAATTTGAAATTTAATTAGTGATTTTTGATTTGTTCTTTTTCTAGCTTTGTCAGTTGCATGACTAATTTACTGACCTCTTCTTTGTCTCTTTTATTCATGTAAGCATTCAGAGAGATAAAACTTCCCCTAAGAACTGCTTTTGCTGGGTCCCACAAGTTTTGGTATATTGTCTCATTACTGTCATTCTCCTGAATTAAGTTATTGATTGTTTCTCTGATTTGTTGTTTGACCCACTTATTCTTTAGTATTAAATTATTTAGTTTCCAATTAATTTTTGGCATATCTTTCCATGGCCCTTTATTACATACAATTTTTATTGTATGATCTGAAAAGGATGTATTTAATATTTCTACATTGGATTGTGAGGTTTTTATGACCTAGTACATGGTCAATTTTTGTGTAACATGAACTGCTAAGAAAGGTATATTCCTTTCTATTCCCATTCAATTTTCTCCAGAGGCTTGTTATATCTACCTTTTCTAAAATTTTATTCAACTCCTTAACTTCTTTCTTGTTTACTTTGAAGTAGATTTATCAAGTTGGAGGTTAAGGTCCCCCACTAGTACAGTTTTGCTGTCAATTTCTTCCTGTAATTTCTTTAAGAATCTGGATGCTATACCACTTGTTAAGTAATGAAATTACTTCATTGTCTATGGTGTCTTTTAGCAGGATATAGTTTTCTTCCTTATAGCTTTTGATTAGCTCTGTTTTTGCTTTGTTTGAGATTAGGATTGCTACCCCAGCTTTTTTTTACTTCAGCTGAAACGTAATATATTCTACTCCAGCCTTTTACCTTTATGTGTGCGTCCCTCTGTTTCACATATGTTTCTTGTAAACAACTTATTGTAGTATTATGGTTTTTAATCCATTCTGCTATCAGGACTCTGTTTTATGGGAGAGTTCATACCATTCGCATTCACAATCTGTGTCTTTCCATCCTGTTCCCCCACCCCCGTTTATGCTTTTATTTCTCCTTTCTCCTTTCTTTCCTCAAAAGATGTTTTTGACCCTTGCCTCCTTCAATTTTCTCTCCCTTCTATCAGCCACCCTCCTTTTTCTTTCCCTTTTTCCATACTACTTCTTCATTCCCTTCTAACCACTCTCCACACTTCTCTTTCTCCTTTCCCCTTCCACTGCCTGAAGGACAAGTTATATTTCTATACTTAAGAGTATGTTATTCCCACCTTGAACCAAATCCAATGGTAGTCCATCTCAAACAATGCTCATCTCCCCACCTTCTTTCCCTCCACTATAATGCTTCTGTGCCTCCTGATGTGATGTAATTTATCCTTTTCTGACTCCTCCTTTCCTTTTCTCCCATTATCATTTCTCTGCATCCCTTAATGTTTTTTTATCATCACATTTGTTAATTTATACCCAACTCCTTCTATGTATATCCCTTTTAAATGTAGTAATAAATATGCCATTCTCAAGATTAACAGGTATTATCCTCCTATACAGAGATGTAAACAGCTTGCCTTTATTCAATGTTTTTTCCCCCATCTACCCTTTTATGCCTCTCAAGTCTTGTATTTGAAGATCAAATTTTCCATTGAGTTCTGACCTTTTCATCAGGAAGGGCTTCATTGAACGTCCATCTCCTTGCCTGAAAGATTATGCTCAGTTTTGCTAGATAATTGATCCTCAGTTGTAGTCCAAGCTCCTGTGCTTTACAGAATACCAAATTGTAATCCCTCTGATTTTTTAACGTAAAAGCTGCAAGGTCTGTTGTGATTCTGACTGTAGTTCTATGACATTTAAATTGCTTCTTTTTGGCTGCTGGCAGTTTTTTCTCCTTGACCTGATTCTTTTGAGTTTTCAATTTGGGATCCCTTTTAGGAAGTGATCAGTGAATTCTTTGATGATTATTTTACCATCTGGGTTGTAGGACCTTGGGGCAGTTTTCCTTGATGATCTCTTAAAAGATGCTGTCCAAGCTCTTTTTTTCATCATGGCTTTCCAGAAGACCAATAGTTCTTACATTCTCTCTCTTGGATCTATTTTCCAGGTCAGTTGTTTTTTCCAATGAGATATTTCACATTTTCTACTTTTTTCTTTAGATTTTATTTGACAGAATCTTGATGCCTCATAGAGTCATGAGCTTCAACTTTTCCAATTCTAATTTTTAATGAATTATTTTCTTCAGTTAGCTTTTGTGTCTCCTTATCCATATGGCCAATTTTACATTTCAAGCAATTATTTTCTCCAGTCAGGTTTTGTCTACCTCCTTATTCATTTCACCAATTTTGCTTTTTAAAGATTTGTTTTCTTCAGTGAATTTTTTTCCATTTTGTCCATTTTATTTTTAAAAGAATTGGTCAATTTTTCTTCTGTCTCTTTCATTTGGCTTTCAAAACCCTCCTTGAGCTCTTCCAAGAATGTTTTTTGGGCTTGAGACCCGTTCATATTCCCTTTTGAGTTTTCAGATGTGGGTATAGTGTCAATGCCATCCTCTTCTGAACTCGTATTTTGATATTCCCTTTCCCCATAGTAAGATTCTATGGTCTATGCTTTTCTAGTTTGCTTCTTGTCCACTGTGATTGCTTCTCCCTGGATTTTAAAGTGGATCTCTGCTTCTGGGACATGAGGGCTCTGTCCTACTCTTCTTATTCTTGTGGCTATAGATCTGGTTACTGGTTTTGTGTGCTCTGGCCTCTGGTTCTGTCAGTTATGTAATGCTGCAGCTTACCTGATGCTGTGCTGAAGCTACCTGGTACATGCCATGACCGGGGCCAAGCAAAGTCTGAGTTTCCCTTGGATTATACTGAAGCTCTCAGTCTGAGGTGTAGGGGAGGGTGATCTGGCAGCTGGAGGTCTCCTCCTCTCCTAGAGCACAACTGCTGGTCCACACTTGTTTCGATAGATTCCCATGCCTGAGGTCTTGGGTTGGCCCTTGCTGGCTCTACCCCCTTGGGTCTCAGGATCTCCCACTGGTCCACTCAGGTGGGGATTGCTGGATGCCTATGGGCTTGCTCTGGTCCCCTTCAGCCACAGCAGGAGGGACCCTTCCCTTCAATCTCCCTAGCCTCCCAAGCTAGAAGACTTCTGTACCCCTTCTGCTGGCTCCATTATTTCAGGATTTTTCCTGGAGTAATATTCTCTGGGTATGTCTAGGTCAATAAGGGGGCTATGAGAGCACTTATGGTTTACTCTGCCATCTTGGCTCCTAGAGGTTCAAGTAGGTGACTTCCAAACATTTAGTCTGTGGGCTAATAGCCCCAGGAGTAGCTGCTGCAGGTCTTCTCACCTAGCTCCACCAGAATTCCATCCTGTGCTGACAGAAGTTTGGGAATCATCACTGCACTACTGATTCATTTACCAGGGCTAGCTACCACTCTGCTACGGGTGAGCGTATACCAGCACACAGAGTGTGCTCTGTGTTCTCCTAGGCTGATGTCACAGATGTCACAGATCCTTCCCACTGATCTTGGGCTGGAAATCTGACCATTGTCTCCTATGAGATTCTGCCACTTTCAAATTTGTTTAGATTCACTTTTTAGAGGCATCTGAAGGAATCTGTGAGAGAACTCAGTTGCCATCTTGCCATCTCCGCCATCTTGGCTCCACCCCAATAAGATTAATTTTAAAGTTTGAAATGAACTTCTGTAACTTTCTGGTTCAAACATTACCTCTTCATTTTAAAGAGAACCAAAGTAAGGTCCAAAATGGGTTTAAGTTAAGTCAGTGGCAACACCAGGATTATGATTCAAAGCTCTTTTCCCTAAATTGGCACACATCACAGTGTGCCAGAACCAAAGTCCAGTTAACCAAGTCTCACAATGAGATCACATCTGTCCCTTTGCCTTAGGTCCTCTACTGACTTCTTTCCTGGATTTTGTTTCCTGTGAATTTCTAGTTATTTTTAGCTGCTATTCTTTGTTCTTTATGGCTACTCTCTATGAAACCCACAAATCCACTAAGTTTCCACATCTTGTCAATTCTACCTCCATAATGTAATTCACATCTGCTTCCTTACCTATATTCACAAAACTTATATTTTTATAGTTTAGGACCTCATCATCTTTTGCTAGCTACTGCAGTAGCTTCTATAACATATAACTAAGAAGGTGATTTACTTAAAACGTGGCTCTGAACGTGTCACTACACAACTCAACTTTAGTGATTCCCTATTACCTATAGATCAAATATAAACTCCTGTATGGTATTTAGATCCTTTTGCAATTTGTATCCAGTCTACCTGTCCACCTTTATATATTATGCTCCTTTAGGAACTTCAGTTCAGTCAAAGAGGCCTTCTTGCTATTCCTCAAAAATGACATTTCATCTCCTTTCTAGGTATCTAGAAGGTTGTCCTAAGTGCCTACAATGCATTTTTTCCTCATTATATGATAAAATACTAGTTTTCTTCAAAGTTCAACTTAGGAACAGCTAGCTAGCTATATGGAACCTTTCCTAATTCTCCAGGGACAAAGACCTTCAGATATGTGGCACAGTACAGTGGATAGGTGGCTAAGCTTAGAGTCAGGAAGACTCAAAGTTCAAAGTCAATCTCACACATCTACTAGCTTTGTGACTGGGAAAATCACTACCTTAGTTTCCTCAAATGTAAAATGGAGAAAGTAATGGCATTTACCTGTTGTGAGGATCAAATGAGAATATTTGTAAAGTGTCTAGCACAGCATCACAAAGTACTTAATAAATGCTTGTTTCTCTCCTCCCCTCCCCCCAACAAAAACTTTTTATTTATCCCATGTATACTTATTTATGAATATATTTATGATAAAATGCTAACTTCTTAAGGACAGGAACTACCTATAAAAGTGCTTGGTACAAAACAGGCACTTAAGTACTGCTTGACTTAAGATCAAAATCTCTTGAATGGCATTCAGACAAGTGTTATGTCTGATAAGTTGGTGAGAGTGTTTAGCTAAGAGAATGGGGAAATACAGTGGAATTTATCAATATTATTCGCTTTTTAGTGAGTCAGATCATTAAACCAATTCTTAACTTTAAAAGTATATTTCACTTTTAGACTGATAATTTGATCTGAGAGGGGAATGATATATGAATGATATGATACCCTATTATACCCCATTAAGTGAGCTAATCAAAATCTGCTATCTATTTGTCCATTTGTCTGCTCTTCTATGTGACAACACTCCAAATATTTAGGGATGGTTATCAAGTTTCCTCTTGATCCTTTCTCCTAGAATTAAGAGTCCTTTTCACCATTCATCAGGACACGGCTTATCAACTTAGTTGTCTTCTCCTAGACTACTGTACTCTATATCATTTTTCCCCCAGATCTAAATATTTCATCACATCCTGGTGTAAAACCTCCCTCATCTGTAATTTTGAATCTGAGACCTAACCTGCTCTGGGGTTACACAATATCTAAGTATCAGGGGCAGGTCTCAATCCAAGGTCTTTCTGACTCCAAGGCCAACCCTATATCCACCATGCCAGGTTGCCTTTCAGTCTGGCAATGTCCAAAATGTGATATCCAGAACTGAATGTATTAAAATAGGACTGGATATAAAGTATGATCAATCACACCTCCAATATTTCAAGTCATGTAGCATTTTTCTTCCCAGCTTTTAAAAATTTTCTAAAGGTTTATGAAATGACTAATCTCAAACATAGCTGGCAACATTACAAAAGATGACTGATTACCTTAAAGCTAAGTAGATTTTCATTATCAATCTAATCATGAAACTTTAATAAATAATATTTAAGCCACTTTTAGGTTAGCAAAACACATCCTAGCTTTTTTCACCAAATACATCCACTGGCTAATGTGAATATCCTCACTTGCAATTAGTTTTTAAATCACCTCATTTTTATATTGACCTTACATTAGTTATCAAAATTACATTACATCTTTAATCCATCATTAAAAGGATTTACAATCACATATTGATATAAGCAATGTTCTTTGATGACAGTGCATGGATGCTATACAGAGCAATTAGAAGTTTTCTTTTCTAGTATGAGGAATATAATTACCTGAGCAAGTTCTTTTTGTTCATTTACCAATCGGCTGCAGCTAGCTATCATCTGGTCCAGTGCATAAAGCCTGTCTTCAAGTCCTTTAATGGCTTTCATGTTCTGATTATCCAGTTTGGCAACAGTTTGTCGACATTCTACCAAAAAGGGCTGAATGAACCTTGGATCAAGCTAAAAGACAAAAGCAAAGAAATGCTTCAGTGACTTTCTGAAGTACTTTTTAGAAAGTAATTCACATAAATCCCAAAATGAACCCAAAAATGATACTTACACTATTTAAAACTTTTTAAATTCATTTTGAACTTAAATACAAAATGAGAAAAAAAAGAACATTTCCATGTACACAACAGAACATTAAGACAGGAGTCAATATAAAACAATCCATTTCAACCTATGCAATAAAGCCTACACATTGCTTTCAAAGTAACTTCACTTTTCTGTGCTTCCTTCTAGGTTTTCTTTTGTTCTCCACTGTGCACTTTTTATTTTATCTCTCTCTCCCCACCAGGCTACAATTAAACAACACACACACACACACTGCAAAATTCTATTTGTCAGTTTCTTCTCTGGAGGTGGATAGCATCTTCCTTCACAGATCCAAGTCTTTCCATGTTCAGATCCAAATCTTTCCATGTTTTTCTAAATTAACCAGCTCATCACTTCCATTATCACAGCAGTATTCCATCACAATAATATACCACAATTTTGTTTAGCCATTTCCCAGTTGAAGAGCATCTATCATTTTATTCAATCTAATAGGTATACGATGATATTTTAGTTGTTTTAATTTACATTTCTCTAATCAATAATGATTTAGAGCCTTTTTTCATATGATTATAGTCTTGATTTCTTCATTATTTTAAGAACTACTTTTGAAGTAAATTTAAAAGATGTTTAACTCGGTAGCAAACTATACTAAATCTGGCTTCTTCTCAAGGAAGGCCAAGATAAAGTAAAAACAGCACTGACACATAATATAAGGTAGAAATCTGTGGGGCAAACAGCAAGGAAGATACAGGGTGAATCTATCTACTCTGTTAATGCTATGTCATTAGCAATATAGGAAGAAACGGCCATATACCATAATTCAATAAACCCAATATCCTACAGAAAATATTACTTTCAAATTCTTATTAGAAGCCCAGTAGGTATAACCCAGTTTCTGTGTACCCTGAAGAAAAGTAGAACGCTTCAATAAACTGGAAAGATATAAATCAAAAAATGAGATTGTAAAGACCATTATAGCTTATGCTAAGAAAAATATTATCCAAGGCAGCAGTAAGGGGCAGTAGCCAGAGTATGAGTAGTGTAGTAGCTAGGTCTTTAATGATTTATTTGAAATACTGTAATGTCCAAGAAAACTGAATATTTAAAATTAAATATCAAAACATGTTCTTATGCCATAAAGAAATTATTTCACAATCATTTCCACTATTGGGGCATTTTTTCTGCCAACACACTCATCATTATTAGAGACAAATGATCATTATTTTACTATATGCTGTCAAAAAACAATTACTGTAGACCCAAGGTGCTGTGCTACAGGCTTGCTGCTTAAGTTTGCTTCCTTAAATCAAGTCCAATTTAAAATACTAAGCTCAAATTAAATTTTAAAAAATATCAGAAATTATTACAAAGGATTAAAAGTAGCAACACATCATAAGTTCAAATCAATTTGTTTGAGTAATAAATTGCTTGGGTATAATACAAAATCCAAAGCATCTAAAAAATAAACGTGGTTCTAAGGCTTAATTGTTCCTTCTGCCACCAAAATTTTGTCACTTATTATTTGAGAGCTGATATCTAAGTATGTTATCACAAGAAATAAAAGTTACAATTTTTCAAATGAGAATTATATTTGTGCAACTCTAAAAGTGGTATAAGGGCACAAAGATTTCACTTAAAAATTAAAAGTGATATCTCAGGAAATTTCTAAATTTGAAAATTAAGTTGCAGAATTATGACACATCCCCAGAACCTTCTGAAGTTCATTGAAATAGATATAAAACAGAATGATTAAAATGCTTTTAATTTAATTTTAAAACATTATTTTGTAACTATAAATTATTAGTTTTACCCAAAAATATCTATTTTGACCCAGAGAGTATGCTTATTAAGACTACAGTTCAGGGTAAAAGAAAAGTAAAATAGATAGAAAAATATTTATATTGGTATTTTTTTGAAGCAGCAAATAACAAATAACATCTAATTAATTGGGTAATAACTAAATGAATTATGGTCCATGAATGTAATAGAATATTATTACACTATAAGAAATAAGGAAGAATAGAGAGCAGCATGGGGACAGACATATGCAACATAAAGAATCAGGAAAACAATTTACACAAGGCAGTAAAGTAAATGGAAAGAAAGTAAAATGGAAAACAAAATGCTGCTACATGCATAATTATAACTACCAAGAATTACCCCAGAAAATCAATATGAAAAGGCACATCTACATTCTTTAAAGAGAAGTGTGGAATATGGCATATACTCTCAGACTTGTATGATATATTAGCTTTATCCAACTGCTTCCTCATTCTCCCCAACTCCTTTCATTTTATTCTTTATTATTATAACACATGGCTCCCTGTGGGGGTTGGGAGTAGGAAAAGATAAAATGTGAAATGAGTATAATTTAAAAAAACAAAAAGATATCAATTATGGTTAATTTTTTTTTAACAACAAAGACTGTTCCAAGTCATCAACAGGAGAAAAGCAAATTAAAGCATGTTTTTCTTGAAATCCAGATACTTTAAATAGTCAATGGAAAGTATGTTTTATTAAATGAAAACAATATAATGGAGGTAAGGAATTAAAATATTTTCACTTTTAAAAAACAAGGAAAAAAGCATTATAATTCTGAAACTGATGAATAAATACTCCCCATTTAAAAGCTGACTCCTCTCCTATCTGTGTATGTATGTATGTATCTTCCATAGTTTTGTCCTGGGTCCTCTTCTTCTTTCCTTCTTCAACTGCCTTTCAGACATTTTGAATTAGATGTCTTGTAGATATCTTAATCTTCACAGTTCCAAAGCAGAACTCATTATCTTTTCCCCTAAATTTTCCCCTTCCCTCATACCGTCTCCATTTCTGTAAAGGGTAACATCATCCTCCCAGTCCCTCAAGCTAGCAAGATAAGAGTTAATCTTAAATTCCTCACCATTTTTCACTCCTTCCTCCGTGTCATATCCAGTCTGTTGCCACAGTCAGTTGATTTCTTCTTTGTAACAGCTCTCAAAATACAGCCCCCTCTCTCCTCAAACACTACTACCATTGTAGTTCAGGTCCTGGACTACATTAGCTTGTTGGTGAGGCAGCCTGTCTCAAGTTTCTCCCACTCCAATCCATCCTCCATTTACCCACTAAAATGTGGGTCCAACCATGTCATCCAGAACTAAACTCTTAAACTCCCTATTACCTCTAGGATGAAATACAAAATGTTCTGTTTGAAGCATTCAAAGTCCTTCAGAAGCTAGCTACCTCCTCTACCCTTCTGGTCTTCTTAATCACCTTATTCCATGGCACATATTTAATCCAGTAACACAGACCTCCTTGCTGTTTCACAAATGAGATACTCTTATCTTTTGGCTCTGGGCATTTTCTCAGGCTGTCCCTAATGCCTGGAATGCTCTTTCTCCTTAAATCTGACAACTGGCTTCCTTTAAATCCCAACTAAAATCCTGTCTTCTACAGAATGCCTTTTTAATTCCCCTTCCCCTCCTCCTCCAAAGACATCTTAACTCTAGTGACTTCCCTCTGTTAATGAGAGAAATATAAATACTTCCTATTCACCGTCTACATAGATTGTTTAAATATATGCTTGCAGTTGTCTCCATCTCCCCATTAGATTCTGAGTTCCTTTATGGCAGGAATTGTCTTTTGTATCCCTAGCACTTAGCATGGTACCTGGCACATAACAGGGTTAATGTGTACACACACACACAAACACACACACAATTTTAAGAATTATTTCAAGTCAGTGGTAAGTGATTTAGAGTGATCTATCCAGAAAACCAGAAGTAAATTCTCTGGCTTCATTAAGGAAGGAATCTTAGGTAAAGATTCCTATGCCATAATTAATGAAGATAAGTAGCTACAGATAGACACTTAAACATGTACCCCTCACAACAAGAACACAGTTGAATTGTGGCAAATAATCACTAATATTCAGGGGCATTCTGTCTTTTAGGTTCCCTACAGTACTGTATCCCAATATGAAAAAATACACTAATTCATAAAGACAAAATTATTACTCTTGAGAACCATTATCATTTTAAAATCAGAAGCAATGCCATTTAAAAACTTTTACTTTACTGAAAACTAAGTAATAAGTATAAAAATGTATAAGAAACTAAAGGGAAAAACAAAAACAAAAAACCTTTATTTGGCCCAAATTAAAGTTCTACAATTTACAATGTAAAACAAATTAAAGTTTTACAATTTAAAACAATTTACAATAATCTCCTTATTATACTGTTTATACAAACAAAGAAATCAATTAACAAGCATTTTTATTATTCGTCAACTACTATGTTCTAGCAGAGTGACAGACATTGGGGAAACAAAAAAATAAAAAAGGAAACAATCTTTGCATTTCAGTACCTTATATTCTACTGAGGGGAAGAAAGCATGTATTAGCAAATACAAAGGAAGCGTATATAAAATATATTCAAGATAATTTGGGAAGAGAGGGGTATTATGGGGAATATAAAAAGCTTCATGCAGGAAAATGCATTTAAACAGATATGAATGAAACTAGGGTTTCTAAGAGGATATGCTGAGTACAAGAGAGAGGGCAGAATGTACAACTGCAAAGATAGAAGATAAAATATCTGGTATGAAGAAGAGCAAAAATACCAGTTTGACAGGACTGGAGAGATATGAAGGGGAGTAACTTAAAATAAGGATGAAAAATAGACTAGAATTAGATAATATAAAGTTTTATAAATACCTTAAATGCCATATTTATTCATTCATTCATTTAGTTACTAGATAGCTAGAGATATATTATAAAATTTCTCCTGGCACAGGCTGTATAAGTGCACAAAAAAACTTGTTCTTTGAAACCATCTCCATTATTTCTTAATGCACAAGAGTAATCCAATATATTAATATATCATAATTTGTTCACTATTGATGATAAAGTAACTGATCAACATGGCTGATCAACTAATCCAGTGGACTAATCAACTAATTCCAGTGGACTAATGAATAGTACTACCCACTCTCTGACAGAAAGGGAGATGTATTTAATCTGCAGAATGAGGCATATATTTTTGGACATGACCAAAGTGAGAATCTGTTTTGCTTGACTGAATATTATCAGGTTTTTTTTTTTTCTTAACAACCTCTATGAGGTGAGAGAAAATAAATGTTCATTCTTAAACGATAACATAAATGTTAATGAAATAAAACTGTTAATTTTTAAAATGCCAATTACAGACTATTTGATTCTAAAGGTATTATAGAGACACTAGAACATATTGAGTAGGGGAGTAACATGGTCAGGATAACGCTTTAGAAAAACACTTAGGTGACTGTGGAGAATGGATTAGAGAGGGGAGAAACTTGTGGCAGGAAGAACAATTAGAAGGCAACTGCAATACCATAGGGGAGAAGTAATAAAGGCTTGAACATAGATTGTAGTCATGAGAGGGAAAAAGTGGATGGATGGATGGATGGATAGATGGACAATGATGATAATGATATCAGTTATTATATAGCAACTCAAAGCTTGCAAGACACTTTACAAACATCTCATTTTCTACTGATACAACTCCGGGAAGTAGGTGCTATTATTACATCCATTTTACAGATGAGGAAACTGAGCCAGACAGAAGTCAAGTGACTTTCCCTACATATCTAAGTGTCTGAGGCTGGATCTGAACTCTGGTCTTATTGACTCCAGGTCCAATGCCCTATCCACTAAGCCATCTAGATGCTCCAAGATCCCAGTATGATCTACAAAATCTAGCAACTCATTGGCTATGGAAGGGGGTTGGTGTAGGGGTGGAAAGCAAGTCAAAGACGACTTTAATGTTCCAAACCTGAGTCACTGAATGGATGATAACGTCCTAAACAAAAACGCTTAACTTTAAGATAATTCTAAGTGTAAGAAACCTTTTCCTTACTCAAATACTCAAAAGTTTTGTGATTTCCTTAATGTAATTGCTTAACTTCCAAAGATATGAAATGCAAACTATCCATGCAATGTCCTCTCATAATATAAGGTAACCACAGTTGATGCACCCAACATAGAGCGGGGATAAGGGTGAAAGAGGGGTGAGGGAAAGCTTTTTTTCCATTTATCCTGGATACTGCAAGTATACTAATGGAGGACACAGGTTGCCAAAGGGTAGCTTTGGGCAGCTTCAATCATAACCAGGAAGCCTGTCAATATCCTTGACATATCGTGACATCCCGAATCAAACAATACTTCAAATATAGTGAGACAAGAACAGTGTGACAACTCCTTGAACAAAATACTCTATTTTTCTTTATCTTACTCAAGACAGTATTGGCTTTTTGGCTGCTGTTAACACACAATGAACTTGTATCGAGCTTTCAGGCAACTAAAATACTAAACTCTTTTTCAGAAATTTACTGATGATACCTCTACTACCTTGTATCTGGGAAGCTGATTTTTTTCAACCCAAATTTAAGATTTCATATCTAAACCTTTCAATTCTATCTTGTTAGACTGAACAGAACATTATATCCTCAATCTGCCTGAATCCTGTCCTCTATTTTTACCTCCAATAGTCATTAATAAACATGCAACCAGTGCCTCTTAGCTAAATCACTGATAAAAATGTTTAACAAAACATGGCCAAATAGATACCTACAGGACACCTCTAAGAAACTGACAAGTGATGAATACAGACACTCATCCAGTTCCAAATTATTATTTTCTGGACAATATCTGTTCATTTTACTACCATAAAAAATTGACAAAAAAATACTTTATTAAGTACTTTGCTAAAGTCTAGGAAAACTCTCCAATTTACTAGTTTAGAATGTTGTCAAAAAGGGAAATGAGCTTAGTTTGGCATGATGAATTGTTAAGAATGACATGCTGGCTCTTTGTAACCATTGCTTCCTTTTCTACTTCTCAACCTATTCTTTAACAATTAAAATAATTTTTTTTGCCAGTAACCAGAAGTCAAACTCATTGGTTGAAATTTTTTAGAATCCTATCTCTTCGATTTCTTAAAACAGAGGTTTGAGCTTCCTTTTCAATAGTCTTTCACATGGGGGGGCAAGGAGAGTAGGAGACAAGTGACATGGAAAAAAAACATGTCTGGACTGCCCAGATAAGCTTTCCTCACTTGATACAATCATGCTTATGTGGCTTTGTTTCACATTTCTTTAAGGCAGAACATGTCTTCTAGTTATTTTCTTTATAATTGCCTACAGAGATTAAATATAGTAGGTTTTTAGTATATTTCTATAATGAAATTTGTTCATAATCTTACTATTAACTTAATTTTCATATTATTTAATGGCTTCACCTTTAATTTTATAACTAACACAAGTTGGTGAATAGTCCTTTAACATTTCAATGAAAGCAAAAAAAAAATTATCAACAATTACAAAAACGTTGAAAATTTCATTTGAATTACAAAACTTAAAAACAGAAACAGCACACTGTTTTAAAGTCAATCATTTTAATATTGTGTTTAAAAACAGAAATAGCACACTGTTTTAAACTCACTCTATCATTTTAATATTGTGTAACTTAAACCTCATTCTCCCTTTATGAAAATTTCAGGTACTAATAAATAAAATATGATCGTTAACCTAAGGTTATGAGGGAAAAAAAGGAAAAATACTTAATCTGGAATCTTTGGAACCAAGCAGTAGGATTTCAATTAGCAACAATTTTATTATGTACAAGAAATAAAGTGATTACTTACCCTGTTCATAGAATCAAAGCACTTCCTGACCAAAGATTCCACATCATTAGGTCTATCTTGAACATTTATCCAGTCTAATAAAGAAACATTGAAAGAAGGCAAATCACTCTCTTTCGGTTCTACTGAAATATCTTCCTCCTGGACAGTGCTCTGACAAGGTTCTTTAGTTTCCTTGACACTTTCAGGATCTGTGTTGTCCATGGCTGAATGTTCCACTGATTTGCAATAAGAAGCTAACAATGATTTGTTAGTCGTCCGAGGCATATCAGGATAAAGCACCAATTCTGATGATTTTTCAGTCTCATTGTTCTCTGTTTCTTTTCCCTCATGTTCAGGCGAAGAATCAAGCCTTCCCAAACACTCCCTGTAGCTATGTCTTGTTAGGCACTCCAAAAGTGGAATCTTGGCCATTACCGAAACCGCAGTTCCTAAACTTAAAATATAAGCAAACTGTCAATAACAAGAAAACACACAAAAATGCACTAATTCAGAATAGCTGGGGAGAATTCCTAAGTGGTGAATTCTACTACAGATGACTTTAAAGTCATGTATTTCCTTATGCAACTGAAATTCTGATTTGGTAAATGGAAAAGTAATCAGTGCAATATGGTAAAATAGAAATAACAGTAGATTTGAAGTCAGAACTTGGTTTTGACTTGATTTTTCTCCAAGTTACAATCCTACCTAAAGTTGTACAATCATGATAGCTTCCTCACCTAAGAGATGGGGATTACAAAAACAAGGACAAATATTATGTAACCTGCATTGGGCTGAAGTAGTAAAAAGATTCTGTTAATGTTAAAATATCATGCAAATGCAGGTTATTATCCATGCACCAGACTAAATAAATCTGATATTAAGCAAATCCACCGTATAAAAATCCAGTAACACCCCACCCAATAAAATAAAGTGGAAGATGATTATATATTTCAGATAAGATTCACACTGAAGTAGTAGGCTCCTTCATACTATTTAAAATATTATTTCACTTACATAATTTCTACTTATATATAACTGCCATATAATTACATACATAGTATAGGCTCTTATTTGTTGATAGAGCATATACCAATATGCAACTGATATGTGTTATTATCAAGCTTAAAAATTATTTGCACTACTTGAAGTCTGTTTTTTAAGAAGCCAGACTATTGCCATTTTTAGTACTCCTCATTTCATTAGCCAAATCTCTTTCTTTTTAAAATTTCTCTTTTTAATCATTTTTCTGTTCTCAAACAGTGTAATATATAATTATGAAAGAAACCAGCCCAAGAATAACTTTATATTACTATCAAATTTTCTTGTGGTAAAATTACTTTAATGAGGAAAAAAGAATCTTGTTTTTTAAACTATCAGAAAAAATTTAACTTAAAATTTTGACATTATATTTATGCACACTGAAGAATCAGTGGGAAAAAAAATGCTTTTTATTAAACTTTTTAATAAAAGCTTTTCCTTCATTTCAGTTGAAAGGGAAAAGGGAAAAGAGAAGAAGTTTGTGATAGATATGTAAGTTATCATCAAGTTTTTAAATGTACATATTATTTCATTATTCTACTTTATTTCTCAGGATATCTGCAGTGTATGTTTCTTAAAATTCTGAAAACAGTCCATCTAGACACTTAATGAAATGAGAAACTTTACCTGGTATAAAAACTAACAACTCAAGAAAAAATTAAAGTAATTAAATTTAACCATAAAAATTACAAAATAGAAACTGTAACCATAAAAATTACAAAATAGAAACTATATTATTTAGTTCAATTCTTCAGGTATTAATAGCAGACATACTGTGTGAGCTTCAACTTGATATCTTCTACAGACTGTAGATAATTTGAATAAGCACTTTCAAACTTAGAAAGCAGTTTTTGGTAGGATAATGTACAATCCTCTAAATTGGCCATTATTGCAGCCCAGCCTTGATGTTGTAGATGTTCATCATGGACCAGACCTTCACAAAAGGAACAAAGCTTCTTGGCAACCTCATGCATTTCCTATGTGGAAAAAAAGGAATAAAAATATTCTATCAAATCAGATTTAGAAATGACCTAATACTACCCAAGTACATAATGAAATGATAGAAAATCTCAGGAGGCCAGGATCAATGCTCATCATTTCCCTTATGGTAACTACAACAGGAGCTGTGAATGTGTTTCTATTGAGATTTCAGAATGGCTAAGTTGAAACAAACTTCTTAAAAGCTAGAATGCTTTAAAAAAAAATTAAACAAATAAGAAAGCTACAACAAAAGACACACACTGAAGCTGAATGTTGTTACAGTTTCAGAAAAAGCACTAGCGTTGGGAGTCAGAAGAGATAAATTCAAATTTCATTCTTAATGTTTGGTACTGGTGCCATCTTGGGTAAGTCATTTAACTTCCCTAGGTGTCAGCTTCCATATTTTTAAAGGAAGTTAGTATGACTTTATGGCCTCTGACACTCCTTCCTGTTCTATAAATGTAAACCCTAGTATTCTGATGAAGACAGCCTAGGACTCTGAACCAGAACCTTGAGAATAGCAATAGTTTTTAGCCTAGTACCTCAGTCATTATCTTGGGAAGCAAACCCTACGGAGATGCCCTTGGCAACTGTTGCTGCAGATGACACAGCCACAGCTACTAAAGATCCAAAAAAGAAAGATCTTAATACCAAAGTCCTCAACACTGTCCAATGGTTCAACATTACAAACTCTTATCTTTTTATCAGTAGAAATGACAAGGCATTAATATATGCTTTACCAGTGTACCCTAAGGACCAAGGCCTTTTCCATGCCTTGCAGCTGAAACTTTCCATGTATTATTTGCCTTATTGGAGGAGCCAAGATGGCGGAGTAGAAAGACTCACATATGCTAGCTCTGAACCAAAAGCCCATAAATTTCCTGTAAAAAGAACTCCCCACATATTCTGGAGCAGTGGAAGCCACGCAGCAACGCAGCAGAAGAGATTTCCGTTCCAGAGAGCCCTGGAAAACCAACCCCAAAGGTCCGTCAGGCACCGGACAGCAGAGCCCAGCCCTGCCCTGCCCTGGCCGTATGGCCCCGAGAGGAGCAGATCCAAGCAGGCTTCAGGGACAGAATCTCCGGCGGCCGCAAAGGTCCCTCCACCCACAGGCGCACAGGTCAGTGAGAGAGACTTCTGGGCTGGCTGAGAGGAGAGCAGGGTGTCTCCATAACTCACTCCCCCTCCACAGGCAGCAGCAGAGGCAGCTGCAGCCAGGGGCTCCTGGAGCAGACTGGACCTCAGATCCATTACTGAAGGTCTCTGCATAAACCCCTGAGGGAACTAAGCCTGGGAGGCAGACCTGCCCCCACCGGAGCACACCAGAACTTCAGCTCACACTGAATAGCAGCCCCGCCCACTGCTGAAAGCCCTGAGGCTGGGGAGTAGCATTTGAATCTCAGACCCCAAGCACTAGCTGGGAGGATCTAGGCGGGGGTGCAGAGGAATCTCATTAGTCAAGTAACTGGCTGGGAGAATGCCCAGAAAAGGGAAGAAAAATAAGACCATAGAAGGTTACTTTCTTGGTGAACAGATGTTTCCTCCTTTCCTTTCGGATGGGGAAGAACAATGCTTACCATCAGGGGAAGACAGAAGCCAAGGCCTCTATATCCCAAACATCCGAAATAGATACTCAATGGGCTCAGGCCATGGAAGAGCTCAAAAAGGATTTTGAAAATCAAGTTAGACAGGTAGAGGAAAAACTGGGAAGAGAAATGAGATGCAAGAAAAGCATGAAAAACGGGTCAACATCTTGCTAAAGGAGACCCAAAAAAGTGCTGAAGAAAACACCTTGAAAAATAGGCTCTCTCAATTGGCAAAAGAGGTTCAAAAAGCCAATGAGGGGAAGAATGCTTTCAAAAGCAGAATTAGCCAAATGGAAAGAGGCTCAAAAGCTCACTGAAGATAATAGTTCTCTCAAAATGAGAATGGAACAGATGGAGGCTAATGACTTTCTGAGAAACCAAGAAATCACAAAACAAAACCAAAAGAATGAAAAAATGGAAGAGAATGTGAAATATCTCATTGGAAAAACAACTGACCTGGAAAATTGATCCAGGAGAGACAATTTAAAAATTATGGGACTATCTGAAAGCCATGATCAAAAAAAGAGCCTAGACATCATCTTTCATGAAATTATCAAGGAAAACTGCCCTGACATACTAGAACCAGAGGGTAAAAAAAGTATTGAAGGAATCCATAGATCACCGCTTGAAAGAGATCCAAAAAGAGAAACTCCTAGGAACATTGTGGCCAAATTCCAGAATTCCCAAGTCAAGTAGAAAATATTGCAAGCAGCTAGAAAGAAACAATACCAGTATTGTGGAAATACAATCAGGATAACGCAAGATCTAGCAGCTTCTCCATTAAGGGATCGAAGGGCGTGGAATAGGATATTCCAGAAGTCAAAGGAACTAGGACTCAAACCAAGAATCACCTACCCAGCAAAACTGAGTATAATACTTCAGGGGAATATATGGTCTTTCAATGAAACAGAGGACTTTCAAGCATTCTTGATGAAAAGACCAGAGCTGAAAAGAAAATTTGACTTTCAAACACAAGAATGAGAAGAAGCATGAAAATGTAAACAGCAAAGAGAAGTCATAAGGGACTTAGCAAAGGTGAACTGTTTACATTCCTACATGGAAAGACAATATTTGTAACTCTTAAAACTTTTCAGTATCTGGGTAGTTGGTGGAACCACACACACACACACACACACACATGCACACACACATGTACACGCGTGCACGTATACACACATGTACACGCGTGCGTGTACACACACACGCACATACAGAGACAGACAGCACAGAGTGAATTGAATAGGATGGGACCATATCTTAAAAGAAATTAAGGTAAACGGTGAGAGAGAAATGTAGTGGGAGGAGAGAGGGTGAAATGGAATGGGGTAAATTATCTCTCATTCAAGAGGCAAGCAGGAGACTTTTTAGTGGAGGAAAAAAGAGGACAGCTGAGAAAAAAACATGAAGTTTACTCTCATCGCATTTGACTAAAGGAAGGAATAAAATGCACACTCATTTTGGTATGAAATCCTATCTTACAATACAGGGAAGTGGGGGAGAAGGAGATAAGCAGGGTGGGGAGGAGGATGGAAGGGATGGCAATGGGAGGAGGGAGCAATTTGAAGTGAACACTCTTCGGGAGGGACAGGATCAAAAGACAGAATAGAAACAATGGGGGGCAGGATAGGATGAAGGGAAATAGAGTTAGTCTTACACAACACGACTATTATCGAAGTCATTTGCAAAACTACACAGATATGCCCTATGTTGAATTGCTTGCCTTCCCAAAGGGAATGGCTGGGGAGGGAGGGATGGGGAGAATTTGGAACTCAAAATTTTAGGAACAACTGTTTAGTATTGCTACTAGGAAATAAGAAATACAATTAATGGAGAATAGAAAGTCATCTGGCCCTACAGGACAAAAGAGAAGATGGGGACAAGAGAAGGGAGGGATGATAGAAGAGAGGGCAGATTGGTGATAGGGGAAATTAGAATGCTCAGTGTATTGGGGTGGGGGGAGGGGACAAATGGGGAGAAAATTTTGAACCCAAAATTTTGTGAAAATGTAAAAAGTTAAATAAATAAATTTATATTAAGAAAAAAAAAGAATATGCCCTAAAAAGTATGTTGACAAAAGTACAATCTGTGAGCAATTCCAGTTACCTTCACAGGTCAAAATATCAAAAAACGTACAGCAGTGATGTCAAAAGCCCACATATGCTAGCGAGATGTATAACCTTACCCACTGGCTTGAGCTCTGGGATATACTCACTAATTTCCCTCCCTGCTACAGTCCCTACCAGTAAAATCTGTCTGTGCCCTCACTTTACCATTCTGGAAGACACAGTAGATCTGAACTCCACCACCCACTTTCAGAAAAGGGGGAAGTAGAAGGCCAAAGCATGATCTGCCTAGGGCAGCAGTGCTTAGCCAGCAAATTAAGAACAAAGAGAACAAGGTAAGGACACCACTGTGTACTAAGCATGAAGGAAAAGGGACTGACTAGAATTGAGATGGAGCTACTCGGATTCTCCTAGAAGACTCTTGGAGCAGAGACTGAGGTACATGAAAAGTATATATCCAAAATGGGAGAATAATGAGACACAAGTCTAGTACAACTTTAGGGGGACTGTCCATCAAAGAGGAGTCAGGAAAATACATCTGTGCATATATACGGAATATAAGGAAATATAAAGAAAAAAACTAAAACAAACCATGGATCTCAGGAAGAAGACAGCCAGGTTAAAAACCTAGAGCACAAATAGATAAATCAACAGGGAAAATATGAAAACATAAGGGGAAAAATGGCTCCCAAGACACTTAGATGACTGCAAACATCTCTAAATAAAAATTGCAAACAAAGGAAATTACACTAACTCCTCATGAAACAGAGAACCCTATGGATTCCCAAGAGACAACTAAATATCAGTAAATTTTCCCAAATGGTTTAAGAGAGAGATCAAAAACCTGAAAGAAGCTGAAAGGGAACACAACAGTTGAACTCACGCCCTGCACAGCAGAAATAATTATCAGCAAAAGAAATTTTGACTCTCTGTAGCAAGTCCATACAAAAAAGAGATCAAGTGATGGGGACAAAAAGAAAATACCCATATCCACCATTATATTGTGGTAGCAAAAAACTAGAAACAAAGTAGATGTCCATCAATTAGGAAATGACTAAATTATTACATTCAACATGAATGTAACAGACCTGGGTTCCAAAAAAAAAATAAAAGATGAATATGATAAATACAGAGAAGTGTGGAAAGAAATGAATTGATGCAAAGTGAAGCATAACAAGAAATCTACATATACATAATGACAATAATGTATATGGAAAAAACTACCACAAAACGATAAAAAACTAATGTAAAATTGTAAAGAATAACTATGGCCCCAAAGAAGAAATAAGAGAAAGAAACTAGGGGCCTGTTTATCTGCAGAGGTGGGAAGTACATGTATTTTTCAGGGTTTTGGAGATATTGATCAGTTTTGCTGATTTTTTTCTCCTTTTTTCTTTTCTTAAACAAAAATCTTTGTTAAATGGGATGGCTCAGTGAGAGGAAGAAGGGTTATAGGGAGAAATCTGAGTGATAAAGAAACAAGATTCTAATGATACTTTAAAAAAATAAAAGTTTTACTGGATACAGGTAGGAATTATTTGGAAACCTCAGAAGTTATTTGTGTACAACTTACCACAGCAAGCTGTGTCCTTGAAGCTACCGTATGAAAAACTGCAGGCATCATAAGAGATTCTTCAACTTTTAATTCCATGTCATTTTCTGCTGAAAATGTTGTTTTGGGAATAGCAGGAGGACGATCACATAAAATCATTTCTTTGTTAAACAGAAAAATTGGATTTGTGTCCTGTATTTAAAAGAATTATAATTTCAAAGTTAAATAAATATTCCCAGTCCTCCCAACTTTAAAATTATGATTGTATGACTGATGGCAAAACGGTTTACTAGCATACAGATACTTCATAAAATATTTCTTTTGGTTATTTCTATTTCTTCCAAACTCATTATAATGCCATCAAAAAACAAAACAAAAAAACCCTTCCATTCTCCTCAAAATACGGGGTTCCCTCCTCAGATAAAATGTATAATAGAACACAAGTGTATACTTACTGTTCCAGCACTGTAAGTGCATACTCTTCGATCTGAGGCCATACATTCTCCTCCATTTACTACCAGTACCTGCTGGTGAATTGCAATCTTATATTTGCTTTGGATCGCATGTTTAAGGTCTGCCACACTAAAAGAAAAGATAACTAAGTTACTTTAGAGTTGCCTCAATAAGAGGTTTATTTTTCACAAATAAAGTACATAAAATTTAAAGAGGTTTATGCCACAATTCAAATTAGGATAGTTTAATTAAATTTTATTAAATTATAAAACCTCACAAAAGTACAAGTCATAATAGAACGATTACAAGTCACTACATGCACAGACAGGAAAAAATTTATCCTAAGTAAAAATCTTAAACATGAAGCAATAAAGAAAACAATTCAAGCTTTCCTTCTTATCAGATCTTTTTAAATTTAACAAAAGAACTATTTACTTTCTTACAGTAACAAATTCTCCTTAATAAAGTCTGGCATGATTTGCATTATGCCACAAAATGAAACCAATTTCAATGACATGCCAATTAAGGCAGTTTTAAGTTTGGGGAACTCAGGAAATTTAACAACTTCAAATCTAGTCTATATTCTGTCTCTCAAAAGTTCCATCCTTTCAATTTTACTGGAGAGGGGAAAAAATTTTAACCAATCTAATTTTAGGTAACTAGATTCTACAAACCTGAATTTTAATTAAGAATGTTTTCATTTCAATATGATTATTTGACTTCAGAACTAGAGATGGAGTATTGTTTTATACTTGTGGTTGTATTTGTTAGGAGTTGATTATATACCAATCTTGTATCATTCCATGATTCCTTCTTACTTTAAACTCTTTCTTTTTGGCTGTGTGTACCATTTTTAACTTACTCTTGAAGTTCTGAATTTTGACTATGTTGTTCCTATAAGTTTTCACTTTGGACTTTCAGGATATGAGAGGTGGATTTTATTCTATTCTCTTTCTCTTTGCCCTACATTTCTAAGAGATCTGGAAGTTTTTGTTTAATTTTTGAATATTTTGAAATATGGTTAACAAGCATGTCTGGTCATGATTTTCGGATAATCTGATGTTGCATTCATTTCTCTGAGATTTTCTGAAACCTATGTGAACAAGTGCTCTTTCCACTGTACTACTTTTCTTTATTATTTTCCCATACAACCACAGAATCATTCCTTTCAATTTATAGTCTGTCTGCCTCTCTTTCTTTCTCAATCTGGACTCTACTGGGTCCCAATATGCTGGCCCTTCCCCAAACCCTTCAGGTTTGTCCTTTTCCTGTCCTTCAGAATCTTTCATCACATTTTTCACGATCTTTTAAACATCACTGACAAAGGTTTAGTATGATCTAATAATTTTTTCAACACATAGTACATATGAATTAGGTAACAAAAACAGTCAAATATTCTCTATATCTTCATGCATCTTGATTCATTAAACTCACTATTAGTCATTTTTGATTACACCTTTCCAATCTCCTTGGCTGAGAAACAGAAAGAAAATAAGAACTGAGTAGTTCCGCTCTGGATGAACCTTTTATGATTGTCCCAGCCATTTCAATTTCAATCCCTCCTTTGGACCTTCTAGTTCTCCTAGTACAGTTTTTTAAAAAATGCTTTTGTAGTCTCAGTTTTCCTTGCCACCATCATCTCATCTCAAAACCCTATTTGGACTATTTCACATTTTTGTTCTTATCCTCCTCTTTTGAAAATTTAAGTTGGTTGGTTCCCTACATATCCACAATGGTAGACTTAAATTTTATTTATTTTCTGGTGTGGTGACTGGGGTTAAGTGCCTTGTCAAAGGTCACATAGCTAGTAAAATGCCAAGTGTCTGAGGCCGAATTTGAATGCAGGTCCTCCTGACTCCAGGGCTGCTGCTACATCCACCGGTACCCAGTTGCCCCTCCACAATAATCTTGTGATACATATCTCTCCTTTTTCTTCATCAGAAATGTCTTGCAGTGTCTTAAAAATTTCCTTCTGATGACTCAAATTTTCCTGCACAAATTTTCTCTAAAAGAATTCTGGACTATTAGATCATACTTTTCCTTTCAGCAAACTCAAGTCTTTTGGAATCACTGTGGCAAACAGGTACACAAAGGTCTATCCAAGATAGAAACAGTATATGGACCCAACAATAAACTGAATAGCAACTTTACAAAGACCAGGCTAGTTAGATACAGTACACTCATGAACATACTGTTAGGAAGCAGGTGTTAAAAATTTTTGGCCATTGCAGTAACTCATGAAACTGTCTTCTAAAGTTTTAAGTACTGTAATGAAATCATGGATTTTTTGAAACACTAAAATAAAGCATTTACAAATCATAAGCAAAATTTATACTGAACCAAAATGTAATGTGTTAAACATATATGGGTAAAAAAAACGAAATGGCTTCATACTTTCCAAGCACAATCTTACTCAATAATGGGGTGGGGGCAAGGGGTTTGAGGGGAGGGGAAAATTAGGGAATAAGCATTTATATATAACCTACTGTAACAAGATGCATTTTCTTTAATTATTACACACACACACAGTATGTAAAATATTCTCACGTTTGCACTGCAAGTTCAGTGTCAAAAGTTAGGGTAGTTCCAGTGTTGACCAAAAATACATATAACTTCATGATGATTTCTCTGGATTCTAGAAGTTTATATCTCTCACTCCAATATGGTCATTTAAGAACTAAAAAGAATTAAAAAACAGGAACCAAATATATAGCAATTCATTAAGAAAAATCATCTTATTTTAAAATGCTCAGTTTTCACATAGAAGATGATCAATATTAAACTATTTAACACAAATGTTTAAAATATAGTACTCATGCCACCAAAGAGGAAACCTGTTACATGGAAAATGAAGTAACACAGTAACCAGATTTTTCACTTTAATAAAGACAAAAGTCACTATATGCCAAATACACACATTCCTGTTCAGTGAACTCTAGTAGCTCTTTATTACCTTTACGATCAAATAAAATCTCATCATTTTGGCATTTAAAGTTCCTCATAACCTTACCCCTTCCCATCTTTCCCTGGAACATATTAAGTGCTTAGTAAATGCATGCTGACTGACTGAAGTATAGATCAGTTTTTGTTAACCCCCTGACTCTCAAGAGGAAGTAAAGGGACATATAGTGGGGAAATGTAGGTCAAGGTAAAATCCAAAGGTTTCCACAAATATATATTTAAAAAAAAAAGTTTCCTTGCAGCTGTTAAAAATAATCCTAGTGGAAGGCATAACTTTAATCCAGTTCTTCTAAATACAATAATAATGATGTTTCTATTATACCAAATAAAATATTTTACAACTTAATTTTTAAAATTTACTAAATATCTTTAATTGCAAGGCACTAAGTAGGGTCTAGGGATGTGAAGGAAAAATAAAGTAACTCCTGCCCTCCTTGAATTTACAGTCTTATCATAAAGGTTTCCAAGTTAAAGGCAAACAAAAAATGTATATGTCAACTATGTATAAACTTTTTATACTATGTATAAAAAGTAAGAGTTAGACTTACCTTCAGGCACTGTTAAGGGGATATCACTTTTCTCTGTAAGAGACTAAAAATTGGTGTATGCTTCCTTTGCTTGATATTGGCAACAGAATGACATTACTGTTCAAAATAAAATCTGGTAACCTACAAATGAAAATATTTTTGGTTAATTTATTAAGAAATATCAGTGTGTGAGAGTTTTTTCTGGTAGACTTGGAACTTTGTAATAACACAAGAACTTACTGAGAAAAAAAAAATCCCAATGTCGGTCTTCTAAGGCAAAATGCCTTCCACACTCAGAGAAAGAAATACGGAAGTCATTAGCAGAATGTAGCAGATCATGTTTGCGTGTGGGTGGGTTTCAGTGTATTATGTTTTGATTTGTTATATGATTTCTTCCATTTATTTTAGTTCGACTACATAGCATGACTATAGTGAAAATGTGCTCAATAGGAAAGTATATGTAGAACCTATACAGAATTGTATGCTGTCACGGGGAGGGAGGGGGGTAGTAGGGGAAGCAGGGGGCGACGACAAAATCTTAACTTTAAGGAAATGATTGTAAAACATTAAAAAAAATTAAAAAAAATATATAAAAAAAAAGAAATATCACATATGCCCAAGGTCTACATCTTTGGAGAAGATTCTAGGTGGGGGCCGGTTAGTCATTGCAGCTCCTTACCTAATGTAAACCAGTTTTAAAGAATTTTCCAGTTACTATTTTAAGCAAAGACACTTTTAATACTTGTAAATCACCAGAGCCTTCCAAGTCGCATGACAAACAAGGAGAACTAAAGAGTTTCTGTGATCCTTATGACCTCAACATCTCCATGGGCAAAAGATAAGCAATTGCATCTATAGTCTAAGACACCAAGAACCTTAATGAGGCAAGAACTCAACAAGACCTAATGAAATCACTCAGCACCCCATCAATAATAAGCTGCCTCACTCTGGCAGACTAGGACAATTGCTGGAATCCATTTAGCAGTTTGTTTGTTGCTGCTGTATAGTCTTTATCACCACACCCTTGCTCTCACCCTACTATTCTGTGGCAACAAGTAACATAACTCAACTCTGCTCGCCCCCTTCTATAAGGAGGAAGTGGAAGTATAGGAAAGCAAAACAAGTATGTTCTCCCTTAGAGCAGTAAGTGTGCTGTTCTCTAAGTAGTTCTCTATCAGAGACTTAAGAAACAAAGGGAATTGGAGAAAGGTGCCAGCATATGTGTGTAGCTCAACCAAGTCAAAAGAAAAGGGAACTTGAATCCAGCTGAGACCAGTTCTGTTTTCCCAGAAGTCACTTGGGGGAAGAGACTATATAGCAGGTGAAAAGTGAATTCTCTATCACAGGTAGTGTTTCAGACAGCTTTTTAGTTCAACACAAGAGAAACACCATCAAAGAAAGAGAGAGAAAATGAGTAATATTGAGATAATAAAGAAAAAAGGGAAAAAGAGTTTAAATACCAAAGTTCTTAAGAGAAAGAAAACTCGGTGAAAAATCTTGAGCACAAGCAATAAACCAATAGGAAAGGCAGTAATAACAAAAGGCAATACTAACTCCAGACCAACTAAGTCCAAATATCTGAATAAATATAATAAATATAAATCAACATTTGATGATGAAGAGAATCCTGTGGATTCCCAGGAGTGCACAGCAGGAGAGAAATAAGAATAGAAGAATAAGAAATAGTGAAAGCAGAATTTAGGGCCTGCACAGTAGAAAGAGAAAAACTTGAGTGAATGGTGGCAAATTTCTCCAAAGAGGGGGGAAAAAAAAGAACAAATGATTGGAACTGCAAACACACAAAAGTGAGGGATAATACTGAATGAAAAGCAAAAAATAATTTTTAAAAATATAATCTCTATGCAAGCATACAGGATGCATTAGCCAATGTAAGAATTATAGGTCTTCCAAAAGAAAATCCAAACACCATAATGCAAGAAGTAATACAATAAAACTGTCCACTGCCCCCATCACTGTTAGTGACACTGGCTCCACCTAAAGACACAATATTTCTGGTCATCTTTTTCAGAACTCAACCCCCTCTGACCACAATTATTATAGTGGAATAAGAATACTACTTGATTCCACCTCTAGACTCTTCCTTTATATCACTAACACTCAATGACATCACCTCCATTGCTGTTCATATCATCAGCCCAGTCATTACTCTTGACTCTTCACTTTAACTGCACCCTTTCAGTCCCATTTCTAATACGTTGCCAAAGCCTGTCAATTTACTAATTTTACCACCATAACATCTCTGGCATAACTCTTCCTTCTTTCCTCTGACACTGTCACCCCCCTTGTACAGGTTATCACCTCACACTTGGACTATCATCAAAACCTGCTTGCTAATTAGTCTCCCTAACACAAGTCTCTCCCCACTTTAGTCCCTCCATCACTCAGCTGCCAAAGTGATCTGATCTGACCTTGTTACTAATAACAACAGCTAGCATTTACATACAGCCTAGATATACCACTTTACAAGTATCTCATCTGATCCTCAGAATTCTAAGTAGGTGATATTAAACCCATTTTATATTTGAGAAAACTGAGGCAGCAGTTAAATGACTTTTCTTAATAGAAAGGCTTCAAATACGCAAAAATATTTATAGAAGAACAATTTTTGTGGTAGCAAAGAAATGGAAACAAAGTAGAAATCCATTAATTGGAGAATGGATGACAAATTGTGGTACTTGAAAGTAATGGAACACTGCTATGCCATAAGAAAAGACAATTTGAACACAAAGAAGGTTTAAATGGAATGATTACAAAGCAAAGAAAATAATATTACATGTGAACTATAGCAATGTAAATGGAAAGGACAAAAAAAATTAAAAAGAATGTAGATTTTTTTAACATACTAATTTAGGTATTAATATATCTATAAGTATTCATGTATTTCCTCTAATTTATCAGTTTTGTTAACATAATTGGGCTAGTTTCTAACTAATTTTCTTTATTTCCTCTTCAAATTTTTTTAAATCTTTGAAGCAATGTGGTTTTTTTTTTTAAATCAAATTAGCTATTTTTGTTTTACTCATTATTCTGCAAGGTACTTGACAAATTATCTCTTGGTCATTAACAAACTTGGGCTATCATTATCTCCATTTTACAGATGAGGAAACTAGGGATAAGAGAAGTTAAGTCCAGGATGTCACAGCTATTATCTGTAGTAGAATTTGAACTGAAGTCTTCCTGACTTCAAGTCTATTTCTCTGTCCTCTTTGCCATCTAACTGCATTAAACAAAATGCTATCAAAGAAAGTAAAGTAACTGGAGACTAAAAGCACCATGCATAAATGAGAGGGGGTGGGCTTTTTATTCTCACCCAGTAATTACCAGAGTTATCATCTCCAATTTTGTTAAAGTTCTTAATTTCTTTGTTGTCTTTTGCTTAGATTTGTCTAGATCTGAAAGAGGGTACGTTAATGTTCCCTACTAATGCTCTCTTCTATAAATCAACTTGTGCTTAATAACTATTTGAATCTTTGTGTTCATTTTTCTTATAAACAGATTATTAGATTCTTCCTTTGCATATATTCTGCTACCCTCTTCTATTTAATGTATTAATTCATCCCATTAACATGCACAGTTAAATGACTATCCATCCTGTCCTCCAGTACTTTTCTCTTTGATTCCCACCCTTTAAAAAGAGGTGGTAAAAGAAAGTGAATTTCACTAAAAACTGTTAACCCTCCACTTTCCTTCTATAACTGATTGGTTTGAACTTCAAAGAACAAGATTTGCTACTCAGCATAAGCTGATCATCTGAAATCTCATCATCATTTAACTCTGCTTTGGACACTCAATGCTTTCCTAACTGCCTCGGTCTCCTCTCCTCTGTGTTTGGGGGGCTGGAGAACTCCTCCCTATAGCTCTCCTTCACTGAATTTGGACTCTCCAGATAACTCTCCACTTTTCATCTTCAGTTCTCCTTGGTTTGAACTCCAAGGAAAGGGATATCCTCATGGATACCTACTGGAACCTCTAACTCCTCAGCTTTTAAGCTTCTTTTTGTGCATTTTCTTTCCCTATTAGACTGTAAGCTCCTAAAGGGCAGGAAACTGCATCTCCAGTGCTTGCACAGTGCCTGGAACACAGTAGGGTGCTTAATGTTTGTTTGTCCTTCACACTTTATTTCAGTCATGTCTGATTCTTCATGACACCATTTGGGGTTTTCTTGGCAAAGATATTGGAGTGGTTTGCCACTTCCTTCTCCAGTTCCTTTTATAGATGAGGAAATTGAGAGAAAGAAGTTAAGTGATTTGCCCAGGATCATACAGCTTAGTAAGTGTCTGAGGTCAGAGTTGAATTGAGGTCTTTCCTGACTCCAAACCAGGTACTCCATTCATTGTGCCACCTAGTGGCCTCTTAATAAATATTCTAATGAGATCAGTATCAAGTAAGCAGTCTTCTGTATTGTTTTTCTCTTATCCTCTTCCAACTTCCTTTCTCAAGCTTTAAGTCTGCTTTGCTTACAATTACTCCCTTACTTATCCTGCCCTTTCTATTAGAATCTTTCCCCTCTCTCCCTACCTTGTCCCTTATCTTCTTACATTTCCTTTCCATTTTGATATATTGCTATATTAAAATCTGTCTTTGAGGGGGTTGAGGGTGGGGATTAAATGTGTTCCATTTTCCTTTTTCTAAGTGAGGAAGATGGAGCGCACAACCCCTCCTTTCCCCCATGATTTTATATTCATCTTAGAAACCTCTATTATTAGTGATTTCTGTTCCTCTCCTTCCACAATATAATCTTTTGCCCCTCCCATTTTTGTCCTCTCCTAAAACCATTAAAATGCAACAAAAGCAATCCTCACACTGTCATTTTTAGCTTTCTCTGAGTCAAAGATATTAGGGTATGGAAAAGACATTTGTATTCCCCCCCCTGCCATTAATGTGTAAACAAGCCATTCCCATTCCTTTTCAATTAAATAATTATGTGAGCCTTTCTGTGTTTCTCTTAGTGTCTCCATGACTTTAAAAGCATCTACTCAGTTCTGGCCTTTTAAACAAGAATGATTGGACAATCCTCTAATCCATTAAAGGTCCATTTCCATTCTCCCACATCTTCTTCATTTTTTATATTTAATTTTGTCATATAGGGTATTCTTGGTTATAAAGTTTTATCTCTCCTTTTGAAATATTGTATCCCAAGTTTGTCTACATTAACACATTAGATCCTAAGTTTTATGTAAACCCTTGGTACTTGAATTTTTTCTTTCTTGCTGCTTGCAGTATTCTTTTTTAATATTAAAACTCTGGATCTAATATTAAAATATCTAAAACTCTGGATTTAATATGAAAACTCTGGATTTAGGAATATATGAAGTTCCTAAAACAATTTTCATTGGGGAAGTTCTTTCAGGATGTGTTCAATAGATTATATGTTCACTTTGCTCAAATGTTCTAATATGCCTGGATAGTTTTCTTTCATGATTTCTTGAAATATATCTACTTGTGTGACTGTGGGCAAGTCATTTATCCTTGACTGCCTCCAAAAAGAAAAGAAAAGAAAAAATATGATATCCAAGATCTTTTGTTTTTGTCTATGGTTTTCAGATAGTCCCGTGATCCTTAAATTTTCTCTGTCTAGCTCATTTTAATTTTCGGGTCAATTCTCAGGGGAGGCTTTTCACTGTCTGTTTTAAGATATCAAATTTCCCTTGCCACTCTTGCCTCCTTAGCTTTTCCATTATGAACTTCTTGTTTCATCTGTTCCAGATACTCCTACAAATCCCTATGGCCAGGGTATTTTTTCCCCAGAGACTTTACTGCACTACTTGTGGTCACAATCCTCCAGATTTACCCTCCAGGTTTCTCTCAAATCAAAGTATTTCCTCAAGATACACAGTTTTCCTTGGTTTCCTCATTTCATTCACAGTATTTAGCTTACAACTAGGAGAGAAGAGTCTGACACAAAGTTGAGCTTTGGTCAATCTCTGCAACTGAATAGCATGGGCAGGGCCCAGACTAGTCTGGAATAAAATGGTCTAGACTAAGTCTTCCTTCAAGTGACTGCTGGGTTTAACCTAAGGTCTCTCTGGTGCTACAGGACTAAACACCTCCTGTGCAGTAGGTTCTGCTGGAGGTAATTTCCCTTATATTTTGTCTAGGTCATGTCTCCCATCTAGCTAGACCCCCTGAAATGCTCCAGAGTTGCTTGTGCTTTAATTTCCATCTAATCTATCCCAGGGTCTCTCTCTGTAGAACTCTGGGGACCCATCTGTGTATTCCTGTATTGGAAAAGGGAACCTGCATATTACTATAATTTCTTTGCAGAATGTGCACTCCTAAGTGTTATTGGGAGGTGTCAAAAGGCAATCCCAACATCAGGAGATTTGTGTGAAAACCGGGTTTATTTACAAGAGAAATGAACATGTATGTGGAACCCAATGTGTTCACAGTCTTTACAGGAGTTTACATATTTATGACAGCTATATAACAAAAGGAGAAGGAAAAAACAGAAGGGGGTACGGTATGGGAGGGGAAAGGTACAATAACTCCTCCCAAAAGGGAGTAGCAAGGTGATGGCAAAAGCTACATTCTTTTCCCTTGGGAAACTCTAGAGCAGGGTTGGGGAACCTGTGGCCTCAAGGCCACATGTGGCCCTCTAGGTTCTCAAGTGCAGCCAAACTTCATGAGTTTTGGATTCAGTCAAAGGGTCACATCTCCCCATTTGTACTTGAGCAAGCTACCCCTCCTTAATAATCAGTAACATAACCCGTATTTATTCTGGTTTATTCTAAATAACTGTGCTTTCAGTTTTCTAATTTTCTTCTTTTTTATTAATCTGGCAAGATTTCAAAACTGGGGTTTTTATTAATCAATATGCTGATAATATAAATAAAATTTAAGTCTGTAATCTTAATCTTTTACTTCAATTCTTTCATGGATTCATGATCCTTACATGCATCCATTCTAACAGATCAGATCACAACCTAGGTGTTATTTCTTATCCTGTGGAAGTCTGTTCATCCTCTTCTATAAAACTTCCATAACATGTTTCTGCTATATATTTTTTAACATTTTTCTCAGCCCCACTGTAGTATCTAAGCTGTCCATCTGTTGTCCCTCATTCCTGCTACATGAGTATTGGCCTATACTTTGAATTATTTTTCTGTCCTTACAGTGATTTATTCAATTCAAAGTCCAAATAAGTGTCAGTACTACTTCTAAGGCATAAAAGAGCAAATAAATTACAGACTCTTTCTTAGAATTTACCTTTCACATTTTGAGGAAAAAGACATGTTTTATGTCTCAAAATTGACAGAGCACAAATTCAGAATAAACTAAAAGAAGTGCAAGTAAGGACAGCAATGATAAAGATAGTACACAACCACCCTTGTTGTTCTTTTTCTTGAGGAATGAAAACAGAGATAATAAATAGTATAATACCTCATAGCTAAAAGAAGTATATGGGAAAATGAGACTTTAGTTTGGCATGATCAGCTAATTCTGATAACTCCAAGAGTCCTTACATATGAAACTTGAAAGAAAAAAATAGACGCAACATGGAACCAACTTGGCAGTATTTCCAGGTACTATTACTAATAGCAGCAAAACTATTACATTTGATTCTGTCACTAGATTACCTAATTTTTATTTTAAAAAAAAGGGGGGAATAGAAATGACACTTAAGATGAGGAAATCAAGAAAAGCTGTACTAATTAGGAATTCAGAGAAGAAATCTAAGGTTAAAACAATCTTAAACTAACTCTGATATCAATTTTTCACAAGGTAAGGAGAGAACCAAAGAAGGAACAAGAAAAATAAACAGGAGTATTAACAACTACAAGACTACTGAAAAATGTCAACTACCAACCCAATCAATTATAGTCTTCAAAAAATATAATGAGGTAGTCTACGTTCAATGGAAGGACACATTTTCGATTTCTCCACTGTCATAATGTATTTCTAGCATGCTAGGGACACTCCTGTGTAGAGGTAGATTCTGTCCTGGGCCCTGTTACCCTGTGATCACTCTCCCTGTGATATCAACAGCAATCATGGATTCTATTGCCTCTATGTAAGTAATTCCTAAACTTACATATAAAATCCTCATTCCTCATCTGAACTAGAGAGACTCACAAATCCAACTACCTCTCAGACATCTCTATCTGGATGTCCCACAGGCAACTCAAATTTAACATGTCCTAACAGTTCAGTGTCAACCCCCTCCTCCCAAAAAAAACCCCTCACCCTTTATCCTAATTTCCCTATTTCTGCCAAGGTGTAACCATTCTTCCAATTACCCAGGTTCTTGACCTAGGAGTCATTCTCAACTCTTCCTTCTCATTCATTCCCCCAGAGTCAAATAGTTGCTGAACTTTATTATTTTCACCTATTCAACCCTGCTCACATTGGCTCCCTATAATCCACATGATAAAATAACAACTTTGACTTGTTGGGTTTTACAACAGCACCAAAATTCAGGTTTTTAAGGTCTTTTGACAAATATTATTTCACTTGATCCCGATAGCAGCCCTCTGAGGTAGATGCTATTATTATCATCCTCATTTTGAAGATGAGGAAGCTGAGGCAAAGAGAGAATAAATGAATTGCCCAAGGTCAAACATCTAGTAAGGGTCTGAGCCCAGGTCTCCATCCAATGAGCCACTAGCGGTCACAGTGATACAAAAATAAAAGAATATCAAAGAAACATTTAAGAAATGAACAGAACAGAATAATGAAAATGGAACACATTTAAGCAGGACAATGTTGCCTGACAATTTTAAATTTAATCTATATTTCTTTAAAATAAGTTTTACATTATGGATTTGTGGTTTCATATATAATTTTTTATATGTGCAAATGTTATTTGTTGGTGTTTGTTAAATTCATAAAAAAAAAAAAAAGATTTTTTTTTCCATGCCAAAAGACATTTAAACCTGAGTTTTGGTGCTGTTGTAAAACCCAACAAGATAATGGATAGGAAAATACTCTCTTTAAAGTAGACTATTATTAAAATTACCCCCAAAAGCTCCCACACATGCTTCACAATTTCTGTCCGAGGTACCAAGGTTCTCCGTATTACCCAATGTTCAAAACATCAAATCACTAACCAAATCTTACAAATCTGATCTTCATAAATCCATTCCTTCCTTTCCACACGCCATACTAATTCAGGGCTTTATCAACTCAGGTCTAGACTATAAAAATCACCTTCCAATCTTCCCAATTCTATCTCTCCCCTATGCAGGTCATCTAGAACATCACTGTTAGATTTAATTTCACCACTTAAAATGTCAGTCACCTCTCCAGGGTTCTTACTGGAGAAAGACCTACCTCTTCTCTTGACCTTCACAATCAAGAACCCATCTACCTTTCAAATACACCTAGTTCCTTTTTGTGAACCTTACCCCATGGGAGGTAAGGGGAAAGAGAATAAACAAGGATGTCCTGAATCCTGTCCAATTTTCAAAGCCAAAACCAACTTCAGTTTCTTAGGATCATGGAATCATAGAGTAAATCAGGCAAGAAAATTAATCAAAAGAACTGGAAATAGCTTATACCCAACTAACAGACTCCCTGAAAATTAGACTGTAATAGAAATTAAGGACTCCATGAGACATTAAGAAATATTAGAACAAAATCAAAAGACTGAAAAATGGAAGAAAAACTTCCTGAAAACTGATTTTAAAAAAAATCCAAAACCCTAATCATAGATAGCTCCAAGGATGCTTAGATCATCAAGTTTAACCTCTCACATATTAAGAAGGAAAAAACTGAAGTTAGGGACTTTAAGTGATCCAGGTCAGACAGGTAGAAAGGGGTAAAATGGAACTGGGACCTGAAGAGATATGAGAAAATACTTCACATTTCTTTGCTAAAGTTTGGAATCCACAGGTGTGGAACATTTAATGTAAAAAAAATTTTCCCATGTTTTTTTTTTCCTCTTCTCTAAAAAAACAAAGACCTATCCCACCCAAACCTTTGTTGTTAAGGGAGGGCTCTTGCAAGTGATATAAAAACAATAAAAATCTATTTTTGAAGGATGGATCAAACAATGTCATTAATGTTGAAAGTAATGTTGAGGAGTCCCTTGAACTTATCTTTCTGAGCTGCCATATTTTCCAGAAAGACTGGACCCAGAATATGCAGGAGGTCCTGCATGTATCGAAGATATAGCTGCCCCCAGCCTGACATAATGTGGCCTGTTCATACTCCTCTGCTGAAAAACTTAGAGTACTTCTTTATCACCTCTAAGATAAAACAGACCTTCA
Organism: Bettongia penicillata ogilbyi; assembly: GCA_023548195.1. Lineage (NCBI taxonomy): Eukaryota > Metazoa > Chordata > Mammalia > Diprotodontia > Potoroidae > Bettongia > Bettongia penicillata. The sequence goes on along the minus strand of JAJHZJ010000367.1, from coordinate 4,694,221 downwards.
GCCTGGCATTTAAAGTCCTACACAATCTAGTTTTAGCCTATTTCCAGACTTATTACACATTATACCCCATTCATACATTCCATATTCCAAAATAGTCTAACTTTAAGGTCTAAATCCACACAACTACTTCAATAAAAACCATTAGGGAAAAAATGGCTAAGCTAAATAACAATAATGAAATCCAAAAACTGCACTTAAGTGATTTCTTGTAACCCAGAACTGCAAATTTGTCAGGGTCCCTGGCAGAAAAGACAGGACCAGAGTTCAGGCATATAAGACAGCAGCCAAACAGCTAGGCCACAGACTGAAAAGCCTTTATCTATAGACAACAACAGCAGAAGACCCCCTTGAAAAAGCATTCTGTACCTCAAAGATGGGGGAAAGGGCAAAGCAAATACCCACAAGATGTACAGAACAGTACTTAGTGTCAAATTCAAATAGAAACTGAGCCACAAAATTATAATAAGAAATCTTGGTGGGACTACTGATTTAGAAAAATCACATATTAACATTATTTATGTTTGATTGCATTTTATTTATGTGATCAATATTTCCCATCTACATTTATTCTCTTGGGCAGTCACTGGTGGGAGCTGCACTGGCAGAGTGTCTGAAGTAAGCTACAACTAATTAGGGCCACACCATACTCAAAAGCTCAACAAGGATCAAAGTTTGGCTGGAAGGAAGAATAAACCCAAAAACACAACTCTTAGAAGGAATTAAATCCAACCTGGAAGGATAAAGTATCTCTAATACAACTACAAAGACTCAAAAAAAAATTTACAAGGATTATGTGAACACCTGGAGTAAATCAGGCAAGAAAATTAACCAAAAGAACTGGAAATAGCTTATACCCAACTAATAGACTCCCTGAAAATTAGACTGTAATAGAAATTAAGGACTCCATGAGACATTAAGAAATATTTAGAACAAAATCAAAAGACTGAAAAATGAAAGAAAATGTAAGCTACTATGATCTGAAAAATGAGGACTAATTTAAAGCTCAAACTTCCTGAAAACTGATTTTAAAAAATCCAAAAACCCTAAAATCACAAACGAAAACTGTCCACATGTATTAGAATCAGAGGACAAAGTAAAAATAGAAAATTTCCACAAATGTCTTAGCCAAAAACAGATCTTCCCTGTCAATAGCATACCACAAGCAACCAGAAAGAGCTCCAGTACCAAGGATCCACAATCAGTGTCACAGAGACCTGGTAACTTATAGTATACAGGAAAGGTAATCTTGGAATATTCCAAAATGGGCACAAGTATAATCCTACATGAAGGGGGGAAAAAAGCGAAACCTTTCTCACTAGGAGAAGAAGCAAATGTCCCTTCAGGACCTTAGTGTTTTTAACAAGCATTCTGAGAATAAAATACGAAAAACAGAGGACCTAGGGGTGGACTAATTTTGTTATAAAGATTTTAGTAAGGGAAAAATAAGGTAAGATATTGCTCAGTGGATAAAGAGTTTGGGCCAGGAATCAAGTGGACCTGAGTTCAAATTCGGTCTCTGATACTTACCAGCTGTGCTGTGTGATCCTGGGCAAGTCATTTAATCTGTTTGCTTTAATCCACCAAAGAAAGAAATGGCAAACCACTCCAGTATCTTTGCCAAGAAAATTCCATATAGAGTTACAAAGAATCATACTAAATGACTGAACAACATAAGGAATATACTTATAGAAGAAGGAGGTAGAATTTCCTATTCACAAATGGGGTACATAAAAGTATGGAATGGAGAAAGAGTTGAAGGAAGCTGATATCTGATAGACCTTAGCATACTCTGACTGAATCAAATAAAAACTGAACATAAGCAAACACAGACAAACCCTGTAAGAATTTAATACAGAAATGCATTACTACCAGTAGGGAAGGAGGTGAGGACTAAAGACTAAGGGAGTTTAGCGGAAAGACACTAAGTGAAAGGGAAGAGGCCAAAGCATAATGTCCTGATCCCCAAAGGGAAATTAAAAGGAAAAAATATAAACCAATGTACAGGTAAGGGAGAGGTACCCATCAATTGGGGCATAGCTGAATAAATTATGACATACAGATGTAGTGGACAATTCTTATATGAAATCATACAATATGGTTTCAGAGAATCCTGGGTAGTGCAAACTGATACAGATTGAAGTAGGAAGAACCAGAACAATTTATACACTGACAACTCAGAAAAAAACAACTTAAGAAGTGTGATTAAAGCAACAACCAATTCTCCAGAGATCCTAAGATGAAATATGACCACTTTCTGAAGTTGATGGACTCAAGATAATGAATGAGACACATTTTTAAGACTTAAACTTTGACCACTAAGGGGATTTGTGTGGCCTGACTAGGTGAAAGGGGTAATTAAGGAAAAGAAAAAAGGGCAGTCACTCAAACTTTTTATAGTAAGTTCATTAAGAAGTATAGGCAAGTAAAATGATTTTCAAAGTAACTTGCTGAATCTTTATATACTTCTAAAAAAAAGTGGTATGAAATATCCAGTTTCACATACAATCCTCTTTTGTGTTCTATCTTGTATACATAAATGGTTATGTCTTTGGCATTAAGTTCAAGACATAAAAATATTTTTTTAAAAGAAATTTACTGATTTGATTCCTGTAACAATTGTGACAATCTGAGGAACTAGTTTCTGAATGTTTTACAGAGATTGGAAAAGGTATAAAACGCCCAAAACACAAAAATATCAGACTAACAACAGTTTTCTCAGGTCAACTGCTCATTCTGGCTATCAAGAATATCTTGTCATCCTATAATTCTGATAATCAAAGTACATCAGGGCATTGATGACTTGGCATCAATCTTTATCAGCTCAAAGGATTTAAAGCTAGCAAGGGCATTAGAGAGCTATGCAACCTCTTCAAGTTAAGGTGTAAGGGAAGATTTTTTTCATGGTCTATGACAGCAGAGTAAAAATTCAAACTAAGATCCTTTGATGCAAAATTCAGCGTTCTTTCTTTACCCAATTCCATCTCCAAAGAGATTTTTGTAGTTTCAATTCCTTGGAGATTTACAATCAACTTAGAAGAAACTATAATTCAGTGAGGCTAAGTTATTTACCTATTAGGTATTCAACTCGACTTCAAATCCAAACTTGTTCCTGCTTTTAATGCTACATCCTTCATCAGATTAGCAGAAATTTAACATTTCAGGTGTAAATAGTACTTAAGAATATCAATTTCTTTAATTTGCACCTAAATCACAGTGACTAAGGAGTAATTAGTCTTAAGTAAAACAAACTCAAAGGCTTTAAAAAATATTTAAAGCTCTTTTTGCATCAGCAAAGGAGGTGTGCCTATAAATTAAAAGTTAAGGATGAACAAGTTAGGGTATATAAATGTATATCATTCTATTGGGCTGTAAGAAATCAAGGTATTTCAGAGAAACCTGGGAAGACTAGTATGGGAGTAAACAGAATAAGTAATATTAACAAGGACACTATAACAGCAAATAAATTTGAAAGACTTAGGAAAAAAATAATCAGAGTAATGACTAAACGTGACTCCAGAGAAATAAAAATGTAACAAACTACTTAACTCCTAATGAGAGGTGAAAGACTCAGAGTAAACAATGAGACTACATTTTTGAACACAGCCACTGCAGAAATCTGTTTTGGGTGACCATATATGTTTGTAACAAGGGTCTTTTTTTTTTTACTTTCTTAGGCGACATAATGGGTAGGAGGCAGGTGTGGTAGTGATGAGGTGAATTTTTGTTGATTGAAAGAAATATGACCACTTCTCAAAAGAACTGTGAACTACTGGCACCCATAAGAAAGAATACTCCAAGTTACTAATAAGAGAAATAAAAATCAAAACAAACACTGAGGTTTCATCTCACAATCAACAAATTGGGAAAAATTACAAATAGAATGGGAAAAATAAATTTTGGAAGGGTTTTAGAAAGGCAACCACACTAATGAAGTTTGATGCAATTCTAAACTGATCCAACCATTCTGGAAAGCAATTCAACATTATGCAAAGAGAATGACAAAAAAAGTCTACCCATGCTCTTGCTCCAGAAAATCCACTGCTACTGGTATGGACCCCAAGGAGGTCAATAACAAAAGAAATCCCTACACACATAAAAGTATTTAGATCAATACTTTCATGGCAGTGAAGAACCAGAAATAATAGTAACAACAACGACAGAACATAGAATATGGTTAGTTATATTTTAAAAGGGCTCAGAAGCCCATTTAACTCTTCATTTCCTACCAGTTGTACTCTTTGGATTCTGCCATCAATATTCTAAGATCAGCTTTGATACTCACATCTTATCAGAACCCAGAGCTGCCTGTGGTCCTTTGACTGGGTGGAGCACAAAACTCCTCCTCTTCCATTTAAAGAGGGCTCAGAAGTTAGCCAATTCTTTTCTTCTTACCAGCTGCATTCTTTGGATTCTCTTTTGAGTCCACCATTATCATGCCTCTTCCCCAGCTCCTCTCCTGCCCTTTTCAGTTTTTCTTATTTGTAGTTCTAGGGTTTAACTCAACAACAAGGACTTAGCTCAGTAGTTGGCACAATTTGTATTGTACTGTCTCATATACAGCATAGTATATAGGCAGTTAGGTGGCTCAGTTGATAAGCATCAGACCTAGAGTCTGGAAGACTCATTCATCTCCCTCAGTTCAAATCTGGTGTTGGTGGGGTGCTCTGGTGCATGTAATTGGGCCCCAATTCTAAAATCACATTTCTCTTTAAAAACCACATTTCTCCCTAGCCTCAAAATACTATCTCAGGAAGTTTCTCTCTCAAGGACACAGCCTGCCCTAGTAGCAACAATATCTCCCTTCCTGCTATAGTAGCCAGCTGCACCTATAGAACTCATTAGTTTGAAACAGCTGTATACTGGGTCATAACGACATTTACTACACTGACCAATCATATGTATTCGAGTTTTAGACATACCTAATACTCCCTTACATTAATCTTGTCTAACAAGACACAGATAAGAGAAGTTTGCTTTTTCCTGGTCAGCCCTTACCATAGGTTGACTTAGGGATGTTTCAGGCCTAAAACCACACCTCAAGGTAGCAGGACCCCGCCCTTGGGCTATTTCCCAATAAATTTTGGGTATAATACGGGCAAGTAGATACCAAAAGTGCATGTTCCTTTAAGAACTGACCACTCCTTAACCACTCCCTAATCCCACCCCAAAACACCTAGTTAGCATATTTGGCACAAGTGATATTATAGAATATCCTATATAAACTTTCCCTGTACCCCTTTAAGGTTTCAGGTTCCCTAAGAGCTCTTACCCACTGAAAAGCATAATAAATCTTTACCTTGACTTCAACAATGCCTGAGTTCATGAATTCTTCTCTGGACGACCTGCCCCTGGTACCCTGGTCTTTGTGGGGGTCTCATATCCCCTTTCCAGCCTTCATCAGTATGACCCAGGAGAAGTCACTTAACCCTGTTTGCCTCACTTTCCTCATCTGTAAAATGGGCAGGTGATGGAAATGGCAAACTACTACAGTATCTTTTATCAAGAAAATCTTCAACAGGGTCACAAAGAGTTGGACATGATTTTTAAAAAACCAACTTAATTAAACCTCATTAATCACAACTTTTAAAACAGGGTAGTCATCAAAGGGAATCAAGGTACAGTATGCTGCCTATAGAAATGCACTCAGATTATAAAATATTCCACAATACATTTTAAATGGATATACAATCTTAATATTGCAAAGATCACACAACAAAAATTAGAAGAAGCAAATCAGACGCAACTGAAAAATGAGTGAACTCATCAATGTAGACACCCATCAATTAGAAATGGCTAAACAAAGTATAAGAAAATATTATACAGTAAAAAAACTTATGAATGATTAATACAAAGAAGCATGAGAAGACATATTTAAACTGATGCAAAATTGAAGAACGAGGAAAAAATGCATGACTAAACCAATAAAACAATAAAAGCTGAGAGTTGTAAATTATAACGACTAATGCCAGAAGATAAGTCACTTCAACAAACCACACCACACCCTTCAGAGCAGAAGTGGGGAATCCTGAATATAATCAGACTTTTTCAATATGTGGTTAGTGCGCTCTCGCACTCTCTCTCTCTCTCCTTTTCTCCCTCTCTCCTTTTCTCCCTTTCTCTCTCCCTTTCTCCCTCTCTCCCTCTTCCCCCTCTCTCCCTCTTCCCCCCTCCCTTTCTCTTTCTCCCTCCCCCCCACAAAGAGTGTCTCTCTGGGAAGGTAGGGGACATGAAAAAAATAGAAATTATTTTAAAATAATTACATCGGGATCACTCTAACCCAGATCAATCTGATATTTTTAGTGTACTACTTCGATGAAGTGGATAAGAGCTAACTTTCAAGGCCCTCTTGCAACAGAACCCCAATCTAGCTTTCCAACAATACATACAATGATGCCCAAACTAGGCTGGATTACTCACAATTCCCAAGCCTCCTAGATGACTGAGGGATGAGGTTTAGTTTTAAATTTACCTTTTTATCTCCCTCAACATCTAACAAGTAGTTACAGTAGGAGCCTCAAGACGTGTTAAAAGAGGTACTCCTTTCACTCTCAATGTCCTCCCTAACTTTTTCTCAATCAAAATTCTACCCATCTTTCAAGAGACAGCTCAAGGGCCACAAACTAAGCTACCCTAAATCCTTCAGTAACAATCCAACAGCACTTCAAACATTAAGGTATTTATCACATAATGCCTTATGCTCAGTCATTCTAAGGACTTATTTTCTTAGGTTAATTAAACAGAAGAGAAAGTAGGATATTCTACTTATACCTATACTGCCCCAAACTGTAGGCTGACCTCCAGTGTCATATCTCCAACTGTCTTTATCTCAAACTGGATGTCTAGCAGACATCTTAAATTCAATATGTCCAAAATTGATCTCACTCCACCCTAAATGTTTTATTCCCCCTCTCTTACCTTCCCTATTACTTTTAGAGGGTAACACCAACCTCCCTCAGGCTCACACTGCAGAGTATCAGCCTCAAATCTTCACCATCTCTCACCACCGACCCTTACCTAAATTGTGGCCAAATCCTGTTTCACCTTTGCAAAATCTCTCAAATAAGCCCCCTTTCTCCTGACAGTGCTATCACTCCAGTCTAGGTCCTCCTCTCATTTCTTGATTATTTTAATGGCCAGCTGGTAGATAGGCCTGCCTCAAATCTCCTCCCTCTCCAATCTATTCTCTATTCAGCTACTAAAATTACTTTGTGAAAGCATAGATCCAATCAAGTCACTGCCTCCACCTCCCCCTACCCCAAAAAAATAATCTCCAGTGTCTCCCTTTTGCCTCTAGGATCAAATATAAGGCCCCATACTTCCTTCAATAAAAGCTGAACCAATTTAAACAGTCATAATTTCATACATTCCCCGTAAGAAAACAAACCTAGTAAAAAAAACCTCTTTAGATAAACTAAGTCAGGTTACAGATTAAACCACATTGAGAGGACTCAAAAATAGGTTAGTGGAGGAGGAGATTTTACATACAGTCAAGGGAGTCAGGGGCAACTGAGATTCTTCCTCTGGTTTCTTATCTAAGGAACATTTAATCCTTTAAGTACATTTTCATGTCCCACGGGAAAGGTTTGTCAGGAGGAATGGCCCTGGGTCCCAACAAATCAAAAAAGAAAATTAAAAATTCCGGTAATAATTCAAGGTCTTTCATAACCTAGCCCTCACTTAACCGTTCCAGTCTTCTTGGACCTTACTGCCTCTACAAGTGCTCTTCAACAGTGTCCTTGTTGGTCATTTTTTCTGGCTACCCCCACCCCTAAAATGCTCTCAATCTTCATCTTCACCTACTGTTCTTGTTGGCTTCCTTTAAGTCCTAACAAAAATCCCAATTTTTTTATAGGAAGCCTCTCTCAATTCCTCATAATTATAGAGTCTTCCCTCTGTCAATTATTTCCTATTTATTCTGTATATATCTTGTTTGTATATATTTGTTAACTCAACAGATTGTGAGCTCCTTTTGTATTCTATCAACACTCTTAGTTGTTCGATTGAACATTTTCTCTCCAACTAAACGTGTTAGCTTCTTCCAAGTGGGGGCTTCTTTGGTCTTTCTTGCAGCGGTGCCCAGCATAGTACTACGCATGCAACAGGTGCTCAATGAGTATTTTTTTGCTGATTCCCCTACTAGATTATAAACTATTGAATGGCACTGAGCTAATCTCAAATAACTGAAAACTCTAAACTGCCTTGCATATAGCAAATCTTCAATATTTATAGTTTAAGGTTACAATCCCCTCAACGCATGTTAAAAGTTTATTTAGAATAGCCCAGACCACACCTCTCACCTGAGCTCTAGTCCTAAAACACCAGGAGGATGTGTAATGCATCTCAACTCTAAAACACAACTGTGCCTCAAAACAGACACTCTTCTCAACTTCCCTATAACTATCCAGGGCACCACTATTCTCCCAAGAACATCTCATTCTTTCCACAGTTGTGAGAGCTTGTCATTTCCACTTTCATAGAATGTCTTTAATAGGTGCCCTACTCTCAACTCATGCAGCCACCATCCTAGGTCAGACCAATTTCCCAGCTGGACTAGAAAAAGCCTTCTGATGAGTCAGTCTCCCTGTCTCAAATTTATTCCCAATTCAATCCCTAACCTTCCCTCATTCAGCTGCCCAAAATGACTGTTGTAAAACTGAGTATTTGTTGCTCCTATTACCCAAAGGATCATTTTCATAAATTCCTCTTCACAAACTGAACCCTTCTTCTTTTTTCAGTCTTCTTATACTTTACTCTCCACTCCACTTTATGAATTCTATAATCCACCTACACTGATTTTCCCAGACAGACCATCTCCCTGCCTTTATACTGTGCCTGGAATGGGCAACTAGATAGCACAGTGGACAGATTGACAGGCCTGGAATCAGGAAGACTCATATTCCTGAATTCAAATCTGGCCTCAGACATTTATTATCTGTGTGATCCTGGGCAAGTCACTTAACCCTGTCTGCCTCAGTTTCCTCATTTGTAAAATGAGCTGGAGAAGGAATGGCAAACCACTAGAGTATTCTGCCAAGACAAGTTCAAATGGGGTCAGTTAAGAGTTGGACATGACTGAACAGCAGCAACATCAGAAGTGGAAGAGGGCTGTTTCTATGCCTGAAATGCTCTCATTCTTTGACTCCTCTGATTTAGTTTTTTTAGCTTTCTTCAAAGTTCTAATCCCACTTTATACAGGAAGCATTTCCCAGTCAGTGTCCCCTACCCTCAGTTGCCTTTCTCCCTAATATTACAGTCCATTTTCTATGTACCTAGTTATATACATATTATCTTCCCCATTAGAATGTGAATCTCTTGAAGGCAGGGACTGTTTTTACTTAACTCTTGTGAAGGGTCTGGCAAACTAAACCCTTACTGAATGAATGTTCATTCATTTATTCTCATTTACAATTGAGAATGGTCAACTTCTACATTTTTTACACTCATTTAAAAAGCTTCAAAGATGACAATCTTAAAAAAAACACAATCTAAAAATAAAGAATTTCTAAACAGAGGGAAGTAGGGGCACAGTGGATAGATAGCACTTGATTTAAGTTCAGTTCAAAACATGCCTCAGACACTTTTTAGGGCCATGATCCTGGGCAAGTCAGTTCACTTCTTTCTGTCTTAAGTTTTCCTATCTGTTAAAATGAGGGCAATAATAGTACCTGTTGCCTAGGGTTGTTGGGAGATAAAATAAAGTGTTTTCAAACTTTAAAACACAATGTAAATGCTACCTATAATTATTGTATTCCTTATATTACAGCATATTAGCAAATTTTAAACAGTCCAAGTTTATGTTAAAATTCACAGGATCACAGATTTAGACCTAGAAGGAACCTTAGGGCCAATTCATTTTACAGACAGAGAAACTGAGGACCAAAGAGGCACTTTGGAAGTGGCAGGATAGGAATTCTAATCAGGAGCTTGACTTCAAATCCAGCTCCTTCTGCAAAGCTTGCATGTTAGGACATGGAGTAGGGACTCAGGAACAAAGGTTTTGTGTTCCTTGCCCTTTTAGAATATCAGATTCAAAAGTTCAAAATGCTGTCATGCATTCTGACCTCTTGTTTCTTAGCAAAGCCCTGAAATATTTTTTTCTTACAACTCAGAAAAGTAGTACATAGCTTTCTCTGTGCTACATTTAAAAAAAATACTGCTTAAACATATAGCTGGAGGGCCAAACACAATAAATTCTATTGTAGATTTTAAAATACAGACTAGCTAAAATTACTGAAAATGGAGTCTGCAAGTCAATAATCCAAATACTGAGTTACAAACACCTCTATATTTCCCCCTAATAGGTCTAATACAATCAACCAAGAATATGAGTATCTACTTTACCCAAGATCTTTATTATTAGAAAACCTAGCCTAAGCCACTATACACAAAAGCAAAAAAAAAAAAAAAAACACAAAAAACCCCAACCTATTTAAATAATCAGTTTATATAGAAGAGAAATGGTACAAAGAGAACTTGCTCATACATGTTTATTCCATTACCACATAACGTTTGTGAAAAAATCTCCAACTCTTAGGCAAGGGTTCATTTATGGAATCTGTGCATCACAACCCCTCTCATGCTAAAAATGATTTTTTTTTAGAATATTTGTTCCAGTTATCAGATTCCTGATCATTAACAATTTTTAAGCTGCTTAATTTATATTTTAAAAAAACTTCCTAAATCTCAAAATTAATCAGTCTTCTCTACCTACTTATGAAAACAATGTGAAGGTTAGCTACAGGTGAAAACTTAGAAAAGAGGAAATAGGAGCAGCACCTGACAGCCAGACACGTTTTAAAGTGAAATCAGTGCAAGCTCGACGGTCAAGTTGAACAAAACATTCCCACTCTCAGCACATCGAGAAGCGGCCTGACAACCAAAAGCTCGCACATTACTCCTCTGACACCTAGGCCTACCCGACTTCGGAGGATATAACTACACTTGTAAGAGTCAGGAAGGGAAATTACATAGGTTACGAAACTGTATGCTGCAAACACGGCACAGGCACCCAAAAAAAGTGGAAGGAAGGGGATTCCTCACCCTTGAAAGGCTGTTGCTTCTCATATTAACAGTTTGCATCTATCAGACAAGTTGTGAACATACCTAATACCCATTCCAACCTCCCCCCACCACCTCTCAGGAAAAAAAAAAGTACTAGTGGGGGCAGGTGGAAATGTGCGGAGAGGCTGAGTCATTCCTAGAAGTAACTTTATACCGACCCTCTCTCCAAGGGGACAAAGACACGGCTGTCTCTCCCAACAGCCCAACCAGGGTTACGATGCAGCCCGGACCCGATCAACTTGGCATTTCCTACAGGAAGAAAACCCCATCCCCTCCGTTCCCCGCCCAGAGGAAAGAGGAGGGAGGTCTTTCTACCAGGGAGGGTCTCCCCTGCCATCAGTTCCTTTTCCCCATAACTTTGCCGGCCTCCTCCCTCGCGCCAGAGTTGGGGGGATGGGGTAACCAAATGTCAGCTCTGTTCCGAAAGGTATCGGACAACCCCAGCTCCTCCCCAAATTCACGGCTCGGCCGCTTTTGTCTCCAGGGCGGCCAGCGCTCGGCCCAGGGTGCCCAAGCCCAACAGCCAGAGGCGGATCCAAGCAGCATCCCTGACCCGTGCCCCAGGGATCCTGGCCCCCCGGGGGGTGGGGGGCCTTCCCCGGAGGGTGGGGGGCCCTCCCCGGGGGTGCTCCGCTTCAGGGACAAGCAGCTGCCCCGCTGAGGGGGGTAGGCAGAGGCGACCTCTTACCCGGCGGCAGCGCCTCCTCCTCCGCGGGCGGCCCCGGCGGCCCCCGGAACCATCTTCCGCCGCCGCCTAGACCTTCGGCGGCGGCTCCAAACCGCCCATTCGGCGCTGCTAACCGACACGAGCGGCGGCGGCTCCCCCGGCCGCGCCGGGGTCTGGGCAGGGAGGGGTTCAGGCCACGGACGGCAGCCCGCGGTGCGCTGCCAGGCCCCCCGGCTCCTCGTCGGGAACAAGCGCGACGGAGAGACAGTGCGGTCGGAGCTCCCTCCGAGCCCCGCGGCTGAGGCGGCTTCTCCGGTCGGGGGCACAGCTGGGCCCTGATCGCCGCCGCCACCGGGGTTCGGTTTGTTATTGTCAAGTCTGTCTCTTCCGCCGCGGTGCAAGCTGGGAAAGGGCTGATCGGGCTAAGGGGGGAGGGGGGTTGTGAGTAACACCATAGAGACGGGCATCGGAAACCCAGAGAGGTTAAAAGTGTCACCGCGCATGGTCGGAAGTGAACGGAGTGACGTGAGCCGATGACTCCGCCTCCCCACTCCGTAGGACGTCGGGCCGCCGTTGGTTTCCCCTCACACCCATCTCCCGGGCACTGCCATTGGAACTCGCAGCCGGGGCCTGAGCCACGCCTATGGCGGGGTCGTTCTGCTGCCAGGTGCATTTGACCTTCACGGTGGGGGCGGTCGTCTGGGCCTGTTCCCTCCGGCGTTGGGATCAGCCCCAGGTGAGGGAGAGAGCCCCACTCGTGGATCTCCGCCGCCCCGCCCTCCACTCCGCTGGCTTCGGGGCGCGCCGCCTCCTTGCCAGCCGGCAGCCCACTTCCTTGGTCTCCAGCACCCGGCTACTAAGACCTTTAAAACTGGGAAACCTCTAAACCTAGACACCTTGGGGAGAGAAAGGCCCGGGCCTGAGGAGCTGAGGGGAAGGGGATGTGGCAAGACCTGCCCGAGACCCACCAATGCTTACCTAAAAAGTGTGTGTGTATGTATTATACGTTGCCTTGCACACATATAAAGCTTGAAGAATTAATAATTGTTGAATAAATGTAACTTTATCCATTTGGCATTACAGGGATGTTCTGTTTCACCCAAGGAAGTAAATCTATTTTTGGAGGTCGGATGTAGTCAGATTCATTCTAATTTATTAAATGTTATTAAGTGCTAGGCTAAGCACTAAACGAAGACTTTGAAATAGGGTACCTTCATCTAAGTATCACCTGTCTTAATGGTGATCTCCAGCTGGAGATACTCACTTAGCTGCAAGAGGAGCAGTTGTAATAATTACCTTAAAAGTGTGTGTTTGTGTGTGTGTCTGTGTATGTGAGAGAGGGAGAGAAGTTGTGAGAGACTTAATGCCCTGCACATATTAAATGTTTAATGAATGAATTCGTTGTTGAATGAACATAACTTTATCCATTTGGCATTATATTTTATTTCACCAAACTAAAGGAAGTAATTTTATTGTTGGTAGTTGGACTTGGACAAATATTCCTTTCCAGTTCATTTATTAAGTATTATTAAAGTGCTGTGCTAAGCACTAAATGAAGGCTTTTTGAAAGAGGGTAATAACCTCGTGTAGGCATATCTTGTCTTAAAGATCATCTCTAGATAGAGATGTTCACTTGGCTACAAGGAGAGCAGTCTTTGGAGACCCAAGTCATATTTGGTGAGGTCATATATAAATATTGTTGTAGTGGAAAAAACAGCCAGATTTGGAGTCAGATGACCTAAGTTCAAGTCCAGGTTCTTTCTATTTAGTATCAATATGTTTTTGGATAAATCCTTTTACTTGTCCAGCCTTGATTTTCTTCAGCTGTTAAGATAGAAGGATTGTACTATAGAATTAAGGTACCTTCCAGCTCTTAAGTTTGTGTTTTTATGATCCAGCAGCCTTTATATTTAATTATTGGGCATATAGGTTTGATAAATGTGTAGAAAATAGTAATCAACTTCCAGAAAATTTGTAGTTAGTAAACATCTTTTCTTAACTAGTATTGGTAGGGGGAAAGGGACATATTTTAGGCTTACACAAGTTACCTTGTATCTTATTTCCACTAGTGTATTAGGATTGTCCAAGTTAAGAGTTCAAAATTTGGGGACTACCAGCTTTTAAAGTAAGATTTTTTTCAGCTTTAACTGTCTTTTTTGACTTTGGATGTTTTTTGAACTATTTTAATCATGACTTTCTCAGGGCTAGAGTAACTACTTGAGCTGCTATTAATTGATAAATTGATAGATAACCTGGTGTCCAACCCTCTTGTGTCTCAACATTTTGAAGCCTCACTAAAAATTACCTATAGAATGATTAAAGGCTATTGTATATGACTTTCATACTTGGTCTTCATTGTGTGTGAATTACAAAGAATGGGTTATTCCATGTCAGAATAGAAAACTGATGATTATGTCCTCTTGAGAAAGTATATAAGAACCTGGATAGGGATGTGCCTCATCAAAAGTTGAGGTTTTTCTCTTACCTTTAGTTACAGTGCTAATGCTAAAAGAGATATCACCATAAGATGGTGCAAATTATCCCAGTGTACTTATGCAGAGGGATAGCAGGCTCAAAAGAGGTAAGTGAGGAGTTGGAGAATTTATGCCAGTACCTTAAAAAGGCATTGGATAAAAGGTTAGTTATGAGCAGTTTTTATGTTTAGTTTGATAGAAATAAGTGAGAGACTACCAGATCAAAAAAGGGGAAAACCCCATGAATGAAGATTTTTGTCTATTTGCCACCTATAGTCAGCTTCCAATCTCTCATAAATGAGATAATATTCAAACTTATTAAATCTAGTGAATCAGTGAAGGTACAAAACAAATGATAATAGCTAGAATTTGCTAGCCATATTCATAGACCTGTGCACGCACGCACACACACACATAAAATACCATTTGCTTTTCATATATTATCTAAGTTGATCTTCACAGCAGCTCTGTGAAATAGATGCTATTATTCCCATTTTACAAGCAGGTTAAATGATTTGCTCAAAGTCACTCAGCTTAAGTAGATGTGATTTGAGCCTGAGCTCAAAGTTTTCCTAACTTGAGGTCCAGCACTCTATCAACCAAAGCTTCTAGATGTCATATACCTATAAAGATATCAGGAAGAGTACAGTTGAAAGCAGAAGAAAAACTTGAAAGATTTCAAAAGGCTATAACCAGGAGATGAAGGTTAGGATTTTAAAAAAAAAGCTTTTGCTCAGAATCTGAAGAAAATAGAGATCTTTGTTAGAAACAGGTGACAGACTACTCAGACCAGGTCTTGTTTGGATAGAGATGAAAATGGTAAGCAGGTCACTAGTTCTTTGAAGTAACATCTATTTAATAAAACTGCTCCATCTAGTCCCTTTCCCCCCTCCCCTTCATGCCCCCAACCCAGTGAGAAGCAGGCAGTATCCTTTAACAGATAGAATATTGGACTTGTAAAGAAGATTTGTATTCACATCTCGTCTTTCATACTTACTAGTTATATGTTCATGGTCAAGTCATCTAAAGTTTCAGTTTGCACACCTATAAAATAGGTATTATAATACCTCCCTCCCAGTATAATACTTTCAAGGGCTATGTTCCATCCAGAACTCTCCCACAGTGCCCAGTAACTATGATGAAACATCTTTGACTTCATTATTCACATTTAGAATCAGGCTTAATGTCATATATGTGATCAGTTTTCCACCTCATAATGAAAAGCCATTGAACACTTACTAATATTCTACCACTGTGTGTCATTATATGGCTCAATTCTGCAAATAGTAAGCATCTTCTGTGTGAAGAGTACTGGTGTAGCTTTTAAAGAAAAGAGAAAATTTAGCTATGATTTTAATACAGTGTGTAATAGACTATAACACAATAGTAAAACCTAATAAAATTTAGTAATCAATTTTCATGTGAATCAAATCATTGTAGTACAGTGTTTGTGCCAGATTGTCCTTTCAAACCCAAAACAAGGATACCACGTTAAAAAACAATCCTTAATTGTCCAACTGCTGAGTGTGAGCTTTCCTTCAACATATGCATTTAGTCTTAGAATCTTTACTCCAAGTGTTTTTTTTTAGTGGTCCCATTTTAATCCTTAAACAATATGTCATATAAATATGTATCTTCAAAGAATCAATAAAAATTCCTTACATTTTGCTAGGAAAATGTATGTTGTGACTTTATTTTAGTGCTCACAGCTATTTTAAGCTGTTAAATATAATCATATGTCATTTAGAGATTGCTATATAGCATTAATGAAATTACTAAGCTAATAGTTTCAGAACTTCCAACTGCCGTACTTTGTTGCTGTAACATATACCATGTATAACTATAATTAACAGTAACAACTTACAAATGGCCATTTTCAAAGCTCATTAAAAGTACTAGAGAATCTGATGAGCTGAGAAGCAACATTGTTTCCAGAGACATACCATCAGAAAGAAAATTGTTTAGTTGACTATCTTCCAAAAGATTTAACTAGTAAACAGATACCAGATGTATCCTTTTTTGGTGTTTTCACTTATTCATTGGAAGAAGTGATATGCTGTTATTTCTTTTTTACACTATCTCAACTTCATACAGTATGTTCTTTATCACTAAACATTTTAATAATAGATCTTTCTCAGGAACTAATTCTATGTAGCACAAAAAAAAAAAATTCCCTCTTCAACCTAATTAAAACATGTAGTACTCCTAAGAGTGAATAGATATGATCATACTCTATATGGTAGAGAATATTTGACTTCCCCTAAACAGGACTTGTTGAATTGTGCATGGTAAAACATGTATTTTGTGATAATAATGGCTAGGATTTATATAGAGCCTGCTATGTGCCAGGTACTGTGATAAGTGATATACAAATATCTCATTTGATCCTCAAAACAACCTAGGAGGTAGGTGCTATTATTATCTCCATTTTACAAGGTCACACAGTTAATTAGCATCTGAGGTCCCAGCATTCTTTCTGCTGTGCCACAGAGGCAAAGACATACAATTATATATCTGGAGACTTAGGTTCGGATTCTAGTTCTTGCACTGCCACTAAATAAGAATACTAATGTTATAACAAGATTAATGAAAATATTGCTTTTTAAAGTAACAAAAGATTTTTAGAAAAATTGTCACTGATATTAGATTGAAAAATAGTTTTTCCAAAAAGAATCTCATTTGAAGTGTATTAAACTGTAATTATGTGTATATAGTTATTAAATATATATTTATAAATATGTATGTAAAAGTATATATAAAAATTTGTATATGGTATAAAACACATGCATTACTAAGCCAGACAACTCCAAAATGAGTAGGATAATGAAACCTGGGAATTTTTCAGCTTCCTTGAGAATGTCAGATCTTGTGATTTAAGTAAACTAAAGACTGGGCTGTATTTTCCCAGCCACCAAGTTTAAATATAGTTTGGAGGGATAAATATGAAATTTATGGGAAGATGACAAGAAAAGGCTGAATAGATATTTTGAACAATAATCTAAACTTTCAAAAATGAAATTTAATTGTCTACCCCTCCTTCAGAATTCTTTTTTTTCCTTTCAAAGGTACCATATCTTCTCAGTGACGTAGGTTCTTAACTTCAGTCAGTCTTTATTCCTTGACTCCCATATCCACTCAGATGTCAAATCTTATTGTATCTACATTCAGAATATCCCTTACGTTTGTCTCACTTTCCCCACTTAAAGCTATCACTAGTTCAGACTTTCATTTTTTTGTTATATACTGAAATAGACTCCTAATTTGGTCCCAGTTTCCTCAATACTTTTCTCACTCCAACCCATCCTCTGCACAGCATCCAAATAACCTTCCCAAAGTATGGTTTGGGCCATGTGCCTACTTTTTCAAAAACCTTCAGTTAAGTGATTCTCGGTTGCCTCGATGATAAAATATAAATGCCTTAGCCTGCTGTTTGAACATTTCACCATCATGATTTTTTCCCATATGTTCAGTATCTCCTCTCATATTTATTTGTTGGGTTTCTAGTTGTTTTAAATGTGCAATTAGTTTATTAATCTCCTTGTCTAATTTTGTTACAGTATGGTTTTAGGGATATTTATTTCCCCTTGAGAACCACTTTAACTGAATTCCAGAAATTTCAGTACATTATTTCATCATTATTGTCTTTCACACAGTTATTACTTTTGTGAAACAAGGTTCTGTGAAACACAGAAGGTGCTCATCTATTGATGGAATGGGCCAAACAATTGTGGTAGATTAGTGAAATGGGATGTTAAGGTGCTTTAAGAAACAAATATGATGGTTACAGAAAAACATGGAAAAGCTTTACTTGCACTAATGTTAAAAGTAAGCAGATTCAAGAAAATAATATATACACAGTGA
This sequence comes from Bettongia penicillata ogilbyi, assembly GCA_023548195.1. NCBI lineage: Eukaryota > Metazoa > Chordata > Mammalia > Diprotodontia > Potoroidae > Bettongia > Bettongia penicillata. Next base: position 4,676,158 of record JAJHZJ010000367.1, on the reverse strand, counting down.
TTTCAAGAACATAAATGAAAAGAACCACAAAACAATCAAAAAATGAACAAAGAACAAGCAGAAGCCCGAAGAGAAATAAGAAGATACTTTCTCCTCACTCCTTTTGCAGAGATAGGAAAGGCGTGGATGTGGAATATTATATACATTCTCAGATATTTTTTGCATGTATTGATCACTTTTACTGATTTCCCCCCTCTTTTTTCTTTTAATAAAATATTTATTACATGGAATGGCTTTCTGAGATAGTTGGGGAGGGATGTGGGGAAAGTTTTAGCATGTAAAAATAATTTTTAAATAAGAGATTTTAAAGACATTTATATTGTACTTAGATTCATAGTAGTGAATTGCCATTGAATTCCAAACTCCAAGCAGTTTATTGTTAAATAATTCTTAATGTACTAGGTTTTGTTTTTTTTTGTTTTTTTTTGTTTTTGTTTTTTTTACTTCCTGAAAAACAGAGGAACACTTCTGTACAGAATGGGCAGGATTAATTTTGTAAATGCCAAAACTAAAGATTGAACAAATATACATGTTTCCATTTTTGATATTTTTAATACTGTGTTGCCCAGGTTACATGAGGGAAAAAAGCTACAAAACCTTAAAAAAAAAACAGATGTCTGCACATATAGAGTTGTTAGGTTCATACACTAGCATTATGGCATAATTACAGTGGATAACTTAAAGAATTTTTCTGATTAAATTGTTAACTTGAAGGAATTTTGTCCTCTATTTCTTTTATATATCTTACATAGCACTTAGAACTCTGTATATACTTAAGGCATACCATAGCTTTGATAAATGTTGATGTCTTGTTTAAGCAAGCACTTTATAAAAAACTGACATGTATACTTGATTTTAAAAATAAAAACATCTTAATTCTTCTATGCAACATGACTAAGGTGAAAATGTATTTAATAAGAATGTATGTGTAGAACCTATATACAATTGTATGCCCTGTCAGGGAGAGAGTGGGGAAGGAAGGGGAAATGAGGGGGAGGGAGGGGAAAAATTTAAGGTATATGGAAGTGATTATAGAACACTAAAAACAGAATAATTTAATTTTAAAAAAAAGAACCCCTCCCCCCCAAATAATAAAAACATCTCTAATCCAAGTCCAGATAACTCTATGGCTTTGAAAAGAAAGGAGATTCATAAATTAGGAAAGGTTGTGAGAATGAGAGCCCTAAAAATTATTCAGCCTACTGTTAAATAATGTGAGATCACTAAACAAAGTACTTGGCATCTGACTAAATTATCCACATGCAAGCCTTGTTTCTCAGTTTTCTCTGGTAGTTGGTGGCGCCTTCAGGAAGACCTGAGTTCAAGTTCTGCTTCATGTACTTAGTAACTGGTTATGTTGACACATAACTAGACAAATTAACTTTTCTCAGTTTCTACAACTGTAAAATGGGGATAATCACAGCACATATTTCTCAGGGTTGCTAGGAGAATCAAATGACATTAATAGTTGTGTCAAAAAAAAAAAGAATTGCTTAACACAGTACCTGGCACATACTAAGCTCTGTACAAATGTTTATTTCTTTTTTCTCTCTCACTTTACCACATTAGGAAGTGGTTTTTCATTCCTTTTTATCCATGAGACTGCTTAATGTCAGAGTATGTAAAACTTCCCTCTGCCTCCTAGAGACAGTTTTATGATACCACCTTCAGTTATGGTTTTTTTTGTTGTTTGTTTATATCTGTTCAGTCATGTCCAACTCTTTGTGAACCTGTTTGAGGTTTTCTTGAAGGTGTAATAGTTTGCCATTTCCTTCTCCAGTCCATTTTACAGATGAAGAAACTGAGGCAAATAGGGTTAAGTAACTTGCCCGTGGTCTCACAGCTAGTAAATGTCTTAAGGCCAGGTATAAACTCAGGAAGAATCTTCCTGCCACCTAGCTATCTTCGGACTTACTAGTTATCTTATGATGGCCTTTATTAGTTCCTGCTTTATTCAAAATGATAGCTAATTATAATGACAGCTTATATCAATTAAAACTTCAAGGTTTACACAATACATATCAATTATCACAACAAACCAGTGAGGTAGGTTTTACAGGTTTTCACAGATGAGGAAACAAGGTCAAAGAGATCTACTGATATGTGCTTTAAGGTTTGTTAAATGCTTTACATATCATTCTTACAACAGCCATGTACCAGTGTAGTTATACTCATTTTATAGAGAAGCAAACTGAGGCTGAGGGGTTCTATAACACAAATAGGGTTTGCATTATTTGATGTGAGGTTGGTATTCTAACCCTAGTCTTTTTTAAAATTATATTTGAATTTATTTTAATCTTAAATACAAAATAAAAAAAATTGCCCATATACATAGCAGAATATAAAAGAGGATTCAATATAAAGCAATAGATTTGAATCTCAAGAAAACCTATATAATAAATACTACAACTACACATTGTTTTCACAGCTGTCCATCTTGTTTTTTGCTTCTTTGTATGTTTTCTTTTGTCCTCTGCTGTGTTCTTTTTACTTTATTTTTCCCCTTCTTCCCCTGACCCAGAAGGCTACTATCTATCTATCCACATATACACACACATATACACTACTCAAATGCATATACGTGAGACCACATTATGCTTATTTCTACTTATCTGTTTCTCTGAAGGGTAGATAGCATCTTTCTCTGTATGTCCAAACCTTTCCATATTTTTCTAAATCTTATCAGCTCATAGTTTCCTACACCACAACAATATTCCAACCCCAAATAAAAATACAGCCATTAAGTGGAGCTTGGACAGGGACCTATTGTAATCCAATCTATGAGCTTCAGAGTGAACTGGGTTTAAGGTTTTGTGAAAGAAGAAAGGAAGGAAGGAGAGGAAGAGAGAGAGCAAAATAGCCAGTTTACCCCAAGTGAACTGGGCAGCTTCTGGCTGTCAAAATTTACCTTCCTTAGGAAAGGAGAATGAGAGGGAGAAGATGAACTGAGTTACCCAATTGACTGGTTCCCCATTCAGGCAGCTCAGTCTACTCACAGGTTGTGTTTGTTCTTTGTTTTCAAAGAGGACCATGACATCAGGGAAATGATGACATGACTTGCAGTTCACTTTGATTTGAATGAGGGAGGACTGTGCAAGGTCCCCAGCCTCACTTTCTCCTCTGGAGCCTGGCTTAGAGTGAATGTCGTGGTAGCTGTTTCTCTTTGGAACAGCAACCCTGAGGGTCTTCCCCTCCCTACTTGATTTGTTTTCTTTTTTTTCCAATTAAATGGGCCATTCTTTGACTCACTTCTTAAAGAGACCTATTCACTGAATGGGCATTACCTCACTCTAAGTGAGTAGGCTTAGTCTAAAAGGGCCAGGATCTCCCATTGCATCTTGGGCCATCTCCAGTCATCCTGATGTGTATCTGGTCACTAGACCCAGATGGCTGTGGAGGAGAAAGTGAGACTGGTGACCTTGCATAGCTATCCATCAAATCAAAGTCCAACTGCAAGCCATGTCATCATTACCCTGATGTTATGGTCCTCTTTGAAAACAAAGGACAAACACAATTTCAACTCAATCACATTCTATCTGGGAGATTATCTATGAGGGTTTTTCCCCCAATTTTTCTGTATTCCTTCTGTTTTTGGCAAGAAAAGTTTTAGTTATACAGGAAAATTTTAATTTAAAATAATCAAAATTATCCATTTCACACTTTGATACTTTTCTCACCTTACAGTATGGTTGAAGGTCCAATACTACTGAATCTAGTTCCTTCACATCTTTTGCCTCTGGTTTCCTTGAAATTCCTGACCCTCTTCTCTTCTAAGTGAACCCTGTAGTTATTTCTTCTGACTCAGTAAGGTATTCTTTTAATTCAGATGGTATTACATAAATAGATTAGGTAAAACTGTCACTTTTTAAAAATTATATTAACTTTACCCATTTACAATAAATATTACTGCAACTATTTAGATCTGACTCTTATAAAAGGTGTTTTGTGTTTATATTCATATAGTGCCTGTGTCTGTTTTGGCAGGTATACTCTCATTTTTTTTAAATACTGTCAAGTTATTTTATGTGGTCTAAAACTATTGATGAATATGGCTGACATATAGTATAATTTCCCTATTTTTCTCTTTCGATTAAATCTGATTTTAGTTTTCACTTTGAGATCATAATTACTATCCCTGCTTTTTTACATAAATTCTATTCCTGATGTCTGTATTATGCTTGTATGTATCTCATGTTTATAGCATGTCCTAAAAGCAACATATTGTTGAATTCAAATTTTTAATTGACTCTCAGTTTCCATTTTGTAAGTAAATTCATCCCTTTCGCATTCTAAACTGTATTACTCGTACATCTTTCTTCTTCCTATTTTCCTTGTTGTCCTTCCCAAACTATTCTAAACCCTTCTCACTCCCCTACTTAATTTCTACTGCTACCTTGCCCTCTTATTCCTTAATATACCCCCTTCAAAGAATCCCTCCTATATCATCATTTCCCTCCACCCTATCCCTTTATTCTCTTATTTCTTTCTGAATTTAGAAGACTTTTATACCCTTCTAGATAAATGTATTGTTCCATCTTTAACCCATTCTCCATGACTGTAGGGTTCCAGAATTTCCTGCCCTCTTCCTCCATCTAATTCCTCTGTATCAGTTTTTCCTCTCATATCTCATTTGTATAAGATACTTATTCTTTTTGCCTTTTCCTACCTATTTTTGCTTTTTAGAATTACATCATGTTGAGCTCTACCCAGCTCATTCTTTTGCACTACCCTATTACTAATGACAATCTTAGACATACAATTTACATATCCAGATATAAAAAGCAAAAAAATTGTCCTTATTGAGTACCTTGTCATTAGTCTTTGACATTTACCTGATATTTCTCTTAAATATTGTATGTCAGATTTTCTCTTTAGTTCTGGTCTTTTTCCAATACAATCCCAATAGTCGGTCAGTTCATTGAATGTCCGGTTATTTTCATTCAGTATTATACTTTGCTGAATATGATATTTTCCAGTTCTTTTGCTCTTCAGTATTTAGTGTTCCAAGACCTGTGACTTTTTAGTGTAGTTGCTGCTAGGTCTTCTGTAATCTTTTTTTTTTTAATATAAATTTATTTATTTAACTTTTTACATTTATTTTCACAAAATTTTGGGTTCCAAATTTTCTCCCCATTTATCCTCTCCCCCCATCCCAATACACCAAGCAATCTAATTTTCCCTATCACCAATCTGCTCTGTCTTCTATCATCCCTCCCTTCTCTTGTCCCCATCTTCTTTTTTATCCTGTAGGGCCAGATGACTTTCTATTCCCCATTAACTGTATTTCTTATTTCCCAGTAGCAACAACAATAGTAACAGTTGTTCCTAAAACTTTGAGTTCCAAATTCTTCCCATCCCTCCCTCCCCACCCATTCCCTTTGGGAAGGCAGGCAATTCAATATAGGCCATATCTGTGTAGTTTTGCAAATGACTTCGATAATAGTCGTGTTGTGTAAGACTAACTGTATTTCCCTCCATCCTATCCTGCCCCCCATTGTTTCTATTCTGTCTTTTGATCCTGTCCCTCCCGAAGAGTGTTGACTTCAAATTGCTCCCTCCTCCCATTGCCCTCCCTTCCATCATCCCCCTCACCTTACTTATCTCCTTCTCTCCCACTTTCCTGTATTGTAAGATAGGTTTTCATACCAAAATGAGTGTGCATTTTATTCCTTCCTTTAGTCGAATGTGATGAGGGTAAACTTCATGTTTTTTTCTCAGCTCTCCTCTTTTTCCCTCCACTAAAAAGTCTCCTGCTTGCCTCTTGAATGAGATATAATTTACCCCATTCCATTTCACCTTCTTTCCTCCCACTGCATTTCTCTCTCACCATTTACCTTAATTTCTTTTAATATATGGTCCTATCCTATTCAATTCACTCTGTGCTCTCTGTATCTGTATGTGCGTGCATGTATGTGTGTGTGCATGCACACACATGTACATGTGTGTGTGCATGTGTGTGTATGTGTGTGTGTGGTCCCACCAACTACCCAAATACAGAAAAGGTTTAAGAGTTACAAATATTGTCTTTCCATTTAGGAATGTAAACAGTTCACATTTGGTAAGTCCCTTATGACTTCTCTTTGCTGTTTACTTTTTCATGCTTCTTCTCATTCTTGTGTTTGAAAGTCAAATTTTCTTTTCAGCTCTGGTCTTTTCATCAAGAATGCTTGAAAGTCCTCTGTTTCATTGAAAGACCATATTTTCCCCTGAAGTATTCTACTCAGTTTTGCTGGGTAGGTGATTCTTGGTTTGAGTCCTAGTTCCTTTGACTTCTGGAATATCCTATTCCATGCCCTTCGATCCCTTAATGTAGAAGCTGCTAGATCTTGTGTTATCCTGATTGTATTTCCACAATACTGGAATTGCTTCTTTCTAGCTGCTTGCAATATTTTCTCCTTGACCTGGGAATTCTGGAATTTGGCCACAATGTTTCTAGGAGTTTCTCTTTTTGGATCTCTTTCAGGCGGTGATTGATGGATTCCTTCAATACTTATTTTGCCCTCTGGTTCTAGAATGTCAGGGCCGTTTTCCTTGATAATTTCATGAAAGATGATGTCTAGGCTCTTTTTTTGATCATGGCTTTCAGAGAGTCCCATAATTTTTAAATTGTTTCCGCTGGATCTATTTTTCAGGTCAGTTGTTTTTCCAATGAGATATTTCACATTCTCCTCCATTTTTTAATTCCTTTGGTTTTGTTTCTTGGTTTGATTTCTTGATTTCTCAGACAGTCGTTAGCCTCCATCTCTTCCATTCTAATTTTGAGAGAACTATTGTCTTCAGTGAACTTTTGAACCTTTTTTTCCATTTGGCTAATTCTGCTTTTGAAAGCATTCTTCTCCTTATTGGCTCTTTGAACCTCTTTTGCCAATTGAGTGAGGCTATTTTTCAAGGTGTTATTTTCTTCAGCATTTTTTTGGGTCTCTTTTACCAAGGTATTGACCCGTTTTTCATGCTTTTCTTGCATCTCTCTCATTTCTCTTCTTAGTTTTTCCTCCACCTGCCTAACTTGATTTTCAAAATCCTTTTTGAGCTCTTCCATGGCCTGAGTCCACCAGACATCCACCTCAGATGTCTGGGATACAGAGACCCCAACCTCCATATCTTTCCCTGATGGTAAGCATTGTACTTCCTCATCAGAAATGAAAGGCGGGAACATCTGTCCCCCAAGAAGTTAGCTTTCTATGGTCTTATTTTTCTTCCCTTTTCTGGGCATTTTCCCAGCCAGTTACTTGACTTCTGAGATTCCTCTGCACCCCCGCCTAGATCCGCCCAGCTAGTGCTTGGGGTCTGAGATTCAAATGCTGCTCCCCAGCCTCAGGGCTTTCAGCAGTGGGTGGGGCTGCTATTCAATGTGAGCTTAAGTTCTGGTGCTTGGGTGGGGGCAGGGCCGCCTTCCAGGCTCAGTTCCCTCAGGGGGTTTATGCACAGATCTTCAGTAATGGAGCGGTGCTCCTGCCTGCTTGGGTAGCCTGGGTCTGCTTCTGTCCCTGTCTCCGTTGCTGCCTCCTGAGGGGGCCCAAGTCACGGAGACACCCCGCTCCTCTCTCAGCCAGCCTAGAAGTCTCTCTCACTGACCTGTAGCGCCTGTGGGTGGAGGGAACCTTCACAGCTGCCGGAGATTCCATCCCTGAAGCCTGCTCGGATCTGCTCCTCTGGGGCTGTGCAGCCAGGGCAGGGCCAGGGTGGGCTCCGCTGTCTGGTGCGTGACGGACCTTTGGGGTTGGTTTTCCAGGGCTCTCTGGAATGGAAATCCCCTCCACTGCGTTTCTGCGTGGCTTGCTCTGCTCCAGAATTTGTGGGGAGTTCTTTTTACAGGAAACTTATGGGCTGTGGGTTCGGAGCTAGCATATGTGAGTCTTTCTACTCCACCATCTTGGCTCCTCCCCCAGGTCTTCTGTAATCTTAATTGTGACTCCATCATGTTTGAATTGGTTTTTTTTTCTTCTTGCTCATAATATTTTCTCCTTAACCTGGGAGTTTCAGAATTTGACTGTGATATTACTATAGGTTTTCCTCTGAGGATCTCTTTCAGGTGGTGATTGGTGGATTCTTTTCTATTTCTATTTTCCCCTCTTGTTCTAACACTTCAGGACAATTTTCTTTAATTATTTCCTGAATTATTATATCAAGATTGGTTTTTTTATCGTAACTTTCAGGTAGTCTGATTATTCTTGTGTTTTTCTCTTCTTGACCTGCTCTCCAGATCAGATGTTTTTTTTATGATATATTCTACAACTTCCTTTTTTTTTTCATTCTTTATACTTTCTTTTATTATTTCTTGGTCTCTCATAACTTCACTGGCTTCCCCTCGCCCAGTTCTAATTTTCAAGAAGGAATTTTCTTCCTGAAGACCCTGGATCTCATTTTCTAGTTAGTTGACTTTCTTTCCATAATCTTCTTTTCCTTGGATTGGCCTTACTTTTTAAAAAAATATTTTTCTTCTGTGTCTTTTATTTGATTTTTGAAGTCTTTTTTGAGTTTTTCTGTGAATTCTTTTGGGCGAGTGACCATCTGACATTACTCTTTGGGATAGGAGAGACTTTTTTGCTTCAGTGTCCTCCTCTGGAGACTAACCTTGGTTTTCTCAATTCCTACAGTAATATCTATGGTGAAGGTTCTTTCTCTTTTGCCTGATCATTTAAAAAAAATTAGCAGCTTATTAGTATAAAAATCTTTAATCCTGAAGTGTGGGGGATGGTACCTCTGACCCCAGATCCTTCTTACTGTTTTGGTTTTTTTTTTAACTTTGTCCTGGGCCCAACTTCTGTACTTCTTTCCCCCATCAAACCACAGCTGGACCCCCTGGCACATTATGCTGGAAATGCTGTTGTTCCCTGAGAACCCTCTGGTGTCTTATGACCTTCAGTTCTCCCCTCTGGCCTTTAACGATGACCAAGAACTCAGCTCTCATGTAAGGACCCACAGCCAGCAGTGTTACTACCCCACTGCTTCTGCACCCACTGGGTACATGCTGGTTCCTTCTTGCCCAGGACCACTTCTTGGCAGCACAGCTGGGCCTGGTGTCCCTTAGTACAGGTTTCCTCAATCTTCACCACTCAGATGCCTGACTCCCCACATTGTCTGGGAGTTGAAAATTCCTGTGGTTAAGGTCCAGACCACCTCCCAACTCAGCTGCCTGCAGGGCTTGCCCTTGTTGTTTCAGGAAAGCTAGCCTGGAAGTGTTTGCATTTCACTTGGATTGAACTTCTTCGTGGGATCTTTCTTTGAATCTTCTCTAGTTGTTCCAGGAGGACAGCTATTCTGCCTCAAGTCTTATTTATTTTTGCAATTCTATGTTGACCCTGAGGCATTATTCAGTTTTGTTTGTGGAGGAAATCTGAAGAGCTTGGAATTTTCTGACCTATTCCACTCTGTTCCCCAAATCATCTCCCTTAATCCTAGTCTTCCTCATTCACAACTGTATCTTGAGAATCAGCATTGTGGGTTACGAAATAGAGGGGTAGACCAGTGGAATAGTTTAGGTACTCAAGACACAGTAGTCAATGAATATAGCAGTTTACTATTTGATAAACCCAAGGACCTGAGCTTCTGGGATAAGAACTCACTGACAAAAACTACTGGGAAAACTGGATAACAGTGTAGTGGAAACTGAGCACAGACCAATGTCTGACACTGTACACAAGAATAAAGGCCAAAAATACATGTGCTAGGTACTATAAACAAATTAGGGGAGCAAAGAATAATGTATTTGTCAGATTTATGAAGAATGGAGAAATTTATGACCAAACAAGAGATAGAGAACATTATAAAGTCCAAAATGGATAATTTTTATTATATTAAATTAAAAAGTTTTTCCACAAACCCAATGCAATCAAGATTAGAAGGGAAGTAGAAAACTGGAAAAGAATTTTGCAACTAGTATATGATAAAGGCCTCATTTTTAAAATATAAAGAGAACTGAGTCAAATTGACAAGAATACAAGTCATGAGATGTTGGGGGGAGGAGCCAAGATGGCAGAGTAGAAAGACACACATATGCTAGCTCCTAACCCATAGCTCATAAAATAACTGTAAAGAAGAACTCCCAACAAATTCTGGAGCAGCAGAAGCCACAGAACAACGGAGTGGAGGAGATTTCTGTTCCGGAGAGACCTGAAAAACCAACACCAAAGGTCTGTCGCGCACCAGACCTGGAGCAGAGCCCAGCCCTGCCTTGGCCACGGCACCGAGGGGAGCAGATCCGAGCAGGCTTCAGGGACAGAATCTCCAGCCACCGTGCAGGTCCCTCCACCCACAGGCACCAAAGGTCAGTGAGAGATCCTTTTTGGCTGGCCAAGAGGGGAGCGGGGTATCCCCATAACTCAGGCCCCCTTAGGAGGCAGCAGTGGAGGCAGCAGTGGACAGGGGCTCCCAAAGCAGACAGGAGCTCAGATCCATTGTTGAAGATCTCTGAATAAACCCCCTGAGAGAACTGAGCACCAGAACTTAATCTCACACTGAATATCAGCCCCACCCCTGCCGAAAGCCCTGAGGCTGGGAAGCAGCATTTGAATCTCAGCCCCCAAGAGCTAGCTGGGTGGATCTGGAGGCCAGGTGGGTGTGGAGAGGAATCTCAGAAATCAAGTAACTGGCTGGGAAAATGCCCAGAAAAGGGGGAAAAAAATAAAACCATAGAAGATTACTTTCTTGGGGAACAGGGGTGTCCCCCCATCCCTTCGGATGAGGAAGAACAAGGCATATTGCCAGAGGAAGTCAAGAGCCCTCCCTCCAAAGGGGACTTAAACCTGGCTCAGGCAATAGAAGACCTTAAAAATCAAGCTTACTAAAAGAGAACCAAAAAAATGCTGAGGAAAATAGCAGCTTTAAAAAGAGATTAACTTAATTGGAAAAAGAGGTTCAAAAAGCCAATGAGGAGAAGGAGGTTTTAAAAAGCAGAATTAGTCAAATGGAGGAAAAGGTTCAAAAGCTCACTGAACAAAATAATTCGTTGAAAGAGAGAAATGAGTCCAGGGGAAAGAATGACTATGAGTTAAACCAAGAAGTTAGTAAACAAAACCAAAAATTAAAAAAAAATAAAAGATGATGTGAAAGAACTCATTGGAAAAACAGCTGACTTGGAAAATAGATCCAGGAGAAATAATTTTAAAATTATTGGGCTACCTGAAAGTCATAATCAAAAAAAGAACCTAGACACTATCTTCCATGAAATTATCAAAGAAAACTGCCCTGATGTTATAGAATCAGAAGGCAAAATGGATATTGAAAAAATTCATCAGTCACCCCCTGAAAGAAACCCAATCAGAGAAACTCCTAGGAATATTGTGGCCAAATTTCAGAGTTCCTAGATCAAGGAGAAAATACTGCAAGCAGCTAGAAAGAAATAATTTGAGTTCTGTGGAAATACAATCAGGATAACCCAGGATCTGGCAGCTTCAACATTAAATGAATGAAGGGCTTGGAGTAGACAAAGGAATTAAAGCCAAGAATCACCTACCCAGCTGAGTGTAATACTTCAAGGGAAAAAATGGACATTCAGTGATAGAGACAAATTTGAAGATTTCATGTTGAGGAAAAGACCAGATATGTATTTAGAATTTTGACTTCCCAAGACAAGAATCAAGAGAAGCATGAATAGGTAAACGGGGGGGGCGGGGAAGAAAAATCATAAAAGACTCTCTAAAGCTGAACTGTTCACATTACTACATGGAAAGAAAATATTTTTAACTCTTGAATCTTTTCTCAGTATTTGGGTAGTTAGAGAGATTTGTACACACACACTCACACACATACATATAGATAGAGAGTACAGGGTGTGTTATATCAGAGATGATATCCACATACACACACACACACACACACACACATGCACAAATAAAATAAATAAAAATTAAGGGGTGAGAAAGGGAGTAAGGAAATGGGGCAGGCTATAACTCATAAAAGAGATAAGAAAATCTTATTCAATAGAGGAAATAAGGCAGAAGGGGAGGGGGGCAAATAAAGCTACTCTCCCCACATGTGGCTGAAGGAAGGAATAACATACTCACTAAATTTGATATGAAAATGTATAACACACCACAGGAAAGTAGGAGAGGAGGCAACAAGTGGAGCGAAGCGAATGTTAGAAGGGAGGGCAAATGGGAGAAGGGAGTCACTAGAAATAAACACTTTTGAGAAGTGACAAGGTCATGTAGGGGGCAAAAAACAGGGATAGGGTAGGTCAGAGGGCAATATAATTAGTATTACACAACATGATTACTATGGAAGTCTTTTGCAAAACAACACATGTTTAGTCTGTATTGAATTGCTTCCCTTTTTAGTGGGGCTGGGGAGGGAGGGAGAAAGGGAGGGAGAGAAGTTGAAATTGAAAGTAGTAGAAACGAATGTTGAGAATTTTTACTGCATATAATCGGGAAATAAGAATCACAGGGATAGGGGTATGGAAATTTATCTTGCCCTGCAAGAAAAGAAGGAAGATGGGGATAGGACAGGGGTGGGGTGGGCAGGGTACATTGAGGGAAGGAGCAACCAAAATGCAAGGTATTAGGAAGTAGGGGGAGGGGGGTGATGGGGAGAAAAATTGGTCATGTTACAAAGTGAGGTAAAAGCAATTAGTATTAAAACAACAGACTGAATTAATTACTGAGAATAAATCAATGACATCTTCAGTTTAGAGAAAAGAATTTCAGTCTAACTTTCCAAGAGGAAGGTAACCTCTGATAAAATTTGGCATTGATGGAAAAGTCAAGGTTTTAATGCTAAATTTGATTTTATGATTGCCATTTAATCAGGAACTAGAACACGTGTAGAAAGACATGTAAGCCACTTGAGACTTGCCTAAAAGATGTTCCTTAGCCAAAGTGAAACTATAATCATATTCTAAACATGGTTGTAGGAATTTGCCACTTTTAGATGATGTGGGACTACTAAGTGACTGTTCTCTGAGTCTAACTCCAGATATGCGAAGCAAGAAAGGCGATCTGAGCCTCCATTACATGATGCCAGTATGCTCATGAGATGCTGGTATGAACTGCACAGGTGATCCCAAGGGAAGAGTGGGAGAGCAGCTGTTCAGCATGGGCTGAGGTGGGATTCTCTGGACTCAATTTTCCCAATGACACCTAGCAGACCTTAAGTCTGACTGAATACAGTGGACAATCTACTCCTGCCTGGAATAGACATGAAGTTGGGGAGATACTGTATCTATGCAATGTCCCTGCTCTTCATGGCAATTTTCTATAGTCAAAAGGTTTGTAAGCTTAATACCAGATCTATTCAATTATAGATTATTGGTAGGGGAACATCCGAGGTTGTCTAAAATTAAGCTATTAGGCATAGGACTTTAGATCAACAATATTAAGTTAGGGTCTTTTTATTCTTAGTAATACTGAGGAGACAAGTAGATCAAGAGATTGTGAAGTTAGCAACATAAATATTATCTGTGTCAGTTGGCTTATGTTTAAAAAAAATTCTTTTGTGGTCCATATTGTAAATGCTTTAAAAAGGTGTATCACCTGACCAAAAGCTTGAATTGCTTTATCTGTTATAAGCTGTGTTAAAAAAAAATAAAAATAAAAAATAAAAAAAAAGAATACAAGTCATTCCCCAATTGATAAATGGTCAAAGAATATGAACAGACAGTTTTCAGAGGAAGAGATTAAAGCTATCTATAATCATATGAAAAAAATGCTCTAAATTACTTTTGATTAGAGAGATGCAAATCAATACAACTCTGATGTACCGCCCTACACTTACCAGATTGGCTAACATGACAAAACAGGAAGATGATAAATGTTGGAGATATGGGAGAGTTGGAACACTAATTCATTGTTTGTGGAGCTGTGAGCTGATCCAACCATTCTGGAGAGCAATTTGGAACTATGCCCAAAGGGCTATAAAACTGTGCATACCCTTTGACCCAGCAATATCACTTCTAGGACTGTATCCCAAAGAAATCATAAAAATGGGAAAAGGTCCTACTTGTACAAAAGTATTTATGGCAATTCACTTTGTGGTGGTCAAGAACAGGAAATTGAGGAGATGCCCATCAATTGGGGAATGACTGAACAAGTTGTGGTATATGAATGTAATGGAATACTATTGTGCAATAAGAAATGATGAACAGGAAGACTTCAGTAAGGCCTGAAAGGACATAAATGAACTGATGCTGAGTGAAATGAGCAGAACCAGGAGAACACTGTACAGTATCAGCTACGGTGTGCAAGGACTGTTTCTGGTAGATCTAGCCCTTCACAAAATGCAAGGACCCAAAATATTCCCAAAGGACTCTTGAGGCAAAATGTTATCCACATCCAGAGAAAAAACTATGAAAGTGGAACACAGAATGAAACAGATTATTTTCTTTTGTGTTGTGTTTTATTTTGGTTTGTTTTTTTCTCATGGTTTCTCCCATTTATTTTAATTCTTCTATGCAGCTGATGTGAAAATGTGATTAATAAGAATGTATGTGTAGAACCCATTTAAGATTGCATGCCATCTCAGGAAGGGAGGTGAGAGGGAGAGGAAGAAAGTCTAAGACTTATGGAAGTGATTGTAGAAAACTGAAAACAAATAAATTAATTAAAAAGAGAGAGAGAGAATCAGCATTGTGTACTGTGGCACTGGACTTAGCAATAGGAAGAGTTCATTAGGGTTTTCTATTTGCCACGTACTATGCTAAGTGCTGGGGATACAAAGAAAATCAATTTGACTTCAACTGGGGAGACAACATATAGACAACTTTGTACAAACAAGCTATATACAAGATAAATCAGAGGTAATAAGCCAAAGGAAAGCACTATAATTAAGAAGGATCAGGAATGGGTACTTGTGGAAAGAATTTTAATTGGGTTTTAAAAGCCCAGAAACAAATGAGGAGGAAGACCATTCCAGGCATGGGGGACAACCAGTGAAAATACTTAGAGATAGAGTTCAAATCTCACTTCAAATAATAGATGTGTGATCCTAAACTAGTCTCAACATCTTTGTGACTCAGTTTCTTTATATGTAAAATGAGGGGTGAACTTAATGACTTAGAACAGGTCTAAAAATGGCTTGGTGTACTATACGTCTTTGTGGTAACTAGTAAGAGACGGATAGCATTAATCCTACAGTCTTTCTTGACTCCAAATTCAGCATTCTCTTTTTCATACAAGGCTAGCTTGGTTTTTGCTGCTACTACTTACTTCTTTCAATCTACTTATATTGGTGAGAATAAATTTTTTTTCCTTCTAGGCCTCAGTGATATTCCACCATATCCTTATTCCCCATTTTGATCAAATCCTCAGTCTGCAAAACTCTAGGTATTCTTAATATTTGTAACAACAACAGTGACAAAGTATGAATATAGTTTCCAATAATAAACATTTTTCAAGTGCTTACTATGTGCCAGGTACTATGCTAAGCGCCAAAAATAAAAAAAGAGGCCAGACAATTCCTGCCCTCAAGGAGCTTACATCCTAATGGGGGAGACAGCATGCAACACACACAGAGCAAGTTATATACAGGATAAATATTTGGAAATAATAGAAAGAAGGCACTAGAATAGAGGGATTGAGGAAAGCTCCTCCTGAAGGTGAGGTTTTTGTTGGGATCTAATAGGAAGTCAAGAAGGTAAGTCAATGGAGCAGAACAGAGAGAGCATTTCAGACATATGGGACAGTCAGAGAAAATGACCAGAGCCATGGGATGGAGTTATCTTATTCGTGGAACAGCCAGGAAGCCAGTGTTATGGTGTAAAAGGACTGGAAAAGTAGAAGAATACTAGCTTATAAAGTGCTTTGAATGCCAAAATGAGCATTTTTATTTGTTCCTGGAGGCAATAGGATGCCACTGGAGTTTTCTGAGAGACGGTGGGAAGAAGTGTTGGGAGATGAATGACTTGAATGGAAAATCACTTTAGTGGCTGAATTTTAAAAATAATTTTTACTTAAGGATTTCTTAAAGTAGATTTAAAATTTTCTTTTTAGTGTTAGGCTAGATGGATGAATATGTATTCTTATCCTGTAATAAAGGAATTCATTTCACTTTTATGGAAACAATCACCTCTTCTGGAAAAATTCTAAACAGTATAGTTTTGAATAAATGCATTTAAATGCTTGAAAATATTTAATTAATTGAAATTGATTTTTAGCAAAAATTGACATTTTCAAGAGCATCATTTAAGTGATATTTTGCACTAAGAACAATTTTTTTTCTGAACTATTCTCTCCAAGAAGTGCTTATATGAGACATAAAATATATTTAAAATGATGGCTCATAGAAATCACAGCATCTCAGAGTTTGTAGGGGCCTCATAAGCATCTAGTCCATCATAAAACCTAATGAAAATCTCCTCTACAATATCTAAGGCAAGTATTTTTCATTATTACTTCTAATGAGGGGAAATGTACAGTTCCTGAAGTAATCTAATATACTTTTAGATAACTCTATATAATTAGAATTTCTCTACAGTTTCTATCCATTGTTTCTAGTTCTGCTCTCTGAAGCTAAGTAAAAAATTTGAATCTCTTTCGTATGATATACTTTCAAACACCTGAAGAAAGCCATGCATATACCCTAATATTTCCCTTCTCCATGATAAGTTTCACCAGTTTCTTCCTTCTGTCTGCACATAAAATGACCTTTAGGCTCTTGAACATCCATCCTAGTCCCCCTCCTCTGGATATTTTTCAGTTTAGCAGTAACTTCCCTAAAATGTGGTATCCATTAAAAGACAGCTAAACTTAGCCTAAGTGCAATGGCTAATACAGGTCCCATAGGATAGATGATAAAAAAAATCTATACACAATATTCACAAATAGGAGGGCAATATTAAAAATGAAGACTCACAGACCAGGTAGGATGACCAAGATTTCCTGTTGAAGATGGAATATGAGTTGAGTCTTGAAGAAAGTCAGAGCTGTCTAAAGATGTAGGTGAGGAAGGAAAACATTCTAAGCATAGGGAACAGCAACTACAATGGTGTTCTCCAACTGGAGATGTGCTTTGTTCAAGGAAAAGCAAATAGTCCAGTAATGCTGAACTGCAGAGGATGTGGAAAGGCGTAAGATCCAAGACTGGAAAAATAAGAAATGCCAGATTGTGAGGATCCTTAAATATCAAACAGAGGCCTTTATATTGCAGCTTGGAAGTAATAAGGAGCCAGTTTTCTTAAAAATTAATAAAAGTAATGAACTAGTAGATAGAGTTAATAGGGTTGTAGTTACCATTCTATCACTGAAATGTTATTTTTAATACTAAAAATTCTCCCAGATGCCTTGTAAAATGTTGCTTTTGTTCAAATAATGTATTATCAGATACTTCTCAGAAAGTCAAATCCTTTCAGGATATCCAATACCTGTCTTATTCTATCTCACAAGATTGTTTTTAGGACCAAATAGGATTATGGACATAAGGATTTTGAAAACTTGAAAATACTATAAAAATGTAAGCCATTCCATTTCTTTGACATCCTACATTAGTGTCTAATATGGAACTTAACACAATGAAGACTCAGTAAATCTTTTTTTTAAACAAATACAAAGTGAAGCTGTAACTTTTTTGGGACGTTTCCTAATTTTAAAATTATTAGCATGAGATGTAGTGTAGTCTTGTATTAACATCTATACTTGCATTCTAATAGGACTATGGTTCAAACCATAGTAATTTTTTTTCTGGATTTTATAATCATTGCTTTCCCTCAACCTGTTTAGCTTCTATTCTTGGCATTTTGACTTAAAAAATCTGAGTTTCATTTCATTTTATTGTCCTTGTCTGTTTTGTAAACATACTATTCCCTTTGCTGAAATAATATGGACACATAACAGGAGTAATTATAAGCAGAAAAAGCTTAACTTTATATTAGCCTTTTTTAAGATTTAGATCTTCATAAATCAGATGGGAATGCATTAGTATTTGTAAATGCTTACCATCAATTTCCTCCTTATTTATAGATCATCAGTTTCTATACATTTGTAATCTTTAACATATGTTTCATTAAAAAAATTTTGTTTATTAAATTTTGCTCTAATCAAAAGAACCCATCCCTTCCCTTAACCTTTCTTTGCTGATACTCCCAAAAGCTATTTATACATTTCATAATTTTTTCTTGAAGAAACAAATCATAAATCCAGTCTTAATGCAAGTGCCAATTCTATTTAATTCCAATTTCTTAAATACTGTTATGCTTTTAGCACTATCACAGATACTGAAAGATACAGAAGAAGTAGAAGGTACACAACCAACCCCACTACATTTGTTTGTTGACTTCAAGTACTTGGCATCACTTTTAAAGCCTTTCACAACATAGCTCTACAATCCTGTTCTAGTATTTTACTCCCTTCCCCATATTCTGCTGTTGTACCCACAGCAGTCACACATGTTACGTATGTCTCCTGCCTCCATGTCTTCAGACTATCTGTCCCCCATGCCTGGAAAGCATGCCTTCCTCACCTGAGCCTCTTGAATCCCTTGCTTCAAAAAAAGTAAGTCAGTAAAACCAACCAATATTCTAACCTGTCAGTATATTTAGTACATATATTCGATATTCCACATTCATAGCTATCTTCCTCCCCAATGGAGGGAGAAAGATGCATATACTCAACTCTTCTCTGGGGCCACACTTGGTTATAATAATTACACAGGGTTCAGTTTCATGTTACAGTTCTTTAAAGGTATTTATATTATTATAGTTATTGTACATTTTTTGTTTATTTCTTTTTACTTCATTCTGTAAACCTTTAAGTTTCCTCTTATCTGCAAAGATTTTTGTAAAAAGTTAGTAAAGCCACCACGATTGGATCCTAACATTTCAGATTTACATTATTTATAGGTGAGGTGGAGGCTCAATAATAAATATGCCTATTTCCCCATCTGCATGTAGGTATAATCTATATATGTATCAAGGCATCTTCCATGAAGATAGTCCACAGTAGGTTAAGCCAACATAGAGCTGGTTGAAAGATTTAGTGAATATACAACCAGCCCTACTACATTTGTTTGTTGAATTCAAGTAATTGACTGGATAAAGTGAAATTCTGCCTTGAAATTTGGAGGTGTGCATATTTCTTTATATGTTTACATAATCATGGTTAGCAGAGTTGAGAGTTCCCTTCAGAATTTTTTGAGCTAACAAAGATAAACTACTTGAAAATGCTCTATTAAATTTGTTAAGGGTTGTTGTCACCAGTTCAGTCTTCTCTTTTCTAAAGCAATGACATCCTTTTAAAAATTCATATTCCACTGTGTTTAGAGGAGTTATGACCAATTTTAGAGTTGTCTATGTAAAACAAGTAACTAGAAAGCCCATATATGAAGCAAATTCTAAAAGGCACTCCAACCTCATACTGAAAACAAATTCTAACTTGAAATAAGCAAAGTCAGCAGGGATGATAAATTTTGTTTCTTATAAATCATTGTGCTTGTAATAAAAATGAATATAGACTTTTTGGGACTATATAAGTCAATGACTGCATAAAATTTATTTTACAATGAAATGATCATCATTAATATTTCTGCAGTATCAGTAGGGTTCCCCTGGCTGAAATATTTCTATATTTGAACCAAGTAGCATTACTAGTCAAGATTTATAAGTGACTGACATTAAGTATTTAAGACCAAGAGCCATTCTACAAATGATCAAAGTGTAACCATTTTCTCAAAAGAAGAATTACAAACTAAATAGTAATCACATTAGATTTCTACAAATCATTAATAAGAGGAATGGAATTTAAAGCAACTCTTGAGGTTTCAACCTACACCCAGCACACTGGCAAAGACAGTGGTGACTATTCAATGGTGAAGAGATTGTGGAAAGATATGAAGTTGGTGAAGCTATGAATTGTTCCATCCATTCTGGAAAAAATGGGAATTATGAATTCTAAATTAAATTTGCCATATCTTTTGATTCAAAGATCCCACACCTAGATATATAGTACAGAGAGGTCAGAAACAGAAGGAATGGTCTCATGCACCAAATGTTTATAGCTATACCTTTTTGTAGTGGTAAAGAACTGGAAACTAAAATAGAGGTCCATTAATTGAGGGATGGCTAAAAGCATGGAAAGATACATGAACTGAAGATGCAAAGTGAAGTAATTGTCAGGAAAGCAATAAACATGACTATTAAAATGTAAATGAAAATAACAAAATAAAAACTGCTATTAAATTATAAACGACTTTTGGGATAAATTGGTCCCCAGGAAAGGATGAGAAAAGCTACCTTGCCTTGCTTTTTTGCAGAGATGAGTGACAATAGGCATAACACTGTGTGTGTCAGACTAATTTGTCATACTAAGTTAGTTTGGCTCATTTTTTTTCTCTTTATGTTTATAAAGGGATGAATGACTGAGAAGGAGAGGGGAGAAGTAGGCTTTAGGGAGGGGGAGAAGTATGCTTTAGGGAACAGTAAAAACAAGATCTCACTGAAGATTTATCCTAATAAGGAATAACATGTAGAACACAAAGAAGCACATTTTCAGAACTTAGAGTTTTCACAACAATGTTAATAGAAACAAATGAAAATAAAAATTGAAGAATGAATATAATTATAATGACTAAACTTGTTTGTGAAGAAGAAATGAGAAAATATGGTTCCCTGACTTTTTTGCAGGGGTGGGAATCTGGATGTGGTTGAGTATACTCATGGAATACCTTACTTATCTAAGTGGGACAATATATACATGTTAAAAATTAAGAAAAATATTTTTTTAAAAAGAAACTCTCAGTATAGTACTTTAAGAAATCCATGACATTATCTATGTGAATACTCCCTTTTATATCCATGCATTTTCATCCTATTTTATCTTCCCCCAAATTATTCACAGGGCTTCTGTACAACTTACAGGAGTCTTTCCTTTAGGTCTTTACATTTCAGTTTAGCAAGCACTTATCTTTTTAAGATATTGTGCAGATGTTGGGTTATAATGTTAATGTAAGGTTAATAGTGGGTGAGGGAAGAGAAAGATTTTGCAGCTCATTAATAGGCTTCAGACACCTTTTGTTAATTTCTAGTGAGGCAATGGGTAATGAGAGGTAAGCCCTCCACCCCTGAAAAGAGTATATATACTCTGAGGTGAAGTTTTGCTTAGGGACTTATTTTTTTGGAAGAAGGTTCCTGTGCTAGATCAGACTTTGGGCAGTGGTTTTAAGAAATTCTGTCTGTTGGTGTTTCTTTTTGTAATTTCTGTTTGTATTTTCTCTGAAGTTCAGGGTGCTGATTTTTTCCCCTGAATTAAGCGAATGATACCTGTGCTTGATTAAAGTAGATTGTTGACCCCTCAAAAGTTCATTTTCTTTTAGAAAAGCAGATCTAAGAACCTGTACAGCAGGCCCTCCTGTGTATGCCAGGGTTCTTGGTGATAGATACATGGGTCCATTTCTCTGTGCTGTCATTCATTTCATAATGTCCTCTGTATGGTTTCTATTACCATTTTATATATAAGGATGTATTTGCTTCTTAGAAGTTTGAAACTGAAATAATATCCTTCCTTACATTAAGAACTATAAATCGATACTGCTTACTACAGAATATATATATGTACATACATACATTTATAAATGTCTCTAATTAGGAAGATCTTTCTCCTTTTTGGGGACTCTCTCTATATTGGAAATGTTGGTGCTTCCCTCTCTAGCAACTATGGTCAGACAGTTGGATCTATATGTTGATTTGTGTTATAAGTTCTTTGCTTTTGATGGAATTAAATTAAAGCAAAGTACAAGCAAAGCTTAGAGAGATGCAGGATTTTTGCTTAGTGAGAAGGCAGATGAAATTCAGTTTTATGCTGATAGTAACAATCCAAAGTGCTTTTATGATTCCCTGACCAAAAACTTATGGTTCATCACGATTATTCAGTGCTGATGGAGCCACATTGATTAGTGATAAGGACATGATCCTAGAGAGATGGACTGAACACTTCCATAGTGTTCTCAACAGACTGTCATCAATCAATGCTGAGGCCATTGACCATTTACCTCAGGTTGAAGTCAATCCCTCCTTAGCTGAACTTCCAACTGAAGAAGAGGTTTTGAGAGCTGTTAGGCTCCTTTCGTGGCAAAGCACCTGGTGCTGATTCTATTCCAGCTGAGATTTACAAGGTAGGGGGACCATTGCTCATACAAAAACTGACTGAAATTTTCCAGGTTATATGGAAAGAGGAGGCAATCCCCCAGGACTTCAAGGATGCCTCCATTGTCCATCTCTATAAAGGTAAAGCATATATATTGTCCTGCAAGAATCATGGGGGGTGGAATCCTCTCTCTTAGTCATTACTGGAAAAATTCTTGCTAGAGTCCTCCTTAAAAGGCTGTTCGAATGCAAAATATACACTTGCCAAAAAGACTTTTATGGAGAACTCACATGGTGATCAGAAGAAGCGATACAAAGACACTTCTTTCAATTTGACTATACAACATAGGAGACACTGGCACAGGACCACTCAGCATGGCATGTCCACATCGAAAGGGTGCTGTCCTCTATGAGCAAAACAGAATTGAGACAGCACAAAGTAAATGTAGGATGTACAAATTTGGAGTATCCACTCCAAATATTCACGAGGACTATCTGTGCCCAGCCTGTGGTAGAGCGTTCCGAGCTCGTATTGCTCTGATCAGTCACAGTAGGACACGCTGAAACTTCACTTTATCATGGTGATGTCATTTTGGCCCTCATTGAGAACGATGGACAACAACCAACCAGCTAATATCAGACAGTTTGGAAGTGCTGTTTGTTGATTTCCTGAATTAAATGTATGATATGTGCTTGATTAAAGGAGACTGTTGACCCCTCAAAGGTTGCCTTTCCTTCCATAAATGCAGATCTAAGAACCTGTGACAGTGGGCCTCCTTGTGGATGTCTAGGTGCTTACTGTTACATTTTTCACCTGTCCTTTCTCTTTTCATTTCCACTGCCCTTCTACAGATCTTCATTGCATCATTCCTGTTCCAAGAGTCTATTAGCCTCCTCTTTCCCCACTCCAATGTGATGACGGTAACTAGCAATACGAACAGCATTGAGATAAGGTACTTTTAAAACAAAGTTTTGGGAGACAGGGGGTGGAGAGGAGGGTATGGTCAGAATGAAAATTGAATGTTTGGAGAATGATTGTGCTAAAATTGTAGTTATGTCCATATGTGCGGAGGTATATAAAATATGTATGTAATTTACGTATGTTCAATTCCGTCTCAAACCTTCAACAAGTCTCTTTGCCTCTGAGTCTTAGTTTTCTCACTTCTAAGATGGGAAGCAGTCTACAAAAGTTGAACTATGACTTCTATAAGATCATTCCAACCTCTAATCTATTAGGAGGACACGTTTGGGAGCTAGTTTCCTCACAGATGCGTGTGTAGAATGGTTGATTTTTAAATGGATTTTAAATGGAAGAATACAACTTCCTCTGAAGAGAAGTGTTTAAGAGCTAGTAAGGATAGATACACAACTGAAGAGATCACAATTTTCTTAGTGAAGTGGGAGATCAAGTCATGGTTATATCACACGAGGGAGGTAGTAACATGGACAACTGGACAATGGGGAAGGAGTATGGCTAGACAGTAGAGTATATTTTCTGAAGACATTGCTAGAATATTGGACAGGAAACCAAAATTTATTATTATGGGACAGTTTGACAGCATAAATCAAATACTCAAATGTATGGTATAGGTTATCAGGCATGAGTTATAGAGTTTATAAATCTCCTAAAGAAATGAAATTGAAACAATATCTTTTTTTTCACTCAACATTTTCATCCCACAGCTCATAGCCAATTCATGGTCAAGTCAAGACCACCCTCATGATATTATCGGTCCTCTTCAAGAAGAAAGAAACAGCAAGAGTATTTAGTATTAACTCCTTTGAGTTTTCACTTTTTTTCAGTCACCATAAAATATTGAGTATTAAATCAGACAGGTTTACAATATTCTCTTTTTTTAGTTAAATTTATTTATTTAAATTTTTACATTTATTTTCACAAAATTTGGGGCTCAAAATTTTCTCCCTATTTGTCCCCTCCCCAATACACTGAGCATTCTAATTTCCCCTATCACCATTCTGCCCTCTTTTCTATCATCCCTCCCTTCCCTTGTCCCCATCTTCTCTTTTGTCCTGTAGGGCCAGATAACTTTCTATACCCCATTACCTGTATTTATTATTTCCTAGTAGCAAGAACAATACTTGACAGTTGTTCCTAAAACTTTGAGTTCCCACTTCATCCCATCCCTCCCACCCCACCCATTCCCTTTGGGAAGGCAGGCAATTCAATATAGGCCATATCTATGTAGTTTTGCAAATGACTTCCATAATAGTCATGTTGTGTAAGACTAGTGTAAGACTAACTATATTTCCCTCCATCCTATCCTGTCCCCCATTGCTTCTATTCTCTCTTTTGATCCTGTGCCTCCTCAAGAGTGTTGATTTCAAATTGCTCCCTCTTCCCATTGCCCTCCCTTCCATCATCCCCCCTACCCTGCTTATCCCCTTCTCCCCCACTTTCCTGTATTGTAAGATAGGTTTTCATGCCAAAATGAGTGTGCATTTTATTCCTTCCTTTAGTCGAATGTGATGAGAGTAAACTTTATGTTTTTCTCTCAGCTCCCCTCTTTTTCCCTCCACTAAATAGTCTCCTGCCTGCCTCTTCTATGAGAGATAATTTGCCCCATTCCATTTCTCCCTCTCTCCTCCCAATACATTTCTCTCTCAACACTTAACTTCATTTTTTAAAGAGATGATCCCATCCTATTCAATTCACTCTGTGTTCTCTGTCTCTGTGTGTCCGTGCACGTGTGTAAATTTACAATATTGTATAAAATGATAATAAATTATGCTCACAGCACTAAATTGATGAAATTCCTAAGGAATTGGGAGATGTAAATTTAGAAATATGAACTTTTAACAGAACTTTTAACATAATAATTTGTTTATAACTCTTTTTTTAAACAAGTGCTTTCCTCACAACTGCATGAGGTCAGTAGAGCAAGTATTAGAATACTCATTTTGCAGATGAGAAAAGAGACTCAAAGAAGTTAAGTGGTTACAATTGCTACCTACAGCAAGTGATAGACCTAAGACTTCAAGTCAGTTTCTCAGCACTAAAGTCAGTATTGTACTTTCCATTTGCAACAAGCATGTTCCAAAGCACGAATAATTTTCACAGGCCAAAGAAAACAAACTTTCAGTAAATTTTAGAATGTGATGATGACACTCAGAAAAAAAAGTTTAATATGGTAACATACTACCTTTTTAATCACTTTGAAATGTCCTGGAGATCTGGCAGTTCTTCCTAAAAGTATCTCTAGAAAACTGTAGGAAGTTTTTGAAATCAAACCTTTCAGAACATACTTGCCTCTGTCATAGCAATCTTAGAGCAACCATTCATGGATTAATGAAACATTAAGCAGGTACTATTAACTGTCTCTGTCATATATACCTGTGCTAAAGACATCCATAAGCTCCTGTATTGAATGATTGTGCCTACTTTAAAAAAAAATCAGGTCAAAAGGAAAATGCTCAGAAGCTTTCTTTGCTAAACCCTATGGGTTCAGAGTTTTAGCTACTAATAAAACATTAGGGAGTTAGAAAAAGAACTAGGAAGAATAAAGATAAAATTGAATTTTAATTAACTGTGTTTATGACCATTTAATTATGACAACATGAATTAATCTTTGAGGTGTGTGAGGATAGTTCTTCATCTGGTTAAAGATGTAAGAGTTGGGAGGGACCTTGGAGGTCATTTGGCTCAACTTTCTCAATTTATAGGAAATTGAGGCCTAGAGAGTTTAAGTGACTTGCTCACAGTAACATAGGGTTTGAGTGGCAGTGATAGAATTTGCACCTGAGTTCTTTATACATTGGATAGAGCACTGGGCTTGGAGGAAGACTCATCTTTTATGAGTTCAAATCCACTCCTCAGATGCTTACTAGCTGTGTGACCCTGGGCAAGTCCTTAACCCTTTTTGTCTTAGTTCCTCATCTGTAAAATGAATTGGAGAAAGAAATTGTAAACCACTTCAGTATCTTTGCCAAGATAGCCCCAAATGGGGTTACGAGGAGATGGACAGGACAGAAACAGATGAATGACTGAATGAACCTATGCCAAACAAGTTTAATGTTAATAAGTCATTAGAGGGCTAGTTTAACCTTAAAAGAAGCTATTTATTTAAAAGGACTTTGTGCTGCTAGTAACAAATGCTTCAAATTAAGAACTATATTTATTTAGTCATTAATATCTTAAAAGACCTCTATACAGAAACAGAGGTAAGAGTTGGAGTTTATAGATGAACTTGAATGTGGCAAAAAAATTTTCTTCCACCATTAACTTCTTACAAATATAACCTTCCCTTAATTATAAAAATTAATGCGATATTACAGTGAGGTAGTAGAAATAACACTAAAAAGGCAGTCAAGAGAATTGAATTCTAGTTCTAACTTGGTCACTTTCATTGTCATATGATATTAGGAGGAATTGCAACTTCCCTGGGCCTAAATGCCTTCATTTATAAAACCTACCTGTCTTCAGTAGTTTGGAAGATTGTGCCCAAGGCTAATGGCAAAGTTAGTTATAGAACCCAGATCTCCTGACTCTTTCTATGTCTAGTTTGCTTGGAATTTGGGACTCTTAAAGGGAAGCATTTTCATAGCATTATAGTAATCGTTTATTGTTTCAAGTAACATTTATTAAGCACCTATTATGTACTATGTGCAGAGCACTGAATTATATACTACATGCAGAACACTTTAAGTTCCAGTGGCTCCCTGTTGCCTCTAGAATAAAATATAAAAGGCTCTGTTTGGCATTCAAAGTCCTTCATGACTTAGCACCCTCTTACCTTTCCAGTCTCATTACACCTTACCTCTTGAAATTTACTTTTGCACTCAGTGACCATGGTCTCCTAGTTTTTCCAAAAACATACTCTCTCAGCTCAGAGCATTAAGTGCCTCCTCTCTTTAATTTCTGTTTATCCTCTATACCTTATACTAGTCATTTTTCAGTTGTGTCCAACTCTTTGTGACCCCATTTGGGATTTTCTTTGCAAAGATACTAGAGTGGTTTACTGTTTGTTTCTCCAGATCTTTGTAAGAATCTGAGGCCAGATCTGAACTCAGGAAGAGGAGTCTTCCTGCCTCTAGGCCTGGCATTCTGTCCACTGTGCCACCTAGCTGCCCCAACAACAAGAGCTTGTTTGTGCATATTTGTTTGCTTGTTGTCTCCCCCATTAGATTATGAACTCCTTGAAGACAAAGACTATCTTCTGCCTCTTTTGTATCTTAGATTAGTGTCTGGCATATAGCAGGTGCTTAATAAATATTTATTAATTAACTATTAAACTGTTAAACCTAAGAGGTAAAAATAACTGGGGTGTTTTGTTGACAACCAAGCCAACTGACCTGATTTGTTTTTGACTCAGTTTCTAAATAAAGTTTGGGTGTGGTAGTTTTCAGTAGCTGGGAGAGGTTGATTGAATCAGAAAACGAATGAGGCATTGTTTACATCATGTATATAAATACGTCAGTGTTTCTTCAGATAAATAATGATTAAACTCAAGGATGAGTATTATGAGAGGCCATGGCAAAATGGATGGAGGGGTAGTTTTGGACCTTAGAAGACCTGGTTCAAGATCTGTAAGATCAAGACACACGTTCCCTATCTTCCCTTAATTAAGCAAGACACAATCCTCAATACCCTAGCAACTCCATAAAGACAGGTTGTTGGCGTTGGATGGAGTTTCCACCTAGTACCATAATTTTTAAAAATTTCTAGTTTGAAAATGGAAAGAAGATCTGATGTCACTTAAGGAAAATCCATTTCCTTTGAGCACTCCCCCTTCATTTCAAAGCTTAAAAGTCTGAGGACAGAGAATTTCCCTAGATAAGTCAGTTTAGACAAGTGCTTTTCTTAGTCATCCCACCATCAGCCCCACCCATTTGTGGGGAGCCTCATTGGCAACTCTTCAGACCAAACATAAAATTCTGGGCAAAATCCAGCATGCCCAGTCAAAGTACCAAAATACTTAGAACAAATTTAGGCATTGCAGAAAGAGACTGTACAGGAAGACAGTACATAAATACATGTCCTGACTTGCTAAAGTATTCTTTAACCTTTTTTTCTTGATTGATTTTTTCACTTCTCCCTTAAATCTTTCTTGGATACACATCTTATCATATCTTAGCAGTACAATAATTATAAAAACAAATGATATCTATTTAAAATCCTGTGCATGTAAGTATATTAAAAAAAATAAATACTTCCCATTCATTACCAATAGCAATAAATATCAATAGAAGGTCTACACAGCAGTACATTGAAATACTTTCTTTTTAGTTGTAAGATAATAACAGAATATTTTCACTGTTCCTCTTTGTCAAGGGTTCGGTGCCTGCATCTTAATTCTGAGCAACACCAGTGCAGAACAATAAATTATTTTGAAATAAATGTGATGTATGATAGCATAAATGTCCTTTAAAAAACAATTTGCCTCATTGCACATTTCCCTTCATTTCCAAACTGGGCAAATTAAAAAGAAAATAAAGAAAAAAAAAAGCCCACCATATATAGCTGTGTGGCACACACATTCCCAAATTTTTCATGTCCAAAAATATATGGGTCTTTCTGCATTTTAAGCTCAATACCTGTCTCCTACGAGGTGACACACTTAATCTTCCTTCTTTTGACCTCCTGGTTTATCATTGTGTTGATAAAAGTTCTAAATTCTTTCAGAGTTGTTTTTCTCTATTATATTGTCATTAGTGTATGAATTGTTCTTCTAGTTCTATTTCCTTTACTCTCTGTCAGTTGATAGAAGTCTGTGATTCCCTATGAAACTATCCATTTCCTATTGCATAATAATATTCCCTTAGATGAATATACCACAATTTTCCTAATTCCCATGAGAGTTTCCAATTTTTCGCTGCCACAAAGAAAAACTGCTGTAAATATTTTTGTATATGTAGATCAATCCCTTTTCTCTTCCTTTGACTATTTGGAGGTATAGTCTAGTTGGGTCAAAGGTTACACACTGTTTCCTAACTTTTTGAACATAATTTCAAATTGCTTTCCAGAATGGAGGGATCAATTCACAACTCCACCAACAATGTAGTAGTCTACCTGTTTTCTTTCAGTCCCTCCAACATTTCTTCTTTTCTTTTTGTTATCTTTTCCAGTTAGGTGACTGCAAGGTACAAATTTAAAGTTGGCTTTAATTTGCATTTCTTTAATCATTAGTCATTTAGAGCATTTTTTTCAATTGTTGGTGATAGCTTATATTTCTTCCTTCAAAAATTACTTGTTTGTACTCTTTGACCATTTATCCAATGAGAAATGTCTTTTATCTTATAAATTTTAATCAGCTTATATATATGACAGATAATTTTTTTATATTTAAAAACAACACAAAAAATAATATTCTCCAAACAACCCCTCACAACAAACAAAAAAAACTCAGATTAAATAAATTTACAGCGATCATACCCAGTAAACATTTGTTTGTGCAATTAAATGCAATGTCTGTTACTGCAACAGGCAGTGGTATGCACAGGTTTTAGCTCATGGGAAAGGGGAGAAGGGAGAGGGGGAAATTATTTTTTTCTTCTTGATTCTGTCCATATAACCATGTTCATGAAGACCAAAAAGAGGAAGGGGAAATGGGTTGTCAGGAGAAGGGGAGGAGAGGGAAGGAATGGGACTCTTCCATACTACCCCCTCCCATGAAAGAAATGCACTGGGGAGTCAGGATGGGGGAAAAGGGATTTCCAAAAAAGGAGGGAGAGGATTGAAGGGAATTCAAATTTGTTTTGCCTTGTTTTTTATTTATTTATTTAATTTGTTTTCAATGTTCTACAATTACTTCCATGTATCTTAGATTTTTTTCCCCCTCCCTTCCCCCTCTCCCCTTACCTCCCCACTCCCTCTCTGACATGGCATACAGTTTTATATAGGTCCTACACATACATTCCTATTAAATACATTTTCACCTTAGTCATGTTGCATAGAAGAATTAAAATGAATGGGAGAAATCATAAAATAAACCAAACCATAATACAAAAAAAATGATCTGCTTCATTCTGCAATCGAAGTTCCTTAGTTCTTTCTCTGAATGTGGAAGGCATTTTGCTGTAAGAAATCTTTGGGAATTATTTAAGTCCTTGCACTGCAGTGAAGTACTAAGTCCACCGAAAAATTCCTTGCATACTGTGGTTTTTGCTGTGTACAAAGTTCTCCCGGTTCTGCTCCTTTCACTCAGCATCAATTCATATAAGTCCTTCTAAGCCTCTCTGCAGTCTTCCTGTTCATCATTTCTTATAGCACAATAGGGGATTCTATTACATTCATATAGCATAATTTATTCAGCCATTCCCCCATTGATGGGCATCTCCTTGATTTCCAGTTTTCGGCCACCATGAAGAGAACTGCTATAAATATTTTTGTACATGTGGGACCCTGTCCCATTTTTATGATCCCTTGTTTTGTCTTGTTTCATCTATTTGTTATCTTTGTTTCATCTACTTTTGACCACTTTTGACTTCTTCCCCTATCTTTATATCCAAAAGGTACCTTCTTCTTTGTTTCTATGATTGTGTGTGTGTGTGTGCGTCTATGTGTGTGAGTATGTGCGCACACTCGTGAGGGAGGGTGAAGGGAATGTGAGCTTGTGTGCCTAAGAAGAACCCTGTGAAAAGAGAAGATATCCTGACAGTGTTCAAGATCAGATGCCTTTAAAACCATGCCCAACAATCTCCAGTTATCCCTAAAAGATGTCTTCATTCCTATAGCCCTTTCCTG
Source organism: Bettongia penicillata ogilbyi (assembly GCA_023548195.1). NCBI lineage: Eukaryota > Metazoa > Chordata > Mammalia > Diprotodontia > Potoroidae > Bettongia > Bettongia penicillata. The sequence goes on along the minus strand of JAJHZJ010000367.1, from coordinate 4,645,451 downwards.
ATTAGTAACTTTCTCTAGAAACTCTGTTTTAAGGAAATACTTAGGCTAGTCATATTCACTCCTCATCCAACTCTTCTTAGGATACTGCACATCTCCCACCCATCCTCCTACTTTTCAGGTTCTTTTTACGTATTGTCTTCTCCTATTAGAATATAGAATGAAAGACATTCCCTACCCTCAAGGAGTTCAACTCCTTGAGGGTAGGGAATGTCTTTCATGTTGCCTATATTTGTATTACCAGGCTTTACACAATGCCTGGCACCTAGTAAGTGTTAACTTAATGCTTGCTCACTTGACTTCATGATGTGATCTTTTATAGCTGGATTTATATCCATTTAGAGTTTTTTATTTTGGTGAACGGTATTGGACTAAACCAAATTTCTACTAGACTCCTTCCAGTTTTCTCAGCAGTTTCTAAGCAGTCAGATATTGAGTCCTACCACTAGTAACTGAGGTTTTGGGGTTTGTGAAATGCTGTGCTACTATGTTTGCATCTGTTTCACTGCTGCTTGACCTCTTTTTAAGCAGTACCAAATCAGTGAAATGATTACTGCTTTGTAGTATAGTTTGAGATCTGGTTCTAACTGAAAGGCCCTCTTACTTCCATCTTCATGACTGCCATTGGGATTCTAATACCTTTGTTCCCCAACACAAATCTTAAAATATTTCTTTGGGAGTTTAATTGGTACAGCACTGAATAAATCAATTAATTTAGGTATTGAAGTATTATTACTTTAACCTACCAATGAGCAATTAACGTTTCTCCAAATAAACAATTAATTCAATTCAATAAGCATTTATCAGGTCCATGGTGATATGCCAGGTGTGGTCCTAAATGCTAGGGATAGCAAAGAGAGGCAAAAGACAGGCTTTATTTCTGCAAGGAGTATTTTGTAGTTGGATTCATAAAACCTTAAAGATGAAACTTGATTTCATAACTTCTTTAGTATTTTTGATAGATTGTCTTTCTAGCTCTTCCTACTGGATTTGTTGGGTATGTGTGTGTACATATGTATGTATATATATAGCATGTGTGTACATGTGTATGTGTACATACATGTATATACATACATATGATTATACTGTAAAAGGTCAAAAATATTTTTTAAAGCAAATTTGTAAACCCTGAAGGAGGTCATCACTAGATTTGCCCTATGTGCTGTCATTTAGATTGTACTTTAGAGTTTACCAAGTACTTTACAGGTAGATGTTGTTTTCATGTTACAGGAAAGGAAACTGAAATTCAGAGAAGTGATGTTCATAGTCCTCGGGCAGGAAGTGTCAGAGGCAGGATTTGGGCCTGTCTCTCTTCTTTCCTCTGTCTCCTAATACTCTTTCTAGTATACCACACTCCTCAAATAGGAAACTATACAACTTTATTCCTAGCATGTTGATGTTAATAATTTATAAAATTTCAGGCATTAGTTGAGCAACTGAGGTTGAATGTTTGCCATCATCAGAGTCTTCTTGTCACCAGTTCGTATTTCAGCATCATAAACCACCCAGAGAAATGAATCCCTGTTAATTCTAGGATCCTAAAGCTTAGAGAACCACATTACTAGACTCTAAGCCACCTGAACAAGATAGACATTTAACTATAGGTTCTATGTGGTAGATTACACTTCACAGATTCTTAACATATATTTGCTCGTACTGATACTAAGATATTTATAATTAAATGTCCTATGCACAAAATGGGTATTTCTCAGATTTTTTCCTTAGTATTGCATAAAGCTGCCAGTTTTTAAGAATTGTCTTCTATCTGCAATGTCAGCACTAATAGATATTCATTCTAAAACTGTTATGTCACCATTTTCTCATGGATGGAAAACATAGGTCCTGATAAAACACATTTTAAATGAACTAATACCAACTAATCTAGCCACTGATGAGCTTTGAATTCTTTTATCTTCTACTTTTCATATAGCTTTGAGATAATACCTGATATTTTGGTGAATGGAATTTTTATAAATTGGTTTACAACAGATTACTGCTTCTATTAATGCATTGTTTTTACTACCCTGCGAAGTGTTTTACTGCTACTCAGTGTTGACTGATACCCCTTTCACTGATCAATTCAACATGTATGTTCTGAATACCTGTTGTGTGTACTAGACTTAAGAATTATAGTATTTTATTTTTAGTTACTAGCTGAGTGACCTTGAATAAGTCACTTGGCTTCAGTGTTTTCATCTGTGAAAATGAAGATAATAATCTTCACACTGTTCCCTTGGCATTGAGGGAAAAAGCATTTTGTCAGTCATATTACTTTTTGGAGTGTCCAAGATTTGTGATTTCATAAATATAGGGAACTCCAAGGGAGAAAATTCTCTTGGTTAATGCAGATCAACAATTGTTCTCAATAATATTAGACAATTCTCTGGGATACCAAGAGGCTAAGTGACTATCCCAGGGTCAATAGTCAGTAAATGCTTTAGGCAGAACTTGAACCCAGGACCCTCCGACTCTAGCTCTCTATTGAATTTGCCTTTCTATTTGATACTGTTGTTTCTAACTTGGTAACTGAAGAAAACTACAAACAGAATAGAAGTATTTGGTATACTATTAGATGATTACATCTCTTAAAAGCATATGTATGATTTGTAAACCTATCATAGAAAACTGAAGTGAATAAAATTCACTAACTAATAACATAATACTTCTTTGATGAAATCCTCTTCTTCCCCTCAAAGGGATGAAGTTTCTATCAATCCCTACATATCTCAAAGAGTTTTCTTGTCCAGAAACCAGTTACTCTAATGATGGCTGTAGAACAACTGGCCACCACTGGGAACTCTAACTAGTATCACCAGGAGATTCTGCCTGAACCACCGCATGGCCAGGTTTCAACACTGCTAAGGCCAATTTGAAAATAGAAGTTCTGTGCAAGTTTTGAGAAATGAAAATAGCATTCTTTAAAAATAACACTAGGGGTCACTATGAGTCAGATTCTTTTTGCTATTTTTAACATGCTATGGATTTTGATAACAATCCCATCGTGTTTGAAAAATTTAAGAACTAGACTTTCAGCCCTAGGTTTGACCTACTTCAAATCCCAGTAATCTTATCAGGTATCACAAAATTTTCATAAAATAATTTAAGCCATTCACAGTTTCCTGAATTTATAAAATAAAAATCTCATTCAGTACTTTTACAAGAGTATCATAACAAAAGTATTAAAAATCCCAAATAGCTAATTATCCCTGATAGCTCCCAACCACAGAATAGTAGATTGCCCAATAGTAATTAGGTGAACTGTGAAATGGCACCCTAGTATCATTCTCCTGTAACTCAAGAGACACAACCCCGTTGGACACCTAAGACTAGAGGGTGTGATCTGGATGACAAATTAGTAGAGGAGACTCAGAAGGAGAGATCAGAAAGGTAGAAGAACCAGAAAAGAGTGTTATCTAGAAAACCTAGAGAGAAGAGAATATCAGGGAGGAGAAAGTGATCAACAGTGCCACAGACTGCAGAGAGGTATAGAAGAATGGGGGTTGGGAAAATGCCATTGGATTTTGAAGTTAAGAAATCATTGAGAGAGGCAGAGCCAAGATGGCTGAGTAAAGGCAGGAACTGCCTGAGCTCTCCCAAATTCCCCTCCAAAATAATGTTGAAATAGTACCTCAAAATGAATCCTGGAGCAGCAGAACCAACAAAGGTGAGAGTAAAACAATTTTCCAACCCACGAAAGATTAGAAGATTGGTAGGAAAGATCTGTCTTACTGGGGTGAGAGTAGAGTGAAGTGCAATCAAGCAGCAATGGAAGTGGTGGCTTCAGGAACTCTCAGCCTGCAAATGGTAAAGGGTCAGAAGGAGATTACTGGGGACACTTTACTGGTACTGGGTGCAGGACTCTGTTTCATTGCCCATTCCTAATTCTGGGTCACAGTCTCAAGGCAAAAAGGAGCACTAGTCCACCAGCAGGGAAGCAAGGACCTGGTCGCAGTTCAAAAATAGAAAAGAATATTTGTGGGCCTTCACAAACTGGAGCACAGGCCAGAGGAGATGTAACCATATTTCTCCTTAGGTCACATCATTTTGGAAAATCTGAAAACTTATCCCTAGAACTAATTCTGAAAAAGCAACATAAGAGACAACAACAATGCCTGAAACTTGGATCAATGTCCCTGCCATCCCAGGAGCAAATTTCACATAAAGTTCAAAGTCAAGAACCTGACCATAGAAAGTTAATAAAGTGACAGAGGGAATCAAGACACAAATTCAGAAAGTAGCAAAATCAAAGCAGTTACATGCAAAGCCCCAAAGAAAATCATGAATTGGTCACAAGTCCAAAAAAGGATGTCTAGAAGAGCTCAAAAAAATTTTGAAACAGATTAGAGAGGTAGAGGAAAAATTGGGAAAAGAAAGGAGATGAAAGAAAACATGAAAAGAGAGTCAACAGCTTGGTAAGAAGGGGCACAAAAATCCACTGAAGAGAGGAACTCCATAAAAAGCAGAATTGGCCAAATGGAAAGAGAGGTAAAAAAAAAAAAAAAACACTGAAGAAAGGAACTCCTTAAAAAGTAGAATCGCTCAAATGGAAAAGGAAGTAGGAAAGCTCATTGAAGAAAATAATTCCTTAAAAATTAGAATCGAGCAAGCAGAAGCTAATGACCCCATGAAGCATGAATAAAAAATCAAACTATCAAAAGGATGAATATCCTTTTGGAAAACTGTTTCACTCTCAATATCAAAAGTAGAAGAAAATGTGAAATATCTCATCAGAAAAAGAACTGACCTGGAAAGTAGATCCAGGAGAGATAATTTCAGATTTATTGGACTACCTGAAAGCCATGATAAAATTTTTAAAAAAGAGCTTAGATATCATATTTCAAGAAATCATCAAGGAAAACTGTTCTGATAGTCTAGAACCAGAAGGAAAAATAGAAACTGTGAAAGAATCTATGATCATTTATTGAAAGAGATCTTGAAATGAAAACTCCCAGGAATATTACAGTCAAATTCCAGAACTCCCAGGTCAAAGAGAAAATGCTTCAAGCAGGCAGAAAAAAATTCAAATATCAGGGTGCCACAGTCAGTATAACACAAAATTGAGCAGCTTCTACATTTAAAGGATCAGACAGCTTAGAATATCGTATTTCAGAGGACAAAGGAGCTAGGCTTGCAAGGAAGAATAACCTACTCAGCAAAACTGAGTATAATAATCCTTCAGGGGGAGAAAAGAGATGTTTAATGAAATAGAGGACTTTCAAGAATTGCTGATAGAAAACCAGAAATGAACAGAAAATTTAACTTTCAAATACAAGACTAAAGAGAAGTATAACAAAGAAAACATTAAAGAGAAATCATAAGGAACTCAGTAAAGCTAAACTGTTGTATTCCTATATGGAAAGATGATGCATGTAATTCCTAAGAACTTTATTAGGGAAGTTAGAAGGACTCTACCTACATAGACCTAGATCGTGGGAATGAATTGATTATGTTGGGATGATCTCAAAAAAGAAATGGATTGGTAAAAAAGAGAGATGCATTGGGAGGAGGGAGAATGGGGAAAAATATCTCATAAAAGAGGTGCAAGGAAAAGTACCTTAATGAAGAGGGAGGTCAGGCAATGCTCATTCTCATCTGAATTGGTTCAAAGAAGAGAAAACGTATATAGATTCAATTGGGTATAGAAATCTATTTTACCCCAGAGGGAAGTAGGAGAGGAAGAAGATATAAGAAGGGGGTGGGGGAGCAGGATTAAAGGGAGAGCAGATTAAGGGAGAGAGTGATCAGAAGCAAAACAGACTTTTGAGGAGGGACAGGGTAAAAAGAGAGAACAGGATAAAACTGAAAGAATGCATTATAAATAGAGACATTTTGAAGAATGAGGGAAGATATCCAAATAAGCTAGAGATATTTTTACTAACAACGTAGCTGGCATTTATAAAGATAGTACTTAGAGGTTTCACATACAAAAGATTTAGGAATTTTAAAACTAGATTGTATGGGGTAAGAAAGGCAGAAAGAGTAAATTCTCATTAACATACTGGAACTAATCTAGCTTTTACTTTTTGTGTTTGGGCTAGGTAAATTTGGTCTATGAAGGGTTTTCCCTCAAAGAGATGCAATTACTGAGGATAAGAGGATACTCAGAAAATTCACTATTTTTGACAATTTTAAAAATTACAAACTTAACAAACATCAACAAACATTTCTGTATTCAAAAAGGATTGTATATACCATTGTGCATCTATTAGTAGGGACGGTTTTTATCTTTATCTGTATCTATGTATAGATAGATATATTTTACCATGATGATACAAAAATGGTCCTGCATGTCCTTTGCTGAACTTCCTTCTATATGTTTACAACTTTTTTTAATTGATGCTCTTTTCTTTCCTTTTTTTTCTGAGTCATATCACTCCTCCTCCCCAGTAAAGTATAGTAAAACAAACCAAATCAAAAAATTCATTTTATAAAAGCCATTTATCTTCTTTGATAATTACTTTTATGACTAACCTAGCCTAAATGTGGATCAGTATCTTAAGAATTTAGTCCTATCTTTTTAATCTTTACATCCCTCCACATACTCCATCAGTGTTGGCTTCTTTGTGATCCCTCCAACATAGCGCTGAAGCTACAGATTCTGCACGTGTGTGTGTGTGTGTGTGTGTGTGTGTGTGTGTGTGTGTGTTTGTGTATGGCTGTCCTCCCTTCTTCCCCCCTCATGTCAGAAATGCTCTTCCTTTCTCCTCCTCTCAGCCTCCTGACTTCCCTGGACTCCCAGAAGACTCAATTCAAATATTACCTTCTGCTAGAAGCCTTTTAGTGCTTTCTAACTGAGTTTACCTGACATTTACACTGTATATATCACATATGTACATAGTTGTTTGTATAGTCTTCCCCATTAAAATGTTAGCTCCTCAAGAGAGGGGCTGTCTTTTGTTTTTCTTTGTATCCACAGTGCTTAGTACAGTGCCTAGAACATAGTTAAGAGCTCAAATAAATAAAGGCTTGTTGATTTACTGATTAACTAACTGAAGTCAGGATTATAAGACTGAAAAATTCCCTAATCTACACTAACACTACCTACCACCTTAGTCCTTGGGATTGTATTACCTCCAAAAGTTAATCAAAAAAATAGCAACAAATAACAAGAGAAACAGAGTGTAAATTTGGCAAAGCATAAACTATGTGGTTCTTTTTAAGACTGCGATTTCATTGAGCCCTAATTGCTAAAGATTTCTCATCATGCATGGTTACACTGAATACTTTTTCAGCCCAGTGGCAAAGCTCACTATAAAAGGGCCTCTAGGCTTTAGGTGCAGTGAGTACCATTATGCTCTGCACAAGGTTCTTTATATTCTCTATTCTGAAAAGCTTCTACCAGGTGAAGAATAATCAGAATATGAAAAACACTTGTTTAGAAAAAAATACATTTCTTTCTTTCTTTGGGGCCACAAGAGAACTAGAGAGCCTTGCTTATATTACAGAAACAACAAAAAGGTAGAGCCTGCTAGGGAAAATAATAGAATTAATTAATTGGAAAATAATTCTTTGAGTGAAAAATATATTCTCAAACTTACTAACAAGATTTTCTTGCATATGTAATATCATACATGCTAGCATGCCAGGAAATGCTATGTTTTTAATTTTAATTGGTTGCTGTTCTTTCTTCTTGGCATGGAAACTATTACTATATATATCATTTTGGAGTAGTGACATTTAATGATACAATCATAACTATATTTCAATAAATGTGGGGAATAAAAACCTTCACTCCAGACTATTACATGTCCTAAAATATAGAGAAATCTTTTCTCCCACAGATTGACATTATGAAGGCCATGTATGGTTCCATATACTTTGTGTGTGATATATATATATATAACTTTAGTTTTGGTGAAAGAAGTAGTATTAGTGGAACTCCAATAAGTCCTGCTCTAATACATTATTATATTGATGTGTCTATGAGTTCTTAAAAAGGCACAAGTCATGGTAGATTCTACCAGGCTAGAAAGGTTTAGATCCTGCATTAGATTATGTGTCCCTATCCATGGACCACCCTACACGAATAGGTAGAGGCTCAGTAGAAAGACTATAAAGATAAAATAATTTCATTTTTGTTTTGTCAGGGCAATTAAGCAAGCATTGTTTGCCTCAGTTTACTCATGTGTAAAATGGGGATAACAGTAACAACTGCCTCTTAGGTTTGTTGGGAATATAATATATGATTATATAGCCCAAATAAGTCAAAGACAAAAATCCATATGCCCAAATATTCATAGCAACACTTTTAGTGGTAGCAAAGATTGGAAAATAGTGGGTCCCAATTGATTAAGGTAATAGCTGAACAAATTGGGGCATTTGAATGTAATGAGCCACAAGATACATTAAGTGAGGAATTTGAAGAAATTTGGGAAGACTCTATGAATTGATACAGATTGAATCAAGAAGAACCAGAGAGTATAGATGACTAGAGTAATACAAACAAGAGGGTGTGAAAGTAAAAGCTATGTAACCATATATATGACTGGGGAAAGATAGTTGGAGAGATGAGGGATTGCAATACAGTGTCGGAAAACATCACTGTTGATTCGTTTTGCTTAAATGTTTTTCCCTGAAACCAGGAAGAACTCACTTTTGGAAGGCTAAAGGAAAAAGAGAGATGTTATAAAGGCATCAATAAAAATTAATATTTTTTAAATTGTAAAGTCAGTCAAAATTATAGGAAATTTATAGTAAAATTTTAGTAAAACTATTTTAACAACTGACGTCAGTGGAATCCCAAGACTTACAAACTATTTTCCATGTGTTCTCATTTGAATTGACTTTATTTTTAATTAAAACATTGAACTGAAACCTGAACTTAAAGAGAATTTCCTATTTTGGTCCCCATGTATCAGTTTTCATGAGAATAGGATTTTTCATAGGCTAAACAAGGATTTCTTCTAGGAAGAGCATTAAAATGGAGAAGGAAGGCATGCTTTCTCTCTGGGGATTCCTCCCTTTTACAACCACCATTTCTAAATCTTGCCTTGTGAAATATTCCAGGACTTGGATCACTAGAATCTTGTTTTTGGGGGGCAACGTTCTGGGGACCCACCTTCCCACAGTTTACACTGGAATATGGACTAGACTCTCTAGAGATGGACCATCCCTTCTCCCTACATGACCATATTCACAACTGAACCTTCTCTTTGACTGCTCGCACCAATCCATCTTCACCACCCAGCTTTTTGAACCCCTCTCCCCAACTAGCTGAATTTGTTTCATCTATATTTTATGCACCTATTTTTGTGTGCTTATATGTATACCTTTCATTTCCCCTTGTGGAATATTAGCTCCTTGAGGGAAAGGACTGTTTTATTTCTTTCTTATAGCTTGTGTTAAACAGTGACTAGAACATAGTAGGAAATTTATTAATGCTTTTAGATTTATTGAGGTGTGTGTGTATGTGTGTGATAGAGAAAGATACCCAGAGAAAGGGAAGCGACCTTTACGTATCTATAACCTAATGGGAAAATGACACATACATATATCACTATAACAAATTTTGCCTTGCACACAGTAGGAGTTCAATATATACTTTGAATAAATACACTCATTTATGTTACTACATCTAGAATGTCTCTATTTTGTATGTGTACATAATTATATTTATATAAAATATATAAATAGGCTATGTCTCATTTACTAATGAAAATGATGGATTTTCAGGCCTCATATTTTGTTCAAGTCTATTCACATTTGTATTAAGTTGTATTCTAATATATACATTTTCTTTAATTAGCAGAAAATTTCCACAAATGTCTCTAAATTACTCAGGCATATATTAGCAAAAATCTTTGTCAATTAAGCTAATAGATATTAAACTTCACATATTTGTCAATCTGTTACCATTATCATATGAATCATTATGAATATACTTAAAAAATACTGTAATTACTCAGAATCATATGCATGAAGTTATCAGGTATTGTAATATTATCCCATTAATTTTCATGTATCCCTGAGATAAACAATTTTATTTTTATCCTATTTTTAAAATGTGAATTAGTGCTGGGGACAGGAAAAAGTTAAGTTTTTTTTTCCTTTTAGAAAACAGAAATATCCAGAATACAGAAACATCAAATAAATTAATTTGCCTGAATGTGATTAACAGAAACACACATGGAGACATCTGACAAACAACCAGTTTTTAACTCAACCACCACGTTAATTTTACTTCCCAGTACTCAATAACTAATTTGACCAAGATCTTCTGTTTTCAACTAATTTTCTCCCTGGCATAGAAATAACCGGAATATATCAAGGTTCATTTTCAAATGGTCACAGCTAAGGTTTAATGACTATTAAATCAATCAATAAAATTACATATTTTGAAAACACATGAAATAATATTTGGATAGGGCTTTAAGGTTTTTAAAAGTATTTTCTTCACAATAGCTTTATGAGTTCGGATAATTCATTATCTTTTTCTACTCTCAAGCCCCGCCATCTTCCAAATGTGCCTATATCAGAGGATTCTATCATTCTTCCAAATCCAGAATTGCAGCCTTCCACTCTTCTTCGAATCTTCACTTTTCTTTGTCCTCCCAAGTCAGCTCAAGAATATTCTGTTTTCTACTGTGAGTAATAAATACCTGAGGAAAGGGGTAGGGGGCTGGAAGAGTGAGTTCTATCAGTTTCCAAGCCCTGATGATCTCCAATTTCAGGTGAAAAGAGGAGGAAAACCTTCCTGTATGGAAAGACTTATGAACTAATGCTGATTGAAGTGAGCAGGACCAGGAGAACATTGTACACAATAAAAGTAACATTGTGCTATGGTCAACTTTGATAGACTTAACTCTTCTTAGCAATATAGTGATCTAAGGTAATTCCAAAAGACTCATAATGAAAAATGCTATTCACATTTAGAGAAAAACTATGGAGCCTGGCATACTATTTTCTCTCTCTTTTTTTCTTTCTCATGGTTTTTCCCTTTTCTGATTCTTCACAATATGACTAATGTGGAAATACATTTAATATGACTGTACATATATAGCCTATAGCAGATTGTTTGCCATCCTGGGAAGGAGGAGAGGTAGAGAGAAAAAAATTGCAACTCAAAAATCTTATAAAAGTGAATGTTGAAAATTACAAATGAATAAATAAAAGGGGAAAACAAGACCTTCCTCTGACTAAGATCATTCCATCTCCTACTGCTGCTCCAAGAAGGAAGGTTGAAAGGTGGGGTCCCTTAGAAACTTCCATTTGAGCCAGCCCATGGCAATTTCCACCTCCTGCTGCCAGAATGATCTCCTGCTTCAGAAATGGGGAATATAAGACTTTACTGGATCAGAACAATAATTTTTGAGTTTTAATTTTAGTAAAGAGATATGAAATGCTCCTTTAATTCAAATGAGGATGAGGAATGGGAGTGGGAAGTCATAGAGTGGTTAATAATAAAGACCTACTGATAATTAGCTCCAAGTTGCTGCTAGGGGAGGGAATGGAGGCTGAACTGGGTTAGACCAGTCACGATTTTGCTGGGGATGAAGAGGAAACTCCCGTCTTAAGTTTCCTGTTACCTATTCTTGCTAACTAGATACTAAGCTCTATCATTTCTATACTGGTGAAGAACTGAAAGTGTTATCATCTCTTCTAAATTTTTATGTTTTAAGCCATGTCCTGGATATTCCATTCTAGTCTTGGTCTGGGGTTAGGTGACCTCTTAAATTATCTTCCAGCTCTAAATTTTGATCTCTTCATGAGAAAACCTTTGCTCTCATTATCCAAAATGCTACATGGAAATCAGTGCATTACTTTATTTTTACCAGAGGGTGATTCCCCTAAAAAAGTAAGCAGTCAGAAAACACTGGGGAAATTCCTATTCTATCCATTGTATTCTGGGACCAAAATAAAATATTTTGTGTTCACCACTAAGAAGTTGGTTACAGTCTGAAAATATTTCTGACTCAGGAAATTAACAGAAACACACATAGATCTTGATCTGTTAAGACTCAAATATTCACAAAATATTTTCTCCCCAAGGTATTTGTCTATATCACTACAGGCAAAATAATCTACAAGGAAGATAGTTTCTAAGACAAACATTTGCTGAGACTTGTCAGAACTTGTTCTCTTCCTATTTGATCAAATAAGCTTCTACATGATTCAAAGCACACAAACGGACTTTATTTTGAGAGGCAGACTAGAAAAAAATGATCATTTCATGGTTGCAACAAATTCTAACTGCTAGAATTATTTTAGATACCCAGTTAAATAATTATTTTCCTCTTTCACCCTTTACAAATCTGAGAAACAACCAAAAAAGGGAATAGATGCAGTAGTCGAATCGAAAGACCAAGCAAACAGTCACAAATACTCTTTCCATTTTCTTTTGAAAACTTTTAAATCTGTTTTTCAGATCATTTCCCTAAAAGAAGGACAAACACACTTGCCCCTCCACAGAGCAGCAAAATTGATTTCACTGATTGCAGGTCTGACCATATCACTGTTCCTATCTAAGAAACTTCAATGGGGCCCTACTGCTTCCAAGGTAAAATATAAACTGTTCTGTTTAACGTGTAAAATCCTTTATAACTTGGCTCCAACTTATTTTTTAGGTCAATTATATATCACCTCCCCTGATACTTTACATTCTAGCAAATTACTTCCTGTTCACAACCCCCCCCCCCAAAAAAAAAACCCTCTTCTCATTAATCAATTAATATTTCTTATCTCTGCATTCATCCAGGTATGTCCCCCATGCTTGAAATCTAATCCCCTTCCTCATTTTCTCCTCTTGGATCTTCTGGACCCCTTCAAGGCTCATGTTAAGAAGAGGCCCTTCTATAAAAGGCCTTCCAGATTACTCCAGCTATTAGTCACTGGCTCCCTCCTACGGCAAAATTATTTAATATTTACTGAAGTTCTACTTGTTCCCCAAAGACAGCCACCCCCACCACCATCCTGCAGAGTGTAAATCCTTAAAGCCAAGAACTGTTGAGTTTTTCTGTTTTAGTATCTCTAACACTAGCATAAGGCTGTAGGGGAAGACTTAATAAAGACTTATTGAAATAGCATCTGAGAAATGGCTTTTCACTATATTTTATATTTGTGCCTCATGGTGGATATGACATCTAATTAAATGGGGAGAAAAAAAAGAGGGGGTCGGAATTACCCAAGCACTCACAGAAAAAGGAAAGATGAAGGTGGAAATGGAGGTGAAAATAGGATGAGCGGCCAAGTGAGATAAATGGGTATGAAATGAACACATTAGAACAAAAAAATAACTCATTTCTTTGGGGGCTGTCTCTTTTGGCTCAATAAATAGAAATAGTTCATATTTAATAGTTCTTTATGGTTTAAAAAATGTTTTTCTCACAAAAGTGCAGTGAAGTAGGTGGTGCAAAAATTATTCCCATTTTAGAAAATGAGTCCCAGATAGAGAGGGATCCTAGAAGTTAAAAACTGGAATCTACACTTCCCCCCACTCCTTCTGGTCCCAGCTAAAATGCCAACTTCTTCCTTTCCTTGTCTCCTTTGATGTAAATGCCTTCTGTCTGTTTTTATATAGTTGTTTGCAATGTTGTCTAACCCAATTAGATTGTGAGCTTCTTGAAGGCAGGGATTGATTTTTACTTTTCTTGATGCACTATTCCCAGGACTTAGCACAAGGCCTGGAACCTATGAGGTACTTAATAAATGCTTGGTTGACTTGATTTCATTTCCCACTCACTGCCCTGCCTGGTTTCTATGACTCCAAGAACATTACTCTTTTCCCAGGATAAGCTCATCATGGAAATTGATTCAGTTTTTATACTTAACATCTCTTCAACATCCTCAATTGCCTCTCTCCTCTGATTGGATAGCTATCTAGTTTCCAATACACAATTAAACATCATGCCCCCTTGGGCAGCCCACCTTCCAGTCCAGCCCCTTTTTCAGCTTATTTTTGTTCATTGTCTTGCTCAGTTAGATTGTAAACTCAATGTCAGGGACTGTCTTTTTTTTTTTTTAATTGTATTTGTATTTTGCTGGTTTTGTTCAGTTTTGTTGCTGTTCAGCCCTATCCAACTGTTTGCGACCCCATTTGGTGCAATTTTTCTTGGCAAAGATACTGGAGTGGTTTACCATTTCCTTCTACAACTCATTTTATAGATAAGAAAAGTAAGGCAAACAGGGTTAAGTGACCTGCCCAGGGTAACACAGCTAGTAAGTATTTGAAGTCAGATTTGAACTCAGGAAGAGGAGTTTTCCTGATTCCAGGTCCTGCACTCTCTATCCACTGCATCACGTGGCAGCCCCTGGCACCTAGCTGCTCTTTTAACGAATGAGTTAACTGGACCCAGGGAAGTTCTTTCCCACAACACAGCAAAGTAACAGCCATGATTTGAAAGCAGATCCTCAGTATCACATTGTTTTTCTCAATAAGGTACAATGTCTAGGAGTGTCAGAACCTGGTCTTCTTCCCCCAAGCCTAGTGCTTTTTCCATAGATATCTGTATTGAATGTTTACAAAGGGAGCCTCATAACTAGCCTCATAACCCAATTTGGTGCTATTTTATAAAATCCATTTGTGATTTGTGGCCTGCATTAGACCATAGCATTGAGACTTACAAAGTGAGACATACAAAGATAGAACATTATATTATTAGAGTTGTTATATATTATTATATATTAATATGATTATATTGTAGCTTTCGGGTTTCCTTTCATTACTGTATTCTTTTAATGATTATCTTCAACAATACCATTCAACACAGCCTCTTGTGTTTTTTATTTCTTCTAAGTTAATGCCTAACATTTACATAGCTCTTTAAGGCTTACAAAGCACTGTCATCTTATCTCATAGGTTCCATTATTGACCACATTTTGCAGATAAAGAAACTGACACAAAGGGAGGTTAAATGATTTGATCTGGGTCATACAAATCAGTGTCTGTGGTAGGATTCAAACTCCTCCAAGTTCCATGTTCTTTCCACAGCTTTTCCTGGCTGCCTCCAAGTTAACAAAATAAAAAATATGGAATAAACCACTATCTATTGGTCATTCACTAGCTGAGCTGTTCCAATAGTTATGGTGTTTTTCAACAATTTTGACTAAGAATTAAATATATAGAATATTACTTGGACATTCAGATTTCATATGGTATTGGGAACTTAAGATTCAATGGCATTTAGTGATTAATGCACCTACTGATCTTGTCATGTTCTTTTACCCTGAATTCCTGTGTAAAGGTTGTATAAATACAGTGTGCATCTATATGCTCCCAGAATAAAATTTTGGTCCAGTAGACAAATTTCAACGGATAAGCATTTATTAACCATCTATTATGTGACTGCACTGTGCTTAAGTACTTTAAAAATATTTCATTTGATCCTCCCAACAACCCTAGGTAGTAGGTACTATTATTATTCACATTTTACAGTTGAGGAAACTGAGGTAATAGAGGTGAAGTGACTTGCCCAGGGTCACACAACTAGTAAGTATCTGAGGCTAAATTTGAGCTGAGGTTTTCCTGACTCCAGCTAGCACTCTGTCTTGGAATATTCTTCCTTCTCAGTTCTGCCTGCTAACTTCCCTAAGTTTCAACCAAAATGGGAAACCTTTCCTAAGTCCTCTCAATTCTCTGCCTTCTCTCTGTTAATTATTTCTTATTTATCTTTTATATGGCTTTGAAGAAGACTATACTATCAGAGAAATAATGACATGACTTTCACTTGACTTTGTTTTGCCCAAGGTCACACAGCTAGTGAGTGTCTAGCGTCTGAGGTGAGATTTGAACTCAGGTTCTCCTGATTCCTGCACTGGTGCTCTATCCACTGCACCACCTAGCTGCCTCTGGAGAGGCATGAGACTTGATGCAAAAGAACCCACCAGACTAATAGCTCAGGAAAAAAGTAATCAAAATCCAAATAGTTTTTGGTGGGGAGTGTTGTGATGGAAATCACTATTGTGAGTACTAAGGAGTTTAGACCTTAGTTAGTTAGCTTGATGAACAAAGCTGAGATACCAGGTTTACAGATTTCCCCCCCATCCCTCTAAAAATTGCTTATGACACTTTCTTTTGAGCCTGCAAAGAAATTCCCTGCCTTAGATGGGTAAGAAATATGATCTAGGAGTAAGAAGGCAAAGAATTAGACTAGTGCCCAAAGATAATTCAGAAATCTATTTGTTTTCACAATTGAAATGTGACTCAACTTTTACCTCTCTCACTCCCCATACCCAATCAGTTGCTGAATCTTATTGCTTCTTTGTCTACAAGTAACAGGTTTGGATCCCGGATGTGAGTTCCATAGGTAAGGAGTATCCCAAAGAATAAATTGTGATAAGCACATCATTCCTTTTGAATATTTGTGAAGGAAATTATGGTTTTCATAATAATATATGTAATGAATATACTAATAGGTTAGAGTTTTCAGAATTGCTTCTTATTGCTGTCAGAAATTACAATGCAATTTGAAAGATCATCAGTCAAGCCCTGACAATGTTCTCAAAATCCCTGCATTTTTGTGCCTATGTACCTTGAGTGAAGTGAATCAAAGATTGTAGAACCTGTTCCTGTCATAGAACTGCGGTCCTGTGCCCCACCAAGTAATGACTCCTAAGAACCTGAAACAATGCTGTTCCCACAGAACTGTAGGACATCTGTACCTTAGTGAGTGTGGAACTTGTGGACATATCATGGGAAACCACTCAAGCCCTAGGAAACAGTTGTTTGCAATCCATCTTCCCCCCTCCCTTCCCATTTATGATTTATGTATGTAATCTCTGCCTTCACTTACAGCAAGGTGGAATTCTGATCAGGAGAATTCCCAATAGCAAATCTGTTCCTTGTAATGAAACTAATTAATTGAAATTGCTACTTGATTACTGTCACTTTGTTTCATCATTCTCTAGTTAGAGACTGGCTTAGTAAAATTCTGTTAAATTCCATGATGAAATTTCTTGGCCTCACTTGAAGAGCTAATTAATTTCCCTTAAATAGATTCAATCGGTTTCAGAGAGGGATCTCAATTCCAGATTAGAATACTAATCTGAATCATTTATTAAGCACTTAGTAGTTAAAAGCATGGTACTGAGTGTAGATGACCAAACAAGGAATGGGCATGATTACTGTTGTTTTATAGTGACAAAAACAAGAGAGGGAATGTCTTTTTGTTCACTGAATCTACAAGTATCTCTGGTTAAACCTTGACCAACAGAGGGAGCAGTTTTTGAAAGACATTTTCTCAGCAACTGTTGGGCAACTTGACATGGCGACTTTTGCTTGGGTAACAATGGTAAATTAGAAGATTTGCCCAGGGTCAAAGATGTGTCACCTGGCTGGAGGTAAACAAGATTTATTTTTGTTCCTGTATCAACCAATCAATACTTGGTTAACTAACTTTCATGTGCCAAGCACTGTGCTAAGAGTTGGAAGCTAAAAAAAAAGTAAAAAACAGTTCTTGTCTTCAATGAGCTTACAAATCTGATGGGGGAGGCAATGTGCAAACAAATACGTACAAAATAAGCTATATGTAAGGTATATAGGAAATAGCAGAAGGAAGGAATTTAGAATTTTGGGCTTCAAGTAAAGATAGGATTTTACTCGGAATTGAAAGGAAGCCAAGGAGATCAGTAGGTGGAGAGGACAAGGTTTAGGGGTGCTGGGGAACCCAAAATACTGACACGCCAGGTCCTGCTCAAATGAATTTGTTTTTGTCACTATAAAACAACAGTAATCATGCCCATTTCTAGTTTTGTCTACAATATAGCTCACTTCAATTCCTCTCCATCAATAAATCACCAATGATCTCTTAATTGCCAAATCTAATGACCTTTTTTTAATGCTAGTATTTATATTGACTTCACTTTTTAGTTGTGTGACCCTGGGAAAGTTTCCTCATCTGTAAAATGAACTGGAGAAGGAAATGCCAAACCACTCCAGTGTTCTTGCCAAGAAAACCCCAAATCAGATCAAGAAGGGTTGGACGCAACTGAAACAATTCAGCAACAGGAAGATCTCACATTTAGCTACATTAAAGTTTATAGATAGTATAGAAGCTATGTATGACCAACCTTTGTCCCCTTTTCCATTATTGTATGACAACCACTGCAAATCAGACAAAGAAGTGCATTACACATTTTTCTTTGACTCATAAGCTAGCGTGGCCAGAGTTCAATACCAAATAGCCACTTCTATTAGGTTGTCCCCAAAATGCAAACTCCTTCTTACTGAAACAGAAGCAAAACAAGAACAAGATGAATTCACAACCAAGAGCACATTACTTCAACGGTTGAACAACTAGAGAGTTATGAGTTTTGCAGAGGGTTTAACATGTTATCTCTATTGAACCTCACTAAAAACTTGTATGATAGGTACTATTATTATCTCCATTTTATAGATGAGGAAAGGAAGTCTATGAGGAATAACATAACTTGTTGGGGTCGTAAAGTTGGGTACTTACTGACTCCAGGCTCTATCCACTGCCACCCTACATGCTGCTCTTTCCAGCTCTCAAGTTTTATAGTGTAATCAAGTCCTGGCATCATACCATAAGCAATGACTTACCTAATTACTCTATGAGCTCCTGATGAAGGATCAGAGCTTCCATACGTATTTATGAGCTAGGTTGGCTCAAAGATGTGAAGCTAACAGTGGAGGAAAAATTTAAAGTCTTTGGTTTAAGAAAAACTTCTTCCCACCTACAAAATCCTATTACCCTTCCCTTTCTAGTTCTTGAACCTTAATCAAATCAATCCTACCTGAAAAAGATTGTGTCAATCTATCACTTAAGACTCCACTCACCATCTTTGTCTTTTTTTCCAAACTAAAATTGTTTGGTTGTTGTCCTTTGCTGTTGAAGAGGACCAAAATGACATCACTATGTTGGGGTCAAGGTACAGATCAGACCAATATGAGCTTGGAAGGCTCGACCACAGGGCAAGCATAAATCAGACATGTGAACATTTGAAAAGGAGATGTCTTTTTAAATTTGTGAATAGCTTGTTTTTTTGAGTTGCTATAATTCTGCTTTGCTCATAGGTCACACTTCTTTGATGCAATCATACCATACTTCTTGGTCCTTTACCAGTGTCTTCCATGTCTCACAACTGATTCTAAAGTTTTTCAGAGAGACCTTTACAATGTCCTTGTATTGCTTTTCTGACCATAAAACTAACTTTATCTGCTTTCTGCATGACTCATAGCAGCCACACCCCAGTAAACCATTTTGGCAGATGGACATGAATGAAATCAGGTTAAGTGAAGACCCCTCAGGCTTATTCCCTTAAACCCCCACCCTTCCTGCCAAAGCTAAAATAACTAAGTATCCCCCTTAGGCAAATAAAATGCTACAGGATGGAAGGGAACCACCAAAGTTCCAGTCTCATGACCTGGGGTTACCCCCTCTCCCCCTTTCACTTTCCCTTCACCACCCCCTTATGCCACATCAGCACTCTTCCCTTAAGATGTTAATATTTGGTAACAAAAACCTTCATTGGTGAGCCACAATCCTTTCCGTGTTCTTTGTCTCTGGGGTAGATTCCCGTGCTTAGACCGTATGCCTGGATTCCCAGCCAATGGGAAGAGAGGCTAGTGAACTTCCACTTTAGGGACTATATAATGTTGTACTCTGCTCCAATCAGGTGCATTCCCTTGCTGACACTACCCATGGCCTCCTGGGAAGGGCCCTTTCTTATGAGATTGTAATAAATTCGTTTTTGCCTTCTACCTTGAGAAGCCTCTGAGTTTAATTTGAGTAAGGGTCACCTTACACAGGCTAAACCAGATTGAGGGTAAGTAGGGCGTCTCAAACTTATCAGTGAGTTGGGGAGGTCATCTACCCCAAGCATGTTAAGACTTCCCCCAGCAGATGTGAACAATATGTTCCAACAGCCATGAAACTGGATGCAGCAGGTGCTGTGGATCTTGCTAGACATAGAAGAAGCCAAGGTTGTCCAAACCAAAATACCTGTCTCTAGACAACACTCTTTTGTGTGTGGTCTCTCATTATTAGAATAAACCCTCTTTATGGTCAGAGAATGTGGAATTTTGATATTTCTATTCCCAGTGTTTAGTACAGTGTTTGACAGAGATAACTCTTGATAACTACATTTCATTCATTCTTTGTTTTTTTCCCCTATGTAAGACTAAAACTAGGGAAAAAAATGAAAGGAATGCTTATTTATATTATTCCCTCTCTTAAAGGGGAAAGAATTCTAAAGAAACCAAAGGTCCTTCTTCACAAACTTTTACCTCTTCATGTGATTCGAAATTACACCACTAGAAGCATGCTTTGTTTCTCAAGCATTGGTAAATGTTTATGATATTGAATTGTCCAATTTTCAAAATTTATGACAAATATTTGGTGTTGATAATGCTAATTTCAAGGAGCCTAAATGCTTGTTAAATATAGGATCCTAGTTGTAATAACATTACATCCTGTTGTGTTATTTGTTACAAAGGAAATAAGTATATAGTCCCATAGTTACTTAGTTACTCAATAAAAATAACTTCCAAGAAATGTTACATAACAAATTTTTTTTTGTTTGTTTGAAAGGGATATATTGTTATAGAAAGGAGATAATGAACTCAGGTAATGTTGTAAGAATTTTTCAAAAAAACTAAATATTGAATGCAGCTGATTATAAACTAACCTTGCTTGATCCCAGAGCTGCGAATTGTCTGAGGACAACTGAAACCTGTTGATAGGTGAATTAAACCAGTTTAAAAAAAAAAAGGAGCCTCCTCAACTCCCAAACAAAATCCTTCTCTTTGGACTTTGGGTTGTTATGCGAAACATCTTGCATGGTAGCTTCCTGAAGCTGTGTTTCCCATGGGACTCCCTCCCTGTTAAAGTGTGTTTAACCCTGCCCCCTCTACCAGTGTGGGGCACCCTCATACTTTTGTGTTGCATGGTGGTCCCAGATTGCAATCTCTTTGCCTCCATTAAAGATTCTAGTTTTTGCTACTTTGGTAGTATTCTTTATTTCAGATCTACAATGTTTTGATTAAAAGTCACTCCACCTTATACAAGTAATCTCACTAATTTTCATCTTTTTCATCGGAGAATTTTGAAACAGCATAAAACAGAAAACATGAATTCTCTCTCAACTGACATTGATCCTTAATCCTGCGTTCCCGTAGAAACTAGGTGTAGAAATTACTCTCTCTACTTTTACATTCTCCCAACCCAACTTTCATCTCTAGGACTGAATCTTAAATCTGAAGAGCCTTTATTTTTCTAAGTCTTGAATCTGCACTTGGTTGAAACTAAAATTCTGACAAACTTTTATGTCTACTTTCATTTTTTTGTATTTTTGTTCAATTGAAAGCTATCATATGTTGTTTATTATAACTCCATTGCTAACTGACATTTCAGTAACTCTACCATTTCAGGGACCACTGTAATTTTTTAGTAAATTTGAGCATCTTGAGTGGCAATAAATTTTTTTAATCAGGTTTACGCCTGACATTTGTTGTTGTTTCTGATGCATTGACTTCCCAATGGTGAAAAATGAGGTTATATTTAAATTCAACTCTGCTATGACATATTTCATACTTGTAACCTTTTTTCTTTTTGAAAAAAATGCAATAGTAAAGACTCATAAATGTAGCTCTTTGACTTTCTGTCTTTACAAAAGAAGATAAGCACTGAATTAGTTTTTGTGCTGAAACTATCCTTTGATTCCAGGTTCATTATATTAATTTATTCTTCTAGTTTTTTTAACACCTAGTCATTTTTTCACTTGTAGCAATATTTCTGTTAACGAAGATCCACTGCAGAGATACACTTTTTTGCTAGAAATAGAAATAAATTTAGATTTTTCCATCAGCTTCTTTTCTTGGTTTCTAGTCTATGCGTATCGTGACTCCTCCAGGATAACAAGATCACCTGAAATATCATCATGCAGATTCACTCAATTTTGACATTCAATACTGTCTCAGCTCTCTCGGTTGCCTCTCTCATCTGATGAGAGGGCTTGGAGAGCAACGCTATAAACTCTTCCCAATGCCTTTCACACTTTCCAGGTAACTCATTTTCTATCTGAGGCTTAGCTTCTCTAGCTATGGGTACCAGGTAGCCCCTGGTACCCTTCTCCTTCAGCCTCCCTTCATACAGTCTTCCTCCATTAGATTATAAACTACTTGAGAGTAGGTACTGACTTTTTATTATTTGAATCCCCAGCAGTTAGTACAGTTAATTGTTATTCAGTCATGCCCTACTCATGTAGACACAGATATTTACTGAATATTTACAGAATTGAATTATAAATGACATATACTTGTATTAAGCACTGTGGCAGGCATTATGCCAGCCACTTGTAATAAGAAGGCAAAAAATAATCCCTGCCCTCAAGGAACTCACAGTCTAGGAAGATTTGGGGTAAAGTGATGGTGATGGGGAACTTTCTGACATATACACAGAGAAATACAAAGTACATACAAAATAATTCATTGTTTTGTATTCATTAAATGCCCTTCTACCATGTTCTTTTAAAATCCAGTTCAGATATCCTGTCTTCCTTAAAGTTTTCACCAGTTCCCAGATTAGAAATAATCTTCCTCCCTTGGAATTCCCATAGTATTTTTCTTTTTATGATTGTAGTAATTAATGATGGTGATGATGATAGCTAGTATTCATATAGCACCTACTACATGCTTGGCATGATGCTTTACAAATACTGGATTCTCACAACAACTCTGGGAGGTAGATGCTATTATTTTCCCATTTTACAGATGGAGAAACTGAGGCAAATAGTTTTCGTTAAATGACTTATCCAAAGTCATACAGCTAGTAAGTCTCTAAGGCTGGATTTTAACTTATCTTCCTGAGTCCAGGCCCAGTGCTGTATCCACCATGGTTATTTATAGTTGAGACTAATCAGACTGTCAATTCCATAAGAATAAAGGCTTTCTTGTCTCAACACCCAATACACTGATCTGAATACTCTAAGTACTTAATCCACAAGCATTTATCAAGCCTCATCCAATCCTCTGCCTGGCCCTGTACTAGCCCTAGGATTGCAAAGACAAAAAGAGAATCAGTCCTTGCCCCCAAGGAGCTTATTAGGGGAGACATGCATAAACATATACAGAATATATTTTAAAAAATAATAAAAGAGAGTTTTAGGAGATAGCTATTAGCAACTGGGGAGCAGAAAGAAAGGCTTCACATAGAAGTTGGTTACTGCTTAATATAAGTCTAGGAAGATTCTAGAGTCCAAGAGGTTGAAATAAGGATGGAATGCATTCTAGGTATGAAAACATATAGAGATGGGAGATAGAGCATTGTGGATAAAGAATATGAAGGAGGTAAGCTTGGCATGACCTTAGAGTATAAGAAGGTTACTAATGTGAAAGACAGCATCCAGTCAGATTTTGATGAACTATAAATACCAAACAAGAGAGGTTATATTTGATCATAATTGAAATAGGGAACCACTGGTGTTTATTGACTGGGGAGAGGGTGTCGTGGTCATACCAGACTTTTAGAAGAGGTTTGCAGTGAGGAGAGGCTTTAGATAGGGAAATCAATTAGGAGACTTTCGTAATAGTCTCGGTAATACAATTTGACTTATCAATATCCAGTCGATTGGATATATTTGATGAGTGACAAGTGAAGACTAGAAAATAATACGTTAGGTGTAAGTCAGGGTTACTAGAAGAATTGTGATGCCCTCTACAGAAATATGTAAGCTTGAAAGAGGGTTGGGTTTGGGGTAAAAGATGAGTTCTGTTTTTAACATGTTGCATTTGAATATCCAGTTTGAAATGTCCAGTAGGAAGCTGGTGATGTGTGACCGGAGCTAGGGAAAAGACTAGACTGTCTATATAGAATTGAGAGTCATAAGCAAATTCATATTTAAACTCAAGGAAATGTGGCCAGCAAGTGAGAGAGTGCAGAGAGAAAAGAGGGCCCAGGACAGAGCTTAAGGCATGTCCATAGTTGAGGGGTATCACAATTAATGAATGTTTGTTAGGCAAATGAAATAGGAGAATAAGAGGGAGGAATTCTATATATGGTAACCATACCCCGTGTTTTCTAGGGCCATTCTCTTTTTTTAAAAAAGTTACTTGTCACTTTCCATTATCTTTCTGTGTTACAAAGAAAAAGTTAAGTAACAACAGAAAACTAAACTCTAGACATCTGAATCATACAGAATAGCAAAAGCAGCTATGTATGTGTATGACTATATATGCATATATATATGCACACACACATAGATACATATATAATATCCTACTATCTACTGAGAAGTAATATATTTTAATATTTTACCATCAGTCTTCTGAAGTTAGTATTATTTACTTCATTCATCTGAACTTTGATTTCTTTTAGCATTAGTAAAATAATACTTTTACAAAGACTTACTCAAGTTTCAATTCAGAATAAATAATAACTTTAATTGTACATCATTACAGTAAAAAACCACATTTACATAGTTCTTTAAGGCTTACAAAATATTTCGTAACAGCTTGGTGAAGTCATGTAAATATCCCCATTTGATAGATTAGAAAACTGAAGCTCAAAGGTTAAATTACTTGCCCACACAGCCAGTAAGCACCAGAGTCAGGTACTACTGTATCTCTCCATGGTGATGGCTACCCATTAGCTGCAAGACTAAGTTATTCACCCTCTCTGACTTCAATTTCCTCATCTGCAAAATAGGGACAATAGTATTTGTAGATCCTACCCTCCAGTGTTGTAAGGAAACAATTTTATAAAGTGTAAAGTAGTATATAAAATTGCTACATTTACATAACTATTATGTAGAACTAATATTTTAATTTCTATTCACATTCTTTTAGTGTCTCTTTTCCTCCCTCTCTTCTCCTTTCCTCTTGCATCTCTCTCTTCTCATTCTCTGGTGCCTTTCCTTCTACTTACAAACATGCTCAGTTCTTCTAATTAGTAAAAAAAAAGTCTTCACTTGATCCTATAATCTCCTCAAGATTATCATGCATTTCTCTTCCTTTTCACAAACTCCTAGAACAAAAACTCTACACTCTTGACTTCAATTTGCATTCCTCACATACATCTTAATCCCTTACAAAATGACTTTCAACTTCATAATTTAACTGATACAGCTCTCTAAATTGCCAAATCTAATGGACTTTTCTCAGTTGTTACTCTTTTTTCTCTGCAATATTTGATACCCTTTGTCTGATCCCATCTCCTCTCCACCTTGGATTTTCATGAAAACATTCTTTCCTGGATTTCTCTGCCTATCTTGCCCTCCCTGATCCCCCCACCTCATTCTGAGTACTACTTGCAGGAAAATTACTCTTGTTTTATCCTCTGCACCTGGGTGTGGCCTGGGTGTCTGAACTGGGCTCTCTTCCTGTCTTCATATGCTCTTTAGATGAAGTTCAACTGCTTTAGATGAAGTTCAAGATGAAGTTGAACCAGGAGTTCAGCTATCACTTCTATGCAGACAACTCCCAGTTCTATGTATCAGTCAGTGAACAAGCAGTTATTAAATATCAGGAACTGTGATCCATCTCCAGTCTCTTTGTTCTGCTTCCTTGACTGCTTTATATCCAGTTGCAAATTTTGTAGATACATCTATTTGGAAGAAAACGTTTTATCTTTTGCCCAAAACTCATCCTTTTTCCTAACTTTCCTATTTTTGTTGAGAGAACTACCATTCTTCCAGGCACTTAGGATTACTTTTCCCTGACTTTTTCCTTTCTCTCACCCTCTCCCTGAAGTCAGAAAGATTCATCTTTATGAGTTCAACTCCAGCCTTAGACACTTAATATCTGGGCAAGTCACTTAAGACTGTTTGCCTCAGTTTCCCCCTCTGTAAAATGAACTGGAGAAGGATATGGCAAACCACTCCATTATCTTTGCTAAGAAAACCCTAAATGGAGTGATAAAGATTCAGACACAACTGAAATAACTGAACCATTCATACTCAATCAG
The DNA here is from genome assembly GCA_023548195.1 of Bettongia penicillata ogilbyi. Taxonomy (NCBI): domain Eukaryota; kingdom Metazoa; phylum Chordata; class Mammalia; order Diprotodontia; family Potoroidae; genus Bettongia; species Bettongia penicillata. The sequence continues at coordinate 4,619,598 of JAJHZJ010000367.1, read as the reverse complement.
GCACTGAATCCTATAGATCCTTAATTCATAATTTTTCTCATGTATGTTCCTTTCATTCTGCTCACACGGCTCATATACCATTCTAGTTCAGAGTCTTATCTCTTCTTTCTTCTACTATTGCAATAGTCTCCTAATTTTTCTCCCAGCCTTCAGTCTCTCCCCACTCCAGATACCAGAATTATGTTCCCGAAACCCAGATCTGACCATGTCCCTCCGTAGCTTAACAAACTTCACTGATTCCCTCTTATCTCAAGGATAAAATATTTTGGTTTTTAAAGTCCTTTATCATCTGTCTCTATCCTTTCTTTCCAGGCTTATTGCATATTACTATAGTTTATTATTTCTACATACCAGTCAAGCTGGCCAGCTTACTATTTCTTCATACAGGATTTCATCTCCTTTCTTTGTGCTATCCCCTCATACCTACAATGCATTCTTTCCTCACCTCTCCCTCACAGACAATTTAACTTCTTTCAGAGTTCAAGGTCATTTCTGGCAGGATTGCCTCCCCTTGATATGAAGTAATTTGAACTAAGGGTAGGAGCTGTTTTGTTTTTGTCTTGGAATCATTGCCCAGAATAGTTGAATGAATGAATAAATGAGTTAAAAATCATGTATTAAGTGCTTAGTATGTGTCTATCTGTAATTAACTCTGAGGATGAAAAAGCAGTAAAGAAACACAGTTCTAGTTCATAAGGAGTTCACATTCTATACTATAATAATGGAAGAAGATACATGTGGGAGAGATCAATTATAGGACAGACAGAAAGGATTGGTTGTCCTTAGGTTATGGTGGCAGACAAGAATGTCCAGAGATCTGGAGAATGTAGCAACAGACCAGATAGAAAGGTGTGCTAAATCTGAGGCAGCAGTGGCAGGGCACATGACAAGACCCAGTGGTCCCTCATCTTATTGGAAAAGAAGTTGGTGACTTCCTTCTCTTCCAAGAGGTAGGAGTAGCTATATCTCTGACCTTTAACAAAGGAGGAGGTATTGGGCCTGAGGCTGAAATGGAGCAAAAGATAGGAATAACCTTCCTTTGGAGAGGTTAACATCCAGTTGGGATCATTCAGAGCCTGTTAGAATTGAGTGTAGACATAAAATTTTCATGTTTAAGGGAGTGTCTTGGCCCAAACCCAACAGAGAATCATTCTACAAGCTATATGTAGGCAGGCTCTGTATGATTCTGTGAACTTAAGTATTTTAAATGTATGTTTTTTGAAGACTGTGAGAACAAGAAAATGCACCTTCCTTTTTTTTTTTGCAGGGATATGAAACTACTGGTATAAACATTGCATAAAAAAAGTTAGACTTAGTTGAGATGTTATTTAGTTTTATCTGTGTTTTTTTCTCTGTTTCCTTTTTATTCTTTGTTACAAGAGATAGATCTTTGTAGAGCAGAGGTAGGAAGGAATCTATTTGGGAGAGGAAAGGTATAAATTTGGAAATTAAGATATAAGAAAAGATCAATAAACATACAAAAATATAACATGTTTTTCTCAAGACTACCTATGAAATAACTTTTGAGGGATAGAAATTATGAATTCAATTACTTTTATATTATGCAGTTTTGTGGGAAAATTTTGATGTTGAATGAATGCTTTTATACAGATATATGAAAAGAACAAAAGCACAAAGTGTAAAACATCGATTTAAAAGTTATAGGCCAGAATAAAAAACATGAAATGTGGTTCGTGAATTTTTTTTCACATCTATGGAAAGCTTTACTATGAGCTCTGAGCAACTCTCCTTCCAATATTTTATTTATAAATATTTTAAAAACATAACAGAAAGACAGGCATGCATTAAAAGATGATATATCCATGCCAGTGTAAGAAGTGAAGTGTTAACAAAAAGCCACTCTAGATCTGTGGTTTGGTCTGCAGCTTTATGAAATTATTCTTTGACTATTTAGACAATGCCACACATTTGGATGAAAATTAAACAATACAGCCAATCACTCCAATAATTTGTTTACTTGATGCCAGACAACTAGATACTTGGATGCAATCATTTTTAAAACCTATATCTTTAGTAGCTCCAGTCTGGAAGGCTCCCCAAAGATGCCCTATCTTGTTTTAATTTGGTTTTCTACTTCTTTGTCACCTTTAAATGTCAGTAAAACATATACTACATGAAGACTTTTGTTTCTGGAGCTATAATAGTGCTGCCGAAAGTGACATTTATTTTACATAATGTAAGATGTGGGGACTTCTCAAGAGATAAGTTGATTTGATTTACAGCTTTTTCCTGTCATGTGCACTACAGATTTCCAAGCAGAAAAAAATCATAAAGAAAATTCTCTATTGTAGTCTGAAAATAAAATCTAAACCAGTGGATATATTATTTTTCATGACAGCAGCACTACACTAGGAAATTGATTTAGCTTCTCAAGGTCAGACATATATACAGCTATGTCTGCCTCTAAGGGTTTAATCCACTTTCAATAATTTTGCAATCACTTTTGTGTTGAGTGAGTAGGGGAAGGTTACAGTCAATAACCAACTACTGTGTGCCAGGCACTATGCTAAGCACTGGGAATACAGAAAAGGTCAAAAGACAGTACCTGCTCTTGTGGAACTCACAGGCTAAGGAGGGAGGCAACATGGAAATAGCTAGATTCAAACTATACATACACAGGACGAATGAGATAATCAACTGAGGAAGGGCACTGGCATTAAGGGAGATAAAGAATGTCTTCCTGTTAAAGATTTTAGCTGGGCCTTGAAAGAAGCCAAGAAGAGGGGAGATGAATGTGAGAAGGGGGAGAGTTCCCAGAGCCTAGAGATGGAGTATCTTGTGCTAGGAAGAGCAAGGAGGCCAGTGGCCCTGATCAAAGAATATGTGGGGGGATGTAAGATGTAAGAAGACTGAAAAGGCAAGATGGAGAGGGGCTCAGATTATGAGGGCTCTGAAAGCCAAATAGAAGATTTTATGTTTATCCTTAAGGGTAACAGAGAAACGTTGAAATTTATTGAATAGTCAGATCTGCACTTATAGAAGATCATTTTGACACTTTGGAAGCTATTTTGGAAAATCACAGTGAGTGAAAGATGCCTGGAGGGGCTAAAACCAAGGCTTCATTCCACAAATGCTGTCTATCACTTCTTTCAAAATGTTTAACCCTTTTCTAGACAATGAAGTCAATTGATCAATCCTGCAAAGTGGGTGTTAGTAATATCCCCATTTTACAGATGAAGAAACTTGAACTGAAGTCAAATGACTTACTCAGAGTTATACAGCTAATAATATGTATCTAAGGCAGGATATGAACTCAGGCTTTACTTTACATTGCATCAATTCATACAAGTCTTTGTTGTGGAAAATTCCCCACTATTGGAGTTAGGAAAGCTTGAGTCAATTCCCACAATCATGAAGTACCAACCAGGGCTTTTGTTACACAACATGACTCTGAATCAGATGTGGGACATTTGAGCCTTCATTCCTGTCCAGAATTCTCTTTTGACGCTCCATTGTTTTTCTTCTATGTTATGCCATCCTTCTCACCCTTGAAGTCCACTCTGCTCCTGTGGCTCCTTTCTCCTATTGTTCAGTTTCTCAACCTTCACTTTAAGGAAAGTGCCCCAATCAGTTATGATATCATTCTGTCTTGGATTCCATACCTGATTCTCTATGGAGAATATGGAGCTACTATGGACCTCAGGATACCTTCTCTTCTTCCTCCTCTCCTTTTTTTCTTCCCTTATAAGAGTTTAAGAGCAGAGATTATCTTTCTTAGATTGATTGACCTAGGACCCAGCTCTTTAGTACTATGATTGAGATCTCTTGATATCCCAGGGAATTTTCCTATGGACTGCTTTTTACTCCAATCTACGGCCAAGTCTTATCATTTCTACCTTCACATTATCTCGTTACATCTCCCTCTCTTCACTCACAAAACCAACTCGGTGCAGCTTTTTTTAAAAAAATTATCTCACACTTTGACTATTCTAATAGTCTCTTAGTTAGTCTCCCTGCCTTGCATCTCTCCCCACTCCAATTCATCTTGCACTCAATTGCCAAAATGGTTTCCCTCAAGCATAACTCTGCTCTTGTATCCCCTCTGTTGATAAACTTCAGTGGCTCTCTGTTACTTCAAGAATCAAATATATAATGCTCTGTTGGTATTTAACATCCTTCAAAATTATTCTATTTATCATTCCAGTTTTCTTATTCTTTACTCTCCTTCACATAATCTATGTTTTAGAAATACTGCCTTCCTTGCTGTCCCTCCCATGTACAATACTCTTTGTCTTTCAAACCCTGAATCTTTTCACTGGCATCTCTCCTACCTGGAGTGCTCTCCCTCCTCACTTCCATCTACTATCTTTGCTTCTTTCATAACTCAGTTCAAGACCCACCCTCTGCAAAAGGACTTTCTTGTTCCCTTCCACCTATAGATGATGCCTTCATTTTGAAATGTTACAAAATAATTATCATTACTTTTTTACTCCCACAGGGATAAGAAAAGTGTAAAGCAGACATGTCTGAGTTATAGTTTAACAATTGCCCAGAGGCTTTGCTGTTGCTCTGACCTGGAGTAAGAGTCTCATCATGTACCATTATGACTAGGCATTAGAAGGATCCTCACTGTATGGGAATAGAGAAAGCTGGAGCAGTTATTTTGCGGAGTGCATCTGCTATTATATTCAATACCCTTGTCCTCTCTTTGAAAACTGTATTCCTACAAACTAAGTAAACCTATTTTAAAAATGTATTTTATTCTCCACCCTCTCTACATATATCTTGTATGTGTGTATACATATGTGTGTGTGTTGACTTTGCTATTAGAATGTGACTTACTGAGGACTGTGACCCTGTTTTTCCCCCTTTCTCTGTCTCCCCAGCACTTAGCACAGTGTTTTGCTTGTGACAAGCATTTAACAAATGCTTGACTTATTGAACTTGCCAACTGCTTTTCCCTGAGAGATACTGAACATATTTTTATTATCTTTTTGTTTCTTATAAACAGATGATATATTTCATTTTTACTTTACTTGATTTTTTTCCATTTCCCCTTTCCCCTTTCAGTCACTCCTTAAAACAAAGATTTTTTTTTATAAGAAAGCAAAGGAGGAGAGAAAAAAATCAATGCATTAAAAAATCTGACATTACATTCACTGTAACATACATGGGCCCCAAACTTAGTAAAGAAAGAGGCATTGGGTATGTTTTCTCATATCTCTTCTTTGTGGAAAAACTTTTTAGGAAATTACTATTATTTGATAACATTTAGTTTTGACCTATGGTTGTTTACATTGTAGTGGTCATTGTTTACACTGATTTTCTGGATTGGATTATTTCACTTTGCAAATTTCATATGTCTTCCCATGTTTCTCTTTCTTCATCATTTCCATCATCTCTTATAATACAGTAATGTTCCATGACAGTGTAAGGGCAAGTAAAATAGGATCTTTTGCTGTTTTCATTTTAGTATAATCAAGAAGTATAATGACTCTATTTGAATGTGACTGAGGAGGATCTTTCCCACCCATTGTTGGACCTGGGAAGATTTGTAGCAAGGTCCACACTTTTTGACAATGAGACACTGGTTCTCAAGGGACATGATGCCTTCTGGCTCTAGAAAGTGTATAAAGACTCTGAGGTACAGTTTTATTTTGAGTCTTACTGACTGGAAGCGTTTGTTTGATCAGATGTGGACAGAACCCAGGATGAGGACAGAACCCAGATGTCGTGCTTCCATCTCTGGTAATATTGGTCAGACAGCTGTACCTGTTTGTTGAATTATGGTCAGGCAGAGGAAGCCATGTCTGTTGACTTTTTGATTTCTCTGTATTTCTTGAAGTTCAGGGTGCTAATTCCCCTAAACTAGGTGAACGATATATGTGCTTGATTAAAGGAATGATCCATGAGCTTGATTAAAGTGATGGTTAACCCCTCAAAAGTTCCCTTTCCTTTTATAAATATAGATCTAAGAACCTGTGATAGCAACCCCTATTGCCGCCCCGTGTATGTTGGGATGGTTATTGATACAGATAGTCATGTACTACAATTGATTCAGCTGTCATTTCCCAATGAAAAAGCTTCTGATTTGGTTCCAGGTAATTTTTACTGCAAAAAGTCTTCCTGCAAATACTCTGGTGTACACGGTACCTTTCTTTTTGTCACTGATCTCCTTGGGGTATCTGCCTAAGAGTAGATTCTGTGGGTCAAAGGATGTAGACATTATAGTCATCCTCTTTATATGATTCCAATGTGTTTTCCAGCATATTGGGCTAATTTGTAGCTCTACCAACAGTGCTTTATTATATTCATCTTCCAGGATACATGCAAATATCTTATCTTATGGGGTTGCAATTTACTTACATACATAACTTTATTTGATAAGATTTTATTCCTAACATAAAATTGGATAGCTATAGCAGATAGGTATAGTAAAATAGGTTTACACAAAATTATAAGATAATTAGAGAGCTGAGAAGCAAAGTGCTAATGTGAGGGAGTGGTATATATGTGAGGTGGGAGTGACTGAATGAAATAACTGGGGAAATCAAAGACAGTTTCATGGGGGAAGCAGCATTTGACTTGGATTTTAAAGAGTCACAAACAATTCAATAGATGAAGAGGGGCGAGAAGTTGTGGGAAGACCACAGCTTTCCTTTCCTCGGTCATAAAGATAATGTATTTGTCTGATCTGGCACAAGCAAAGGATATGTTTTACACATAGATTTACTTAATTTGTAGGAATACAGTTTTCAAAGAGAGGACAAGGGTATTGGGTATAATAACAGCTGAGGTCAGAAAAATAACTGCTCCAGCCTTCTCTGTCCCCAGGCAGTGAGGATCCTTCTAATTCCTAGTCATGATGGTACATGATGAGAATTTTACTCCAGATCAGAACAACAATGCCTCTTCGCAATTGCTAAAATACATATATAAAATAACTCAGGCATGTCTGTTTTACATTTTTTTATCCCTATGGGAGTAAGATATTAATGACAATTTTTTGTAACATTTTAAGACATGATAAAGTGGATGGGATTGGGGGTAGCAGCAGAGTCTGTCCAAAGTCCACTATGGTAGCGAGTTTTAGGCTCAGGGCACAATACGAGTAAAGGAGAAAGAAGACCACAGAGGGTTTTTTGCTAAACAAGTTGTAGTCTAAAGCAGAGTATATGGAGGACAGAGTTATAAAGAAAACTAAAAAGATAAGGTAGTATCAGTTTGTGAAAGACTTTGAATTCCAGGTAAAGGAGGTCATAGGGAACCATGGGAGATTTTTAGATGAAAGAATGGTATGAGTAGATCTTTAACATTCATTGAATGGACTTGTTTAATTCAATTTAAGAAACATTTATTGTGTCTATTATGTATAAGATACCATGAGATTATTTTTAGTACTTAATAAAGGATTTTAATTGATGACAAAATAGGTATGTCTTCAATAGGAAGCAAGATATCAGTGCTTAAACATTTTCTTGCCTCTCAGAAAAGACTGAGTTGCTCTCTGAGGATGCTGGGATTAAATTGGATATTTTTGAAAATACAGTACTGGGAACAGAAAGGAGAATTTTCTTTTCCCTAGCTTGATGCCCAACATGGCAGGAAGAATTGAGCAGACATTTTGTATATCACAGACTATTTCTCAATTTTTTTCTTCTAAAATGTCTTATTGATATTTCTCTCTTTCTTTCTCTGTTTCTTTCTCTCTCTGTTTCTTTCTTTCTTTCTCTCTTTCTCTGTTTCTTTCTCTCTCTGTTTCTTCCTTCCTTTCTTTCTCTTTCTTTCTTTCTTACTTTCTTTCTTTCTTTCTTTCTTTCTTTCTTTCTTTCTTTCTTTCTTTCTTTCTTTCTTTCTTTCTTTCTTTCTTTCCTTTTCCTTCCTTCCTTCCTTCCTTCCTTCCCTTCCTTCCTTCCTTCCTTCCTTCCTTCCTTCCTTCCTTCCTTCCTTCCTTCCTTCCTCTTTCTTCCTTCCTTCCTTTCTTTCTCTTTCTTTCTTTCCTTCTTTCTTTTCTTTCTTTCTTTCTTTTTCTTTCTTTTTTCTTTCCTTCCTTCCTTCCTTCCTTCCTTCCTTCCTTCCTTCCTTCTTTCTTTCTTTCTTTCTTTTCTTCCTTCCTTCCTTCCTTCCTTCCTTCCTTCCTTCCTTCCTTCCTTCCTTCCTTCCTTCCTTCCTTCCTCTTTCTTCCTCTTCCTTCCTTCCTTCCTTTCTTCTTTCTATTTCTTTCTTTCTTTCTTGTCTTTTCTTTCTTTCTTTCTTTCTTTCTTTCTTTCTTTCTTTCTTTCTTTCTTTCTTTCTTTCTTTCTTTCTTTCTCTCTCTCTCTCTTTCTTTCTTTCTTTCTTCCTTTCTTCTTTTCTTTCTTAAAATATAACTCACTCTCTATCCCAGAACCATTGCTTGTAATAAATCTTTGTTTCTTCTTCATTTTGAAGAGGACCAATGATATCATGGGGTGATGTCTTGACTTGTGCATGAATTGAACTGAAGTGAGGCAGAGTTGCACAGAGTCATTAGCTTCACTTTTCCAGAGTCGCCGAAGTCCAGTGGCAGGACAAAAGTCAACATGACTGGCAATGGCCTGGCACACAGTGGGTGATCTTGGAATCTTCAGTGTCCAACCAAACTCAAAAGGCCTAACAGTACTTGGTTTAGTTACCTTCTTGGCCGTTGGAAACATTTGTTTTCATATGCCTATTCCACTACGGGAAGTCTTCACATGGTTCGAGGTAGACGTCCCCCTGACTCATCAATGGGTTTGAGCTTTGTTAGTTATAGTCACTCTGGTTTGATGAGATGGTATTTCCCTGGGTGTGGTCACTGTGCATGTCACATGTGTATCTTGGAGCCACAGGTGAGAGTTGGGTGAAGGTGGATACCAAAGGTAGCTGAGCAGCCCTGAAAAAAGCTCAGCAAGCCCTCGCAGGAGAAGTCGTCCCTGAATACCTCATACATCTTTGTGTATAATAGTAATTGTAATGAATAGATAGAATTAATTGGCCATATCTGTAAATGTATGCCTTGTTCTGTATCTGTGGTTCACTACTTCTCTACCAAGAGGTCTTCTGACACAATGATTAGTTACTGCACTGATCATATTTCTAAGTCCTTCAATTTGATTTCCTTTACAATATTATCATCATTGAGTAAATTGCTCTGTTTCTGCTTATTTTACTCTGTATTAGTTTCTATAAATCTTTCCAAGCTCTCTGAATTTGTAATTTTTAAAAATTCCTTATGGTGTCAATCAGTCAGCAAAATATTTTTTAATGGTTTACTATATAAAATGAAACTGAGCTAAGCTGTGAGGGTAAAATAAGAACAACAAAAGCAAAAACACTGTCCCTACGCTCAAGAATCTTGTATTCTAATGGAGGAATTAACATACAAACAATTATGTACGTATGAGATCCGTATGGTGTAAATGTGAAGTACTCTCAGAAGAAAAGCACTAGCAATAGTGGGGACGAAGAAAGGATGCTTGCAGAAAGTGGGTCTGAGCAGTCTTGAAAGAAGCCAAGAAAGCCAGTAGGGAGAGGTAAAGTGGGAGAATACGCCAGGCATGAGAGATAGACAATGGGAGTACTCCATGTGAGCAAAATCAGGAAAGCTATGTAGCTAAATGTAGAGTACATGAAGGGGAATAAAATAGAAGAAGATTGGAGAGGTAGAAAAGCTCCAGCTTATGAAGGGCTCGAAAAAACAAACAGATTTTATAAATCTCCTCAAAGTAATAGAGAGCACTGGAATTTATTGAGTAGAGGCATGACATGGTCAGAACTGTGCTTTAAGAAAGTCACTTTGAAAGTGAAGGGGCTAGACTGGAGTAGGAGGGGATATGATGCTAATCAAGCTATTCCAATAGTCCAGGGTTCAGGTGATTGAGGGTCATCACCAGACAGGTAGTTATGTGAATGGTTTGAAAGGGGCATATACAAAAGATACTTTCAAGATAGATATGGCAAGATGAAGCAAGATTATGTGGAATGAATGCAAATAAGGAGAGGTGGATGACACCTAGATTCCAGTCTGGTTGAATGGGAGTAAGGTGGTTCTTTTGACAGTAATAATGAAGCTAGGAAGAGGAGAAGCATTAGGAGGAAAGATAATGAGTTCTTTTTGGGACATATTGAATTAGAGATTTCCAGTAGGCAGTTGGGATGTGAAACTGTTCTCCAGGAGAGCAATTGGAGCTGGGTATATAAATCTGAGAAGGACTTGCATAGAAATGATAATTGAACCATCAGGAGTTGACGAGATCATCAAATGAGATAGTATAGAGGGAGATGAAAAGAGAGCCTAGGACAGAGACCACAGAATCTCTAGTCACATAGCAAGTACTTAAATAATTTCTAGTTTACTTGACTTAACATCCACAGTTAATGGACATTACCTGGAGAAATGTGTAACAATACTCAATTCCCATTCACATGCCACACCTTTTTCAGTCACTTCTGAACCTATGGATACCCACTTGCCTTCCCATTTTTTGCTACTGAGATTGTGCTGCTATAAATATTTTTGTATGTATGAGAACTTCCTCTTTGGATTACCTTGGGGACCTGTCTAGAAGCAGTATTGATTTCATTTCCAAATTTTGCATATTATAAAATTATCAATAATCAAAGTCAGCAATCAAATGCCCAGGATATCTATAAACCTTCAACTCTTTATGTTCTATTAAAGGAAAACAATATAAACTTTAAAAGAATTATTAGATCATAATGAGGATTTGTCATCTTATGATTCGTAATTCAGAAGTACAAGCATTCCTCTTTCAATTTTGAGAGGAACTTGGATCAGAAGGAGAAACAAAGTCATGTCCTGGAATTCTTAAAAAGACATATGCAGTTTGACACTGACAGAGAGGAAAGAATGACTTTTTTTTTTTTGAGGTGATTGAGGTTGGGGTTGAGTGACTTGCCCAGGGTCACACAGCTAGTAAGCATCTGAGGTCAAATTTGAACTCAGGTCCTTCTGGATCTAAAGTCAATGTTCTACCCACTGTGCCACCTAGCTGACTTAAATAACTTTCATTAACTGAGTATCAACAGCATTGGGTCAACCTCCCTGTACTTACCGAGGGAGAAGTGGGTGGTGACTAGTATAAACTGGCTATCCACAACTTCAACAGCGATATCCATAACTATAGTGTTAGAATAATATGGAATGTGACTTCCTAAGTGCTTTTCTGCCTCTGTACTCAAAAAAAAACCTTGTTTTGGATTTTGCTTTTTGCCAGTTTTAATCAATGTAAATGCAGTTCTTATGGAACTTTTAAAAAATTGGCTGGTGAGTTCTGGCAAAGTAGTGGGATGAGAAGAAAAACTCAGAAGCTTAGTTGCTTCCCCCCACATCTCTTACCTAAATGGATTTCCATCCATGTTTCCAATTAACTAAAAAGAAGAAAAAAGCGAAACAGAGTATACAGCCAAGAAGCTTCAAAAGGCAGTGGACTTTTAGAAAAGGGAAGAGCAATTAGCAGAAAAAATCTTCAATACAATGAACAAATACTATGGATTTCAAAGATCCTGAAGAGGAAATTACTAGAAGAGGAAAAAACAAATTAGCCTCAACAATCACCCAAGAAATGAGGATAGACTGAATATAAGACATCAAGAGGATAATAAACAGTGCAAAAGATAGGAAGGAGAATCTGTTATCAGGAAGAAAAGCTCTCACCTTTGTAATAAGAGGTCTGTCATCAGAGGGGAAAAAGCAAGCAAAATAAATTGATAATCCATCAGTAAGCATTTATTAAGGGCTTACCATATGATAGGCATTGTACTTAATGTTGGAGGTGCAAAGAACATAATGAAATAGTCTCTGCTCGCATAGAGTTTATATTCTAGCATAGAAAGTACTTGCTGAAGGGCATAATGAAGATGATGATAAAGCTGAAATCAAGGTTTCAGCTGGTAATAAATGCGGAGATGACTGAGATTTTGAACCTTCTATAAGGACATGCTATGGGAAGAGGTTTTTACTGAATACTTCACCCCTCCAGCCAGAGAGACAGAAGCTATTGAAGTTTACTGAACTTTCTGGTGATGAGTTTATCCTGGCCCGGCCTGATGAAGATGATGATTTAGTTAAAACCAAGCAGAGTAGCTAGAGGCAAATGAGCATTCTAAAGGATCTGAGAATTTTGACTTAAACTCACCAGATCACATGGGGAGTTCAGTAGAGAGCTAATTGTTATAAATGAAAATTCAGCACCAAATTCTTTTTAAGGGAGATTATTTATTAATACTAATAATAAACTAATAGCTAATATTAGTTACTAATAATGAAACAAGGTACAAATGAACTCAATGGACTCCTTTGACCTTTACATTGAAAGGAAATAGTAAAGATTGAATACCAATATTACTTTCCATTCCATCTTTCTTGACTTCAAATATGGAATAATTTCAACATTATGATTCAGCGGTCAGGCTTTATGGTCTGAATAATGCTTCAGAGATCAGTGACTTCTTCAGGCTTCTAGGGCCATTGTATTTAAATAGAACGCTAGTTAAAAATTCTTCCTCACTGCAGGAAACCAGTTAAAGAGATTAGCAAAAGGTAATTCTAAAGGACCTTTAAAGATCGCATTGTACCCTATGAAGTCAAGTGGATTTTTTAAAAGTGGACTCTGATGTTATCACCAGGATATCACTGTCAGTGAGCAGAACTCCTGTTGCATTGTCACTTTCAGATTGTTCCTGCTCAGCTTCACGTAGAGCTCTCATTTTAGCATATCGAGCTAATCTGAATTGGAAAGAATTGAGCTGAAAACGAACAGTTAAGAAAGTTAATGATTTTAATTTTTAAAAAGATGAGCTGCAAGTATCATCAGGAAAATGTGCACGTTGTGAAGTACTTAAAGACACAACACAATTGTTGAGTTCTTTCAGCTTCAAAAAAAGAGTTTACAACTAAGGCTATAGAGGAGTCGCCTCAACTATTGAGTTGGTTGTTGTTTTCAGTGTGAGTATACAAACCTTGGAAATCAGCAGAATTGTAAATCAGGACTTGATTTATTGTTTTGTTAATTTTTTGGACGTAAAGTGATGGAGAAAATATTAATAATATGGATTAAATTTGAATGTGTCTTGTGGTTACATCCCCCCTCCCCCCACAATTTATCAGCACATCTCCATGTATAGTTTTTTTTTTAATTTACTAATTTTCATTTAATAACGTCACAGCCTTTAATCAAAAATTTTTTTAGAATGGTCTTTCTAAGACATTTGTAGATTTACACTGATACATCTTTATGTCCTTGCTTATGATAAATGTAATATTTTTAAGGTAGTTTGGAAGAAGAATGGAATTTTATTATTACTTATCCCCACTTTGTTTTTGTTAAGGTTACATGGAATGTCACAATGGACACACAGTGCTCATCAGACTCCTGTGGCTAGCTGTTGCCTCCAGGATCAAATAGAATATCCTTGCTGTCTTTTAGAGACTTTCATAACCTGGCCCTTCCTACCTTTCCAGTCTTGTTACAGTTTACTCCCCAATGATATACTCCATGAACCAATCACACTGGCCTCCTTGATATTCCTCAAATAGACACTTATCTCTTGACTCTGTCACTTTTTTTGCTGCTTTCCTCCATGCCTGGATTTCTCTCCCTCCTTGTCTCTACCTTCTGGCTTCCCTAGTTCTTTCAGGTCTTAGCTAGCCTTTCCTGATACCCTTAATGCTAGTTACTTCCATTTGAGTTTATATCCAGTTGATCTTGTATCTTGTTTGTACATAATTATTTACCTTTTGTCTTCCCTCTTAGACTCTGAGCTCCTTGAGTAGGGACTTTTGTTTTAAAGCCTGTCTTTGTAGCCCCAGTGCTTAGCACCATGCCTTTCATGTAACTATTTAATAAAAATTTGTTGACTTTTTTGGTTAATTGATAACTACCAGCAGATTTGAACCTGATTCTCTAAAAATTTTGCAATAAGGACTACCTTTAGTTAGGTTCTGAGGTGACCTATTTTCCTACAAATGGTATATACTCAGGGTCACTGACTTTAGTACTTCTTTATATGCGAACAAGATAAATAGATCTGAGAGTCACTGGCAAAGAGATAATAATGAAGTACCTAGGAACTGAGAAGGTCACAGGGCTAAGGGAGGAGGAGCAGGTCTTGACAAAGCCTTCAAGAACACTTGCAATTGAGAAGAGTGGATAGAGATGGTGAAGGTGATCTGTATGATGACCTAATGCTAGAAATTAGAAAATTCCTGGCAATATGTCTAGACATCTTGCTATTGGTGAAAAAAAATGATAATGAAATCATATGAAAATTTCCATTTGTTCAATTAATTTTTATAATAATGTAATGATGAAGAGGAAACATCCTTTTAGAATTGTTACTTTTCTTACACCAGCTTCCTTGTAAATGTTTGTCACAGTTAAATTTAATTTAAATGCAATTGGTAACAAATTAATGCTTAAGAACCTTGAAAAGACATATTTTTTAAAAAAAGACTTCTGGTTGTAATCTCATTTGTGCTGTTTAATCATTCTTAAAAATTACTTATTCAAATGCTGGTCTTTTCAACATATCACCAATACCAGTAGCAGCACTAATGATAGCCTAAAGGTGGACTCTGTTTATTAACAAACATCCTTAGACTAAAAGCACCAACATCCTGCTGTCAGGAGATAATGGTGTAGAAATAACTGCTGCTTTAAATATTTTTGCATATTTTTGTATATCTGGGAACTTTTGTATATTTTGTATATCTGGGAACTTGCCCTATTTTTGACTTTGGAGTATATGCCTAGTAGTGGTATCATGGGTCAAAGGCAAACTTTTCTATATTTGTTAGCTTCATATCTTTAAAATATCTGAAAGGTACTACAATAAGAAATAGGAGGCCAGGGCTATGAACCTAATTACTCTTTTTAAATTTTTAGAGTGCTTACTGGTTTGTTGTATACTTAACACTCCACAATGCTTGGCAACCCTTGCTTCAATAAGTTACATTTTTACGTGCCTTATAACTATTTTCAGAATCTCTCTCTAGTATAAAATCCATAGTGTATATGGTCGCCATTATATTCTGATTTATTTCAGCTCCTGGAATATCTTGCTTTATGTTAATTGGTTTGATCCAACCAATAAGGACCTATCTTAACCTGCATCCTGATCACAAAATATGGTGATAGCCTGTCAGTTGTGGCATGGTTAGGTGGAAAATCATTCATAATGTCATTAAGGATATTATTCAGAATCTCCACATGTCACTGTCATGTTGTTGTCTACATTAGGGGAAGCTAGGTGCTGAGTCTGGAGTCAGGAAGACTCTTCTGTGTCACCCTGGGCAATTCACTTAACTCAGTTTTCTCATCTGTAAAATGAATGGAGAAGGAAATGGCAAACCACTCCAGTATCTTTGCCAAGAAAATTCCAAATGGGATCCATGAAGAGTCAGACATGGCTGAAAAATGATGAATAAGTTGTCTACATTAAGCAAACTTTTTTCTTCTCAGCTCTCTAATGACCTTAGATAATTTTCTTTGCTCATTATACTATTTGACCATATGAAATAAAAAAAAAATTAAATGAGATAAAGGTTTGAGTAAGCAGACTTTTTGTCATTCCAAGTCACTTTGGTCTATGATGTATCTGTCATCTGTTGTTATCCCTGCTTTTATCCCAGAAGTTTATATAGCACTCAATGTTCTAGGACAATCTGATGCTCTGGACTCCATGCCTCAGATACCTTCTTGACCAGGAGCATCCCTCTGGGATCCTGGTCCCCTTTGCCCATTGCTGATGTCTTCCCAAGGCCTTTATTTTGGTAAGGGACCAGGTTGGCCATGCTTTGTTGCCCTCCTGGCTTTTCTTTGACTCTCTGACTTTGACACCATGTCCTAAAGTTTCCTTCCTTCCCCCAACCAACTCTTCCATTGGAATATGAACTCCTTGAGGGATGTCTTTTTTTCTGCTTGTATCTGTGTCCCCAGAGCTTAGCACAATCCCTGGCACATAGTAAGCATTTAAATGCTTGTTGCCTTGTGGCCTAGTAACAGTACAGTCTAACACTCCATGTTGTTTCTTCTGCTCTTCCAGGTTGCAACTCCTAAGAAGATGCCCCTCCCAGGTTAAGCTCATCACTTCTAATCTCACCCATGCAATTAGCTCAAACCTTGACTGACACCACATCCTTCATTGTTCTCTCCACTCTGATTGGAGGGCTGGAGAGTGGAATACTAAGCTTTTCCCAGCGTCTTCATTTAGAGGTAGCAGGATGTGGAGGACTGGCTGGAAATTGCAGAAAGGCAAATTTAGGAAAAACTTTCTAAGAATCAGAGATACCTCAAGTGACAACTAGATGGTATTGTGAATAGAGAAACTGTTGTGAAGCAAGGAAAACCTCAGTTCTAATGCAGCCTCAGATACTTGCTAGCTGTATGACCCTGGGCAAGTCACTTAACCTCTGTTTGTCTCAGTTTCCTCATCCATAAGATGGGGATAATAAGAATACCTACCTCCCAAGGCAGCTAGGTAGCACAGTGATTAGAGTGCTAGATCTGGAATGAGGAAGGTACAAATCTGGCCTCAGATACTTATTAGCTGTGTGACCATGCACAATTTATTTAACCCTGTTTGCCTCAGTTACTCATCTATAAAATGAGTTGGAGAAGGAAATGGCAAACCCTTCAGTATCTTTTCCAAGAAAACCCCAATTGGGATCATGAAGAACCAGACACAACTGAAAATGACTGAGCAACCACCACAGAAACACTTCCCAGGGTTGTTGAGAGGATCCAATAAAATAGTAACTGTAAAGTACTTAATACAGGGTATGGCACATGGTAAATACTATATAAATGTTAGCTACTATAAGTGCAGCGGGCCATCTTGAGAAGAAATAGATTCCTTGTCGCTTGAGGTCTTCAGGCCAAGGTTGGATGACTACTCTTCTAGTATCATGTAGAAGTGACTTCTGTTTATGGATGGGTTGGATCAGATGTTCTTGAAGTCTCTGTAATACTGTGATTGGTTGGTTTACATAGAGCATCTTCGGCCCTCCCCTTGCTCACCTCCAGCTACACTGTAGGTACTATGAGTAGAGTTATCTGTCATTTCCTTATCTCCAATGCCTGGCACGGTAGCTTACACATAGAAGAGGCCTAAAGATGTCCTGACACCCCAGAGATGCTGCTAGGACCCTGTTCAGATGGCTTCTGCCAGAGGTGCTCTGGCACCAGCTCCTGCAGGCCTGAGGGAGCTAAAGTTTAAATTTTCATTCTGAGCATTTGCACTTCCGAAATCAGCAAGCTACAGATCAGGGCTTGAATTATTGTTCTGTTGATTGTCTAGACTTAAGAAAGTGATGGAGAAAATGTTGGTAATACAGGTTAAATTTACAAGTGTGTCTTCCTCTCCCATCCCTCACTTCTATAGCTCTCTGTTTATGTTTACCAGGACGGATCTGACTTTCCTTATCTTTTTTGACTCTTGGAGGCTTGGGGAAAAGAGCGCTTAAAGACTATCACAATTAACTGCTAGGTTCCCTGGTTATAGATCTGATAACTGGGGAGTAATAGTAGTATAACCTGATAGGCTCAGAAATATAAAGATGATAAAAATAAAATGATCTTCCCCCTTACAGAGATGGGATACAATATGTGTGCAGATAAATAAGTACAAAATTTATATAAAACATAAAATAATTCAAAGAGGAAGAGAATGGTAGGAGTAATATCTGCTACTAGATTGGAAAGTCCTAGGCCACATATGCTAGTTTTCCCCTAGGAAATTCAAGGAAAATCTTTTTAAGCTTTAATTGGTCTAGGGGACTAAGGCATGAGCTGTTGATATAATTTCAGTTTCCCAAAGCGTAAAAGCTTGACAATCACTTCTCAGTCTCACAACTTCTATTGCTGTGTGAAAAATCAGCACATATTGGAGACCTAGCATGGAAAAGAGCTGAGTCCAAATGAAATAATGCAATATTTTTCCTTAGATATTCTTTCCATGCGACAGTAAAATAACCTTCTTTTCTTAAATGTTAAATGGTCTTCAGGTAACTTTTTTCATTCTAATTTCATGACTGAATAGCTGACCTGAGTCAAGCCTGGCCCAGAACAGATAGAAGGTTAAAACTTCAGATAGTGGAGGGGCAAAATGGGTATCTGGTAAGGCCTTCATGTAGGAAATTACATATGAGGGGTATCTTTTTCCCATGTACTAGACTTGTCAATTGAGAAAGATTTTTAAAAAGAGCAATAGGATGGCCTTTGAAGGACATTACTGATGGTGGTGGAATTAATCAAACAAAATCTCAAGTTGCTTTGCTGCTATTTAATTTTTAAGTTTCTTGTTTTACTTTGAAGTTTAGTATTTTCCCTCCCTGGTACCCACCTCCCCTCCAATTGTGTCCCTTTCTCTGCCTTTCAAGGAAAAGTGATGCAGTATTAGGGTCCAGGGTATTTAACATTTAGATCATTTAAATGATGGCCTTAGTAGTCTAACAAATATCCAGATATCTAACCACATGGTGATCTGGCTATTCTTTGCTGAATGAAGTGACTCTAAGTGCAATAAAACCTAATTTCACAGAAAACAGTTGAAATGAGAGTTTGTATTTTCTAAATGAGTAACAAATTTAGGGGGATTTTCTATGAGTAATTCCCCCTTAACTTTTCAAATTGAGAATATAGCAATAGAGACTGTATCATGGGTCAAAGTGGGCCAATTAGAAAGGGGCAAGGAACCAAAGAGCTAATCCTGTCAAAAGGTCTGAATTCCTTTCATCTCCATTTTACCTCTGACTAATTGTGATACTATAAGCAAACCATATAATAGCCTCATTAGAGGGCCCTTTTGAGAAGAGCAGGAGCAGAGAGCCATCTGGTGTCTAAGGTGCGTTCTGGTTCAAAAAGTTATGAGGCCAAAATTAATTCACAAAATGATGCCTAAGTTGAAATGACCCACTCATGGAAATGAAAATGACAAAAGGGAAATTTGCAGATAAAAAGTAAATGTAGGATGCAAATTGACTGCTAACTAGCTCTGGAAAGTGATGTTGCTTTTGCCCTAGTGTACCTCCTATTCAACTAAAAACTTGGTATGCTGTTGTTTGCTGTTTTTCAGTTGTGTCTGTGTGTCTTCACGACCCCATTTGGGGTTTCTTGACAAAGATACAGGTTTGTCATTTCCTCCTCCAGCTCATTTTATAGATGAGGAAACTGAGGCAAAGAGGGTTAAGTGACTTGCCCAGGGCCACACAGCCTGTATCTGAAGCCAGATTTGAACTCAAGGAGATGAATCTTCCTGATTCCAAGTCCAGCAATCTATATACTATGCCACTGAGATTCTCTTGGTATACCATCACCAGAACCTGGTATACTATCCTGGAAATACGTGAGGACAGGAATTCTGGGAGGCAATTGGCCTCATATGGGCACTTAACTGATGTTTAGATTAGAATTATATGGTCAATGCAGATAAAAAACCAAACAAACCTGGTTTGAGTAGAGAACAGTGTAGGTAAGAAAGAAAGAAAAGGATCTATAAAGAGGAAGTAGGAAGTGATATTATAGGTACAGGTCGAACTATAATTAGAATAATAGGATTTGGACATTACAGTAGAGCACCTTTGAAGGAATCGGTAATGGTGTGCTACTATTAAATTTTAGTTCATTCGAAAATGTATTCATTTATATAACCCTTATCTCAGAGGCTCCCTCCTAACATGAAGGCCTTTGGGGATTTCCTGGTTCTCTGATTGTTTGCCCCCATCCAAGTGGAACCTCAGATTTTTAAGATCTAACCCTCTCCAAAGGGCAGGTTGCCACAAACTTTTTTAACTCACACTCAGGCTCACAAGTCTTTAGAACATAGTTTTAGACTCAAAGAAGACTTGCATACAAGCCCATAAAGAGTCAAGAAACCCAATTACTTCAGTAAGTCAAGTTAAGACAAGACAACAAGCTTTTATTAAGTACTTACTATGTGCCAGACACTGTGCTAAGCACAGGGGATACAAAAAAAGGTAAAAGTTTGAACCTTGCTCTTAAGGAGTAATGGTTTAATAACAGGGGAGAGAACCTAAAAATAATTATGTATAACAAGATATACACAGAATGAATTGAGGATAATCTCAAAGAGAAGGCACTAAAATGAAGGAGGACTAAGAAAGGCTTTTTGTAGATGATAGGACTTCAGCAGACACTTGAAGGAAACCAGGAAATCTAAGAGGTAAAAGTGAAGAGGAGAGAGTTTTAGGAGTGTGGGACAGCCAATGAAGATGCCTGAAGTCAGAGATGAATTATGTATGAAGAAAAAACAGCAAAGTCAGTGTCACAGAATCAAAAAGTACGTGCATAGGAGTGAGGTGTAAGAATACTAGAAAGATAGAAAAGGGAAAGGTTTGAAGGGATGTAAAGCTAAACAGAGGATTTTAAATTTGATCCTGGAGGGAAAAATTAGCTACTGGAGTTTATTGAAAAGGAAGTGATATGGTTAAGACAATTTTATAGGAAGATCCGTTTGACAGTTGGACTAAGGATGGACTGGAGTAGGGAGAGATAAGTCAGAGACTCCAAATACCAGGCTATTGCAATTGTCTAGGTTTGAGGTGATGTGGGCCTTCATCAGAATTGTGGCATTGTCAAAGAAGAAAAGAGGGCATATGCAAAAGATATTGAGACGGTAGAAACATCAGCACTCAGCAGCAAATTATATATGGGAGGTGAAAATGAATGAAGAGATGACAACTAGGTAGTGAGCCTAGGCAACTGGGAGGATGGTGGTACTCTTTACAATAATAAGGGAGTTAGGAAGAGGAAAAGTTGTGTGTGTGTGTGTGTGTGTGTATAAGTTCAGGTTTTGACATATTAAGTTTTTAATTTCTAAAAGTCATCCAATGGGAAGTGCAGTAGGCAGTTAGAGATTTGAGAGTAGTAGTTAGGAAAAGTTAAGGATGGACAAATAGATCTGAGAATGATCAACATAGCATCAACATAAATGAATTCAATCTGATGAGCTCACCAAGTGAAATAGTGTTGAAGGAGAAGATAACCCTTCTCCTTCCACACTCTTAGGGGGACATACACTCTTAGCAGGTATAACCCAGAAGAAGATTCAGCAGAAAAGATTGAGAGGGAGCAGTTAGACAGGCAGGAGGAGAATGAGGAGAGAGCTGTGTCATTAAAACTTAGAGAGAAAAGACTATTAAGAAGAGAGTGACCCAGGATCAAAAGCTGCAGAAATGTCAAAAAGAATGAAGTCTGAGAAAAGGCTGTTAGATTTGGTAACATTGGAATGAACAACTTCAATTTTGATGAGGCCAAACTACAGAGAGTCAAGAAAAGAGTGAGAGGAAACAAAGTGGAGGCATCAGTTGTAGGTAGCCTTCTCAAGGAATTAAGCCACAAAAGAGAGAAGAGATATGGGAAGATAGCTAGAGGGGATGGATGAACACTAACACATCATTAGTAATTGTCTTCCAAATTTGGAGGGAACACATAAAACTATACTATTCAAGTCCTTATCTTATTATAGAAAAACATCTTACATACTCAGTCACAAAATGAATGCTTAAAATAAAATTAAGTCAGTTATGTTATAGCAATAAACTTATTCTCATTATAAGCCAGCATAGGAGTGATGAACTGTGAAAAAAAAACTGAGGGTGGAGAAAATTGAAGGTGTCTGAGGATGAAGAAAAGTGCATTTGCAAGTCAGAGGGAGAGGAGGGTTGACAACAGATTACTATCTGTTGTAAAAAATATTGAAAGGAATTTCAGAATTCATAACTTGAAAGAACACTTGTAGATGATAGCAAAATCAAGGGTATATCTCTGTATGTGATTATGATACAGTGGAGAAGTAGGGCATGGTAAATTACTAAACTGAGGAATTGGGAGTCGGGGTGGTTGAAGGAGTATCAATATGTATGCTGAAGTCCCCTAGTATGAGGGCAGGAGTTGAGGAGTGGATTGTGAGTCATTCATAGAACTCAGTGTCCTGGAGGTCAGTAGACAACAGTCACATGAATTTCAATTGGGCAATAAATGTAGATTAATTAAACTTCAAAGGAAAGGTTACTGACTCATGGTGGCAGAGGGATGGCCAGGAAGTGATAATGGGGATGGAGTACCAATTCCTCCACAAATGTCAGTGAGGTCATCCTATCCAAAGTACCCTGTATTTTTCCATTGTTCTGAGAGAGGCCCTAGTTACCTTAGAGTTTACTGCTACATTAGTATGCTGTGCTGTGTTGCTCTTTTGACAGAAGCTTTCTTCTAGTTACTACTACTCCCTGTTCATGATTCAGTCTTGTTGTGCCACCGTTTAGTATTTTGCCATGAAAGTGGCAGTAAATCTCAAGAATCAGTGTTCAGATTGTCTAAAAATCCAGCCTTTGTATAGACCTGTGATTGAATTGAGGTAGGAAACTCAATGGAGGACACTTACTCTACCAATGCAGCTAAGACAACAGTTCCTCACTGTAGCATCTTAGGAAAATTACTAGATTAACAAGGAAGTGAAGTGAGTTGCCCATGCCACATATGTAGCATATGTACAAAATAGTTTGAACCTAGGGTCTTTCCTAAGTTCAAGGCTGGCTGTTTATTTACTGGGCCGTGCTGTTTATATTCTACATATTTGTTCCATGGCCGATGAATTATGTGGGTAAAATTGTTAGCACTGGGTTGGGGATACAATTAAAGATGTGTAATGGGAAAGGCTCTTGTTTGGGTTAACTGTTTCTTGTAATCCTTGACATAATTGGACAGTTTCAGATACTTGCTGTTTCAGTCAAAAGGAAGGTCAAAGCAGGGCAGGGACTATAGTACAGACCGAGTCAGGGAAAAAATAGAGAAACTACAGGTATAATAGAGTTGCTTTAGTTTTCTTGGATACTCACAGTTTCTTTCCCCTTTGGAGATTATTAATAGTCCCTCAATTTTAAAAGAATTCCCAAATCACTGTCAGTCCAAGTAGAAATGATATGAATTAAAAGGGACAGGTAACAGATTCATAACACACAGAGAATTAATAAAGCAAGCAAAATTACAGTAGGATGAATGAGGAAATCCAAAGGAGCTATAGCTTTAGGGTTATCAACTCCTTTGGCACTGTCCCTAATCTATTCCTTCAGGTGTTTGCCAGGTGCCTCATGTGTGTCTCTCAAGCAATTGTGCAAGGATCAGGGCAGTTTGTAGAGATATTTCCTAGACCATCTCCAGGTTCCAGGTCACTTGTAGAAATTCTCTAGATAATACTGCTAAAACTTGCTAGTGATAAGACTTAGGATAATTTAGTAAAATCTGACAAAATTCAAAAAAAATTAGCCTTCAAGTAATTAGTTCATGTGGTGAAAAACAGTTCAGACCTTATAGAACTAACCTTATAAACACTGAGCTATAGGAAGAGCAGCAAACTAGGCTACTTAATAAGGCACCTTATACTTGCCTCCCATTATAGAAATTCAGAGGTGCTGGAGCTTTGAAACAACAGACTTCATTATGAAAGAAGTTAGTTTTATCTGCCATGATTAGAGAAATTTGTTATGAAGGGAAGGAGGGACATAATGATAAAAGCATCAAAACTTCCTCCAGGCCTAAGCCTAAGGGCACAGAATAATTTAACATAGCTGTAACAGGATAAAGTATCTTTCTTTCTGTTCACTTTCAGGTAAGTCTTAGTTAATTCTTTGGAATAGCCAATCATATAGCAAAGTGCCATATTATTCACAGGGTATCATAGTCAGTCTCAGGATAAACCAGGTGGGAAAATTTCCTGTTCAAAAAAGAAAATAATTCAATGGGGAACTGAGCCATGAGGACCCTAGCTTTTCCTCTGTAAGGTGGTCCCCTCAAGTTTCCCACCTGTAACAGTTCTTGGATCACATTTTCTTTGAGTAGCTCATGGAATTTCCTTCAAAAGGTAGATGCTGACATTGATAATTCAGATATATCTGAATTTAAAATTCAGAACAATAGAAAATTATAGTAAAGAGATTTTGCCTCAAATAGAAAGTTTAATCACAGTTTTTGGTTAGATACAGTTAATATTTTTCTCATATTGTTACTTTAACAGTTTACCTGGCTTTCAAAAAAAAAATCACTCAACATCCTTTTCTTTTTAAGAAATTCTTCTTGAGTTTAAACTCATCCTGGTATAAAAGGCAATCGTTAGAAATTAAAGTTACATCCTGGATATACACATGGACATGATTGTTCACTGGGAATACTCAAAACTAAAAGCAAGAGAGGTTGCTTTCTATAAGTTTCTAGAGCAAGAGGTATTATATATTAATTCCTAAGGCAAAAATAAAACTTTAAGATGATGTCTATCGAGACTAAGTTGGCTCAAGATGAAACTTCAAGATATACTACTTCAGACACAATTTTACAATTTTCATGATCACAAATCATCTCACATATCACTTCAATACTATAGGCAAACCTATAAGTCTCCCTCTCCACTCCACCTTGGTGGTATGTTTGTGATGGATAGAAAAGGGGATCCTAGTTTCTAATAAACCAATTCATTTTTTCAGAATTTCACATTTAGCAAGTTTGTTTTTTAATGAATCAATAATATTTTATGACTTTGGGACAGCTAGATGGCACAGTGGGAGAGCACGGACCATGAAGTCAAGAAGACCTGAGTTCAAATCTAGGGTCAGATATTTACTAACTGTGTGACCCTGGACAAGTCATTTAACCTTGATTACCTTAAAAAAAAAGGTTTTATGACTTTGCCCAAGAAGGTAATCCCAAGGAACCTGACAAATTTATTATTAAGGAGATTTTACAAGTTCATTTTTTAAGCTTTTCCTACGCAGTAATTATTATTTTCCCCTTTAAAGTATACCCAATTAAATACTTGATAGGTTTTGATGTTATAATAGTCTCTAATAGTTTAACAATTTTATAATATCCAGATCAAAAGGGAAGTTAATTTTCCAATGATACAATTTTATTATCTTCTTAACAACATTTCTTATACAATGGTTTCCCAAATTTCACATCACAAGAAAATTTAAAAATACAGTAATAATGTATACAATATTGTTGACTTAAAACATGAAACAAAAATTAATTCCAGTCAAATGACATAATTCAGTTGAATACATTTCCAAATTATCTTATATAGAAAATTACTTTATTCATTTTATCAGTTTTGGCATTTCATACTGATAGTATTCAAGATCAACGGAGTAATTTAATCCAATTATCTTTTAACAAAACTTAACTTGTAGTTTCTAAGCATATTGCCTTAATGCCAAATTTTAAATATTTTTTCCATTAAGTCTTGATTTACATAGAAAGGGTCAAAGATCATAATTATCCTAGTAGGAGGACACATCCTGCTTAAAATGAGACTAGAATAAATTAAATCACATTTGGCTTTATATGTACAAATAGTATCACACAGAATTTCAATTTTCGCGGATACCATTTACTGCCAGTACTTCACATTATATGGCTCACGACTTTCAGTCAGTTTACTGCCAAAGATTTAAAGTTTCAACACTGTATTATTAGCTCCCTCTTTAAGGATCCATGAAGATTTTCTAAAACATGGAAATTGAAAACATAACATCTCTTATATATAATGAAATGATAAATGTACATTGCTTATATAGCAACTAAAATACACCCTCCCAATGGTCCCTCAAGTACAAACTTTTGGTATGCCATCCTCAAATAATTCCATGCTGAGAGTATATTTCTATATTTTCCATATCTTAAAGAACAACAAGCATAGTTTCTCATATCCTTCTTATCTCAATGAGATAAAAACATCTCCTTCAACTTCTCTTTCCAAAACTCTGAACTTTTTACTTTCAAACCCTCCATTCACAGTCAGTATAATCAGACTACAATTTAAATTTTCTACCATTTTTCTCTTATCTCTACTTGTTTAAACTTTTTCTCTCCCTTTCTTTTATATCCCTCCAGTGGACTTTAAAGTCCTTCAAAATTGCATCTTTCTTATTTTCTTTTCACATTCTGGTCTGATACTTCTCTTCCTTTCTTCTACTTTCTCAGTTCTTTTAGTCTTTATTTCCCAATCATAACCCAGACTATCCGCAGAATTTATCTTACTCTTTTGCAAATTAGTACAAGTTTTAAATACACAATACCATATTGTATGAATTTCTCTTTTGCAAATTAGCACAAGTTTTAAATATACAATACTAATTAATTGCCATGTTCTTGGTTTCTTAAGAGCTTGCAAATGCATGGTCTAGTCCAATTTCTTTTAGGTGGCTTTGCCTGTAGATTACCTGAACATTTGCATCTGTTACATCATTCACAGAAGATAATTCAATGGTAGCATAAAACATTTTCCAAAAGTTAAATTTTATTTACTTTTTATGTTGTTTCCTGATTTAAACAAATATTTCTTTCTTCATGATCAAGAGGAGAGTTAACAATAAGCAGTTTTTAAGTATCAGATAAATTTAAACCAAAGAAGGCAAACCTAGTAAAAAACTTTTGCACCTCATTGATAATTCTTTTAAGCTAGCTTGAGTTTTTCTTTTTTCCTCTTTAGTCAGTGAAATCACTTTTTTCTCCTTGTACTAAAACAATAAAGCTGTCACTCTCCAGGGAGTGATACGAGGTCTAAATACTGTTTTCGTGTAACTTGGACAACTTTTTATTCTTATTTTTCCATAAAACAAATTTTGAATGATACCTCAAGACTTACTATGTAGTGCTCCATTTATAAAGACATTCAAACCACAGATTAGAATTTCATGAAGAACTTAAATTTCAGTCATGAATTTTGTCCCTAATTACTCTATGATGCAATAAATTTCTGCAGAATGAATTTTCTTTGAAAATTCCACAGAAAAGTTTTCATTCTTTATTCCCTTTTTGATTTGACTGTTCAGGTCACAGGAAGAAACATCTGTTAGATTTACCAAGAAACAAAATGTGTAAGACAGACACATAGAAGCACTTGCTAATAAAGTCTTTTCAATTAATTCAGAGAAACCATATTTTAACCCAGAACCAGACCAGAACAGACCAGCCTACCTGATTGATCATATTAGGGAGATTACTATTTGTGGATCAAAATAGAGTGGATAATTCTAAGCCTGACCTGGTTCAAGTAAAAATAATCACCCAATTCTCAGAACAGACAAGTGAGGGCTATCCTCAGTGAGTGAAACCAAGGGCATTCCTGGGTCAAACACCCTGGAATTCAATTCATATTCCTGCATGTCTGGGAATTCTACCACTGCTACCATTTACTAGGTACAATTGTCACTGTCGGAACAAATTGGAAACAGAACCAGAACCAGAAATTAATTTTGAGGTCACAGACATTATTAGCAGAATATGCTTAACTTTGGTCAGATTTGGAAATTAGATGCTTTTTAAAATAATATTTCAGTGCTTATTTCAATTTCTTCTCCACTCTTAGGGTCAGCCATAGAGCTAACATAACATTATTTGCTATCTGCAACTAGGGCCAGATGTTAGATGCCACTGTGTCCTCATTTGCGAAATCTCCTTTCATGAAACCATTTAAATAAATGACCAGTGTTAAGCATATTCTCCTAACAATGTCTGTGGCCTCAAAATTGATATTTTTTTTATGAGGTGGGGATCTTTTGCCTAGTTTGTGGATTAACTACATTCACAGAGTCAGTCTGGACTTTATCCCATTGGATGGGGCCAGGAAATTTGACTTTAGAGACAAGTGCTGAAATTGGTGTGGAGTTTTTTATCTGATGGCATGGTGCTATTTTTAATAGACTATTTAAAGACATCAAAATACCAGAAAAAACTGGGATTTGTGTAAATTTAACAGTTCCAGGACTAGGAGAAGCTTTAAAACTGAACTTGGTAATCTTAGATAATAGAAACTCTACTGTCACTGTCATAGACATTACCAGATCTTTTGAAAATAGATATTCTGCCTTTCAATCAGTCAGAGATGGAAAAATTTAGAAATATCAGATAGTTTATCAGCCTTTAGACCAGAAAGGTTATGAAGCAATACACTGATAGCAAAGACACTAGGAGGATAGGATCCAGTCATTGACATTGTGTATCTAAATTAAAGATCAGTTTGATGTATGCTTATAAAGAAGTTGATGGTATGATCTCTATCAACTGAAGCAGGACATGGCCATAGAGCATAAAACCAGAATTAGGCAATGTGCAGAATGAAATTTTGAGAAGAATATGATGAGAAGCCACTGCTTCCTAATAAACGTATATACAGTATTCTATGATGTTTCCTTGTGCTCTATTTTATGATTAATTTGTACATATGTACTCTTTATTCTCTTTGGATTTCATATGACATTCTTACTATTATTAAGTACTTTTTTATCCCTGTATATATACCATATGTAAATATACGATATCATCAAGATGCCTATAGGTCAGTTCATTTAAACATTAGTTGAGTTAGTTTGTGAGATTTTAAAAATATGTCTGGAAGTAGTTTTGGAAGGGACAAATGAAAGAAAGGTCCAAAATATGTGGTATTTTTCAGTAAAGTCAGACCTGGGTGTATGGTTTAAGGTAGCATGAAGGCACAAGGGGATTTGGAAGAGTAAGCTTAAAGATGAAGAAAAGGCATCTAGGAGGCACTGCTGACGTTGGCCCTGACTGGCCGGTACCAGAGAGACAGTCACTGTAGTCAAACGTTATAAATTCTTCAGTATCTTAGCATTTCATTTGAAGTCAGAAGTGATCTTTGCTTTTGACAATTTTTTTCCCATAAAATTTTGAAATTTAATTACTTTCCCTCCAAGTCCTTGAGATAAAATTCTTAGGCACTTCCTTTATAAGGAAAGATGACCCAAAGGAGAGAATGCTTGTGTTTTCTTCAGAGATGGTGAGCAAGGGCCATCTTTATTTCAGACCCATAGCACACAATGCTTGCTTATTGAATGGATGCTGAAGACATTAATGTTTTCCCCAAAGTATCAGCATTGTCTTCATTATTACCATCACCACCATCATCATCATCATCATCATCATCACCACCACCACCATCACCACCGCCATCATCTCTGTGGCCTATGCCCTTTCAAATGTTATAAATGAGTAGTCTCCCTTACTAAAGGAATGAGGGAGAAATGTTTGCTTTTCGGTTTTAAAAACTATAGAAGTCTAGGGCTCTCAAGAGGCATGCTAAAAATTTGACTATAGGAGAATAAGAAGCTAAGAAAGATTCAGATCAAGGCTGTATTTGCATTCCAAAATTATAGAGAAAAATAGCTTTGAAAAGACTTGGAAACTCTTATCAATGCAATGATAAAGGAGGATTTAAAGCAACAACCTTTTCTCAATGAGAGGAGACTACTGGAAAGAACGCAATAATTTAAAAAAAAACTTGTTACTTGAAAAATTTCAAAAAATATACCAAGGTAGTCACAAGAGAAGACATAGAAATAAATTATAAATTTTAAATTAGGAAAAATTTAAAGAGAATAAAGGCTTAAAAATGACTCAGAGCAAAATAGGAAGATAGACTATTTACTAAACACCATTTGCTTCAATAAATATCAAAAAGCAGAGGAAGAGAAAATCCAAGTCTTCCATAAGTTAGGCAAGTACTCTATGCCAAAATACACCAAGAGCATTCATTGATGAAAGTGGAATGGTAACAAATCAATGTGAAATGAAACAGATCTGTCAGTATTTCTAACTCTTTTTCTTACTAATGGTGACGAAACTACTTCCATCACATCAATATATAAGAGCTGGGATAAGACTTACAAAAATCTTTTATTAGTCATGTTCACAAGGCCCTATTATCTCCTTGGATGGAAACTTCTCTTGATGGCTTTAAATATATTATTTGGGAAAGATTGTTGATGAAACATTTTGTTGGAGTAAAATGGTTTGGGGTTGGACTCTTGTGTCTAATCTGTGGTAGTTTGTTGCTTGCCAGTGTTCAAGTTTCTAAAAGGAGAAGATAGTTGCTTTGCTTTGTCTTTGATGGTATAACAGAACTAAGATATGTTAGAAACAGGAGAGAAATAACATTCTATCTAAGTACTTATTAGTTGATGGAATAAATTACCATAATAAGTTCACAACCTTCTCTAGAGATCTTTAAGAATTGGATAACTATCCTTTGTCCTTCCATGGTTGACATTTAATTTTGCCTGGAGGATGAAGAAATGATGATATTTCTTTGATTTTATGGTATGCATTCATTACACATTTTATTTTTAAAAGTTTGGTGTGTTTTTGTGAGATTGTCTGCCTTGAAGGCCTCTTTCCAGTGCAACTTAAAGAACATCTGTGCCCAGCTACTCTGTGCATATGGAATTAAGTAAAGCTGCTTCAGGGCTAGCATAGAGTGAAATGTGATAGTCATCATTTTAACAAACTATTCAAGGTTCTGCCGCATAAAATAGCTCTGGAGGGGGAGTGACAATTAGGTCATCCCTCCCCTCCACCTTTTTCTTTTTGGCCTGTCACTTTCATGAGTTCAGGGTAATTCATTTAATTCTTTCCTGAAATGTCATTGTAGCATGTTGCTACAGAAAAATATTCAGTATCAGGCTATTCTGCTTTGGGTCCTGGCAAATGGGGGTTTAACCACTGAAATGGAAGGAATGACCAAATTAAAAGGTATTATAGGAAAATTTTGCTTGATAAACATGACCTGTTCACCAGGAAGATTTTTACTCATAGTATTAGACTCCAGAAAAATACACATTAACTGATATGAAACCTTAGGCCAACGTATCCTTTTAGCTGTCTTTTACAAGGCATTTAGTTAACTGGTTATAAGCTTTCCTTGATATATCCAAATATACAGTTGGAAATAAAAAGCATTAAATATTTTGTTTTTAATTGGCAGAGAACATAAAAATCAGAATTTCTTCTCAGTTTTTGGGTAGGTTCTAAAGCACCTGGAAAATGTTCTGCTTTACAATTCTCCCACAAGGTCTACCTCCCTAGTAATTGGAACTAATCTAAAGGGTGATGGGGGGACTCAGGAGGTAGTAAGTTTTCTGTCACAGGAGGGCTTTAAGCAAAGGCTGGATATATTTCTTAGATACATTGTGTAGCAAGATTCTTTGTTATATATGGTTTGAACTACACAAGCTCTTAGTTTCTTTCTAACTGAGATTCTTTGATTCTGTGAAAAGTTTCTTCTGGTACTCATTCTTGACTATTCTCCAGAGTTTGTGATATTTCTTCCTCTATGTGTGTTTCGGTGTATAGGTCAGTGATGGTGGGTGAAAGAAAATAATGGAAGTCAGGAAATGACAAGATAATAGGTACTAAGAATAATGGGAAAAATTCCCACTCTGTATTGCAGAGTATCTGGCATATTTTGTTTTGGGCAGGATCAGTTTACCAGCTAGGATTA
Source organism: Bettongia penicillata ogilbyi (assembly GCA_023548195.1). Taxonomy (NCBI): domain Eukaryota; kingdom Metazoa; phylum Chordata; class Mammalia; order Diprotodontia; family Potoroidae; genus Bettongia; species Bettongia penicillata. The sequence goes on along the minus strand of JAJHZJ010000367.1, from coordinate 4,588,311 downwards.
TGAAGTAAGCAAACCTTGCTTTTCACTTTCTTTCATCTTATCTTTTGGCATGCTTTCCTCTCTCCTAAAGAACTTGAGACATTCAAAATTGAAAGGAATCTTAGTGTCCAGTCAAAAAAAAGTCCTCTCTATGATGAGTCCATCAAAGGGTAATGTGGCCTTTGCTTGAAACAATTTATCAACCAATCAACAAACCCTTATTAAGTGCCTTCTTAGGTATAAATCACAAACAGAAATGACAACAAATCCCTACTCTCAAGGAGCCTATGTTGCACTGCCTGACACAGCCCATTCCACTTTTGGATAGCTCTAATTGTTGGGAAGCTTTTCCTTATATCAAACAAATCTCCTTTGCACCTTCCACCCATACCTCTCATTAGGTATAATAAATGTCTGTTTAATTGTTCATCTTCTCCTGTTAACAACATTGACCCTAGGAAGGATGTGTGGGTATGGATGTCTAACTCTGTCTTTCCAGCCAGTAGCTCTTAGGACTTTTAAGCAGTGGACAGCTCAAATGCCATCTCCCATAGGTGGCCGGTCCTTATCCCTTAACTGCTAGTATCTCTCCCCACACCCTAGCTCCACCCCCAGTTAAATCACCTTATATGCCTAAATAGCACAGTGATGAAGACTGGACTTGTGTATGAGGACTGGACTCATTGGTATAGAGATGTCCTAATTTAGGAAATTCCCTCTACAAATGCAGGTTGACACCTCCTCTGAAAACCATAGTTTTAGAGAGTTGTTTAGAGCAGAGAGATTAAATCAGGTAGGATTTGAACCCAGGTCTTCCTGGCTTAGAGGTCAGCTCTCTATATACAATACATACAGCTTCTCTTTCCTTGTATTTAACATATACATGTACATACATGTATACATATATATACACACAGAAATATACATATATAGATATATACATACAAATACAAATCTGGTCTTAGAAACTTACTAACTGTGTGACCTTCAGCAAGTCCCTTGACCCTGATTGCCTTCCCCCCAAAAGTTAAATTAAAAAAAGGCCTGGCCCATAATAGGAAAATAGATTTTATATCTAGAACTGAAAAAGATCTCAGAAGTCTTCCCATTCAAACCTTCATTTTACAGAGAAGGAAACTGAGGCCAAGGGAGGCTTAGTAACCTGTTTTAGGTCACACAGATAGTAAGTGTCAGAAGAAAAATTACAACCCAGGTTTTTGGAATGAAGGTCAGCATTCCTTTCTACTAGTCCAGTATTCTCTGTAATACATGCTGGTTGTTTGATTTTAGGAGGCTGGGCTAGCTGAACTCTAAAAACAGAAGAAATTTTTTAAATATTTAATGAGGGTTTTCATGCATATGAATATGGGAAACTTTAAGCTCCAAAAAAACCCCCCAACATATAAATGCATCAAAAGCAACTTTTATAAGTTGAAGATAAATTAACACAATGTTCCTGCTTTATAGCAAAATTGAATTTAATATGCAAATAAAAACAGAAATGATGAATTTGATTTTCCTTCTGTCATCATCTTCTGGTCAATTAATTTTCCAGATATCAGTAAATGAGCCCAGATCATGTAAATAAGTGCTGAAATTAGAATGAAAACTAAGAATTCCCAAATCCCAATTACTGTTCAACTATCTGATGGATTTTGTTCCAGAAGTCCTATTTCTGGATCTTGACTTGGCCACCTTTGAGGCCTAGGGCAAATCACTTTACCCCTATGGCCACAAGTTTCATAATTTGGAAAATGAGGGGGTTATAGTAGATCAAAGAAACTCAAAGTATGATCTAGGGATTCTCAAAGGTACATTCATAATACTAAGATGACTTAACTTATGATATTTTAAATGTCAATAGATGTAATTCACATAAGTAAAAGACCTTTTCTTAGGGGAGTCCTTAACAATTTTAAAGAGTGTAAAGGGGTCCTAAGATCAAAAAGTTTGAGGATCCTTCTAGCTGATAGATTGGTAGATAGGGTATTTATTAAGTTCTGGTAATACATATATCACAAAGTGAGATAGTCTCTACCCTCAAGGACCTTATATTTTAATAAGGAATGATAGCACTTAAAGGGGAGAAGGAAAGGTGAACAGTACTGGTTTGTTGGCATAGTTTAGAGATGGCTGAAAGTGTCTTAAGGCCTAGTTTTGGCCAAGAAAAGGTAAAAGTTCGCATTATCAGAGCCCCCCTAGATTTAGTGTTGAAAGGGAACTTAGAGGTTATCTAGTAGGAACATTTCATTTTATGGAAGAAGAAACTGAGACTTAGAGCAGTTAATGATTTCTAGAGGTCACAAAGAAAGTGGCAGCACCTTTCTATTTCACCAGCCACATAAACCTGTTCAGAAACTGGTCCAGGATGAGGCAGATTTAAACTGAAAGAATTAAATTTTGGTTGTGGAAATGGGGTTTACTATTATTAGGTAGGGGAAGTATTGATCATACATTGGGGCTTTTTTGGAGTCCTTGATTTACATAATATCACTCCTCTTCTATTCCATAGAAAACTGCCTGTTCACATCCTTCGACCAAAGTTACCCTGTGCCTTTCCCTGAATTTCAGACTGGTCCTGCTGAATTAGCCATCCAAAACCAATTTGTGTTTAATTGCTATGTGCAGCAGTGAATCCTTTGAACTATTTGAGTTATATCATGATTTTTTTTCCCTGTGATAAAAAGCTATCCAGTGGAAACAAACATGAAAATTTAAAGTTTTTACATTAAATACTTATATATATATGTATGTATACATGTATACATACATATATAGTATATATACATGTATACATACATATATATAAATTTACATACATACATACACATGTGTGTGTGTATGTGACAGGGTTCAGACCTGGTGCATTTGCCTCAGACTCTCCTCATTGATGGAGAGAATGTGGATGATCCTCTGTATTGGGTCTGAGTTGGCAGAAGCTTGAGAGAAGAGAGATTTTTTGCTTCTTGCTTTGAGAGTGGACACACGATTAGAGAACCTTTCCAGAGAGAAATTTGGAGAGAAAGAGAACAGACTTTGGAAGGCAGACATGTAGGGAAAAGCCAACTTCCAGCATGCCCCTGATTTCCAGCTTGATTCCCAAGAGACTTGGAGAATTTCCCCTTGACTGAGACTGAGAATTCTTGAATTTCTCGCAAGATCTCACCTACTCCAGCCCCTCACACAAGCATGCAGCTTTGAGTAATCATTCTTTCCAACAGTGAGGAAAATCTTACACAAATACATGAGACATAAAACTTGGATTACACATGGAAGAGAAAAAAAAACAATCTTTCCTCCCATTTGTGGTTTTATAGTTTATGACATTCAAATTAAGTCCATTTCCTTAATGAGATTACTGAATTATTTCTATGATCAAATATAGTGATCACAGTGCTATTAAAACCATTTATCTGGTACAGTATATTGATTATTGGGCTTAGAGTCTGGAATACATGAGCTCTTTCACTTACCAATTGTTTGACTTTGGCCAAGTCACTTAACTTCACTCTGAGTTTCTCCACTTTTAAAATGAAGATAATAATAGCACTTACCTGTAACATATGTTACATGAATATAGTAGATTTACTTTTACTTATAATTAGTAGATGAAAACATTAATTCGACAAAGAGTTCTTAGTGCATGAGCCCAATCTTTATTAACATGTGAACAATACCCTGTATCAGTAAATCAGCAAACTGTCTCAGAGGCACAAAACACCTGTCATATCAGACTTAAAACAAAGCTGCCTCTCTGCCTAGCCAGAGGCCATGTATCTCTCTCTGAAGTAGTCACTTGGCAAGTCTCTGGCAATCAGCACTGCCCTAAAGTCAACACAGGCTTCTTGAGTCTCCCATATGGGGAATATAGGCACTAGTGCTCATAGTCTAGACCTCTGATGGGTCTTTTATACTTTTAAATATGAATGTTTCTGAGCTGTCAACCACTATAATTAGGTTTGTAGTTTACTTCCTGAACTACTGATAAATTTGTTATTTGTGACATTTTTTCATTGGTGGTCTGTCTTATCAAGAGGGTCTTCATATGTTTATCAGTTATTTAGGAACACATACATGTTTACTACATCATACCACACAGGTAATTATCTTATTATTGAAAACAACTTACAGAAAAACTTTGTGGATCATTCAAAACAGCTCAAGTTCAAAATGGAGGCAAAATATAATAGAAATTCCCACATATTATCTTATTAAAGTAATAAAACTTTCTCTTACTATACTACCTCACAGGGTTATTGTGAGGATAAAATGAGATATTTGTAAAGGATTTAGCACAGTGCCTGACTCATGATAGGCACTTAACAAAGGCTTGTTGCCTTCTCCTCCCATTAATTCTTTGCATACCACATTTTTTTAAATTTTATTTTATCAAAAGCAAAATAACCTAAAAATCCCTATTCCATGATGGGGATCCATTCCATGATAGTATATGATAGTATGATCCATGATTCTACATGATAGTGTACGATCTGGCCTTTTAGGTAGGCAAAATATGCAGTTGTCTACATAGTGTATCTTAGAGGCTTCAGAAGGTTCACCAAGATTTCTGATTTCTGTATCCAATAAAGGCATTTCAGAATTTGAAATTCTCATATTGCTCACTATTTTGAATTAAAGTAGACTATATAAAGAATCTTAGCAAAATTGTCATGTATAGATATGAGACACCTTGTTGAATGATCCTCTTAGGCATTCATTTTATTCTTTCAAATCAAAGTCTTTTTTTTTTAAATTCTAAACAAGATATAAGAACAATGTTATCTTATATTATCCAGATCTTTCAGTCAATTACATGGCAATGAAAATGTAGTCTTCTTTGAGATACAAAAATCCTATCTGTCCCTAACTAATACCCTAATCAAGGATGAACTCCATTTGAGAAAATCCTCTCTATTTAAAGCAGACCAGCATCAACTCTGCAACTCAGAAAACTGTGTCCCAGACATCAAGAAGTTCAGTGATTACCCTAAACCAGAGGTTCCCAAGTTACTCAGTGTACCCTGAAAATCTACTTTCTTTAACCCTTTACCTTTTTTCCTTTTGAAATTTGTGTCATTATTGATTAGAGAGATGCAAATCAAAACAACTCTGAGGTACCACATCACACCTATCAGATTGGCTAATATGACAAAACAGGAAGATGATAAATGTTGGAGAAGATGTGGCAGAGTTGAAACACTAATTCATTGTTGGTGGAGCTGTGAGCTGATTCAATCATTCTGGAGAGCAATTTGGAACTATGCCCAAAGGGCTACAAAAATGTAGGACTGTATCCCAAAGAGATCATAAAAATAGGACAAAGTCCCACATGCACAAAAATATTTATAGCAGCTCTTTTTGTTGTGGCCAAGAACTAGAAATCGATAGAATGCCCATCAATTGGTGAAAGACTGAACAAGTTGTGGTATTCAAATGTAATGGAATAGTATTGTGCTATAAGAAATGACGAACAGTCGGACTTCAGAAAAAACTGAAAAGACTTATATGAACTGATACTGAGTGAAATGAGCAGAACCAGGAGAACATTATACACAATAACAGTCACAGTCTGTGAGGACTGTTTCTGATAGACTAAATTCTTCCAACAGTGTAAGGACAGGAAATATCCCCAAAGGACTCGAGGCAAAATACCATCCACACCCAGAGAAATAATTATGGAATTGGAATGCAGAATGAAGCAGACTATTTTCTCTTGTGCTATGTTATTTTTTTCTCATGGTTTCTCCCATTCATTTTAATTCTTCTATGCAATATGACTTATGTGAAAAGGTGTTTAATAAGAATATATCTGTAGAACCCATATAAGATTGCACGTATTCTTGAGGAGGAGGGAATAGGAAGGGGGTTTGGAAAGGGAAGGGGGAGAAAATTTAAGACTTATGGAAGCGAGTGTTGAAAACTGAAAACAAACGAAGTAATTAAATTAAAAATATAACTAAAAAGGAATTTGCATCATTTAAAAAACATAAAATGTATATTTAAAAAAGATGCATCTTAAATTTAATAATGTATTGTAAATTTGTGGGATTTTTTACCTGCATTGAAATTTTGATGACCCAATATTGTGTCATGTAACCATAAATCATTACAGGCACATAATCCCAACAATGCTTGACATACCTGCCAATGACTGTTTATTAAGGCCTGTCTACAGCCTTAACCACTGATCTCTTATAACTTGCTTTTTGTGTGTTTATTTGGAAAATAATGTATTTACTACAAGTTTAACTCTATTACACAATAGATGAAACATGTATGTTTTTTTCAAAATTTTCTTCTTTTCTTTCCTTATGCTTCCACCACTCCCTTATTTTTATTCAGCTTTGGGAACCTGTACTTAAACCCACACAGCCAGTGTATGTCAGGCACACTTGAACAGAAGTCTTCCTGGCTAGGAGAACAACTCTCTGTCCATTACTTAACACTGTCTATGCATTCTTATAAAGTTTTTAGAAATTTGCTTAGCTCTCTTGTGATGCAGATTCCAACTAACACCATCCGTTCAAATACATAGAAAAGCCCTTAAAATTTTTTTTGTCCTTTGAAATTGTTTTTCCTTTTAAGGAATCTAGCCTCCTAATTTGTGTGGGGATAGAAAATACTTCTCAATTCTTGTCAAATACCTGGCTGATATTTTGCATCCTTTCAAAAACTTATGGGGACTTTACTTTGCAAAACTGAAAAGATACTGTGTGAACCTATTGTGACAAAATTCTTTTCAATTCCCATCATGTTCCAGGTTGCCACAAAAATCAACTTCACACAAGACTAAAAGTGTCAGGTGGAGTTGATGAACCTTTCTCTTCTTTGTTCTATATCACTGCCTTTCTCACACACATAAAAGTAAAATAAAAGTCATTGCTCTCCTCATAAAGCATCTGATAAATTCTTAATGTGCTTTGCTGGCCATTCCATCTCTAACAAAATGAAAGAATTAAAAGGGGGAACTCCTTATCCTTACCAATGAACAGGAACTGGTTCATGAAATGGAATTAATGGGAGACACGGGAAGAAGTAACCATAACATCTTAGAACTTGTGAAAACCAAGAAAGAAACACTAGGTATAGTCAAACATATACTCTAGGCTTTAAAAAAATGGACTTTAACCAGTAAAGAGAAAGGAGTTAGCATAATCTTTTTATCTTTCTTAAAAAAAACTTTTTTGGTGAGCTTTTGTTTTTGTTTCACTATTTCACTTACATTTTCCACTATATCATTCCTACTCCCTCTCAGAGAACCATATCTTATAGCAAAGACTTTTAAAAAGAGAGGAAAAAGTTCTTTAAAATTAATCAATACATTGAAAAAGTCTGACATCATAAGTAGTCTTCTATACCCATGGGCTTCCTTTTTTTTTAAAGAAGTTGGGGGAGGTGTCATGTTTGGAACTGAGTTTGGTTATTATGATTTTGCAGCATTCAACTTAATTGTTTTGCTTTTTCATTTATATTGTATTCTTAGTGCAAATTGTTTTTCCTGATTCTGCTAATTTCAATTTGCATCAGTTCTCACATATCTTTCCATGCTTCTTTCTAATCACCAGGTTCATTGTATAGCACAATAATGTTTCATAGTATTAATGTACCACTATTTTTTTTAGCCCTTTTTAAATGCTTCTATAAAGATTTTGGTGTTCAAGGAGCCATGACCTATATTTTGAAAAGGAAACGCTGTCTCTGATAAAGCAATAAAAATGAATCTGATGAGGAATAATGAGGCCATTGTGGCCACATGGGGATGTCTTTGATGTTTTTAGGTTTAAAATTCATGGAGGACTTGACCAATCTTGAGCATTTCCCCAGGGGCACATTCAGGATGTTAAGGGGACTGAGAACTATGTCATTAGAAGGAAGGCTGAAGTGCCTTGGAATATTTGGTCTGGTAAACAGAAGACTTAGATGAGAAATTATTAGAACTGTCTTTAAACATACCAAAGTCAGCTGTGTCAAAGGAAGATTAGATTTAGACTATGTAGTTTTTCAAGGTAGAACAACAACCCCTGAATTAAAGTTGTCTTAGACAAGTGGATAGCAACTCAAAAGGAAGATCTTCTCACACCCCTTCCTTTCAACAGAAAGGGCCTGGATCCACCACCCAGATGAAGTGGATATGTCTCTGTCTGGAATATCCACAAGCATTCCAAAAATTTAGGCTTCCGGGTTCAAAACATGGATCCCTATGAAATCAAGGGACCTCCCTTACCCCACAAGCATGTGCTTCCCCCACCCCGCCAGAGTCATATATAGTTCCCATGACTACAAGTATTGCTCATGAACACAACTCCAGCAAGTAAAGAGGCTAAGACTTGCTCCCATCTAGGGCCCCTTTGTCTGCACCATCTTGCTTTTCACCTGAGCAGCTCTTACTGTTAATAAGCATTTATTTTCTCTCCCTTCCACCTCTCCCCACAAATGTCTTTCAAAGTTGTTTGTCTTTACCCTGCTATATATAAATTTTTCTCCTAGTTCTATTCCTTCCACAATTAATTACTTCAGGTAAGTCTCCTTAGGTTTCTTAGAAACTATCCCTTTCATCTTTTCTAATGGCACAATAAAGTGTCCCATTTTATTCATATAACATTATTTGTTTAGTCATTCCCCAATTGATGGGCCCTTCATTTATTTCCAATTCTTTGGAACAATAAAAAGGGCTGCCCCAAATATTTTTGTACATGTGAATCCTTTTCATTGTTCTTTGATCTCTTTGTGATATGGATGATTCATGATTCATAGCCTCCTTTCATCAACCCTACTAGCTCTCTCCCTTATGATTTTGCTTCCAGCATTTCTATGTTCTGTAGATTCTTTTAGAACTCAGTTTTTTTCCCCACTGTCTTCAGTTTGACCACATCTTAGAAAAGGGTACTCAACAGCTTACACAGGAGACTAATGTCACATGCAAACCCCTCTGTGGAACCTTATTTTATTGCTCAAAACTGCCTTATGAGTCAGTGCATTCAATTTTTGGAAGCCTTGCATTATAGTTTTTTATAATTAAATTTTCTTGTTTGTTTACTTATATATGTATTTGTAATTGCTCTGTACTGAAACATTCCCTGCAATTCCTATCTTCATGCTCAAAGGGTCTTTCGGAGGATTATGGGAAGGTTCTCTTCACGCAATATTCAAATAAGTCACTATTTTAACTTCCATTATGACTCATTGTGATTCGGTCCTCTCAAACCAGTGCTGTTGTTTTTTAATTTTCTGATACATCCTCTATCCCCCAGTGCCTGTGTAATGTTTTTATTCAGTGGCTGAAAGCATTATATTCCTCCACAGATTGATTGCTTAGATTGACTAATCTTGATGAAGTTTGAGGGTGCTGAGGGAACTTCATGCTTTCCTCTCATTTCCCTTACTGTTCCCTATCTTTCTGTAGGGAAGCTGGGTCAGGCTACTCAAATCCCATGAAGGCTTTTTCAGGAAAGATCTCCAAAGTGGAAGGAGGAAGATTGGAGTCAGATGCTTCCGGTACAAGACCTTGCCCTAAGGGAGAATTCATGGTCTCCATTTATTCCATACAAATAAAATTACTCTCACATGGAATCTCTATGATGCAGTGAGGTGTCCATCGATGTAAATCTTGAAATAGTCTGTTTAATGATTTATCAGAGATAGGGAGGATGCACATCCCATTTGGAATGATTAGATTAGATAACCTTAAAAATTTCTTCAGACTATATGAGACCCAATTTTTTGACAATTTCTATCTGATCTGTCTGTAATCTTGGAGCAAGTCCTACTTTCAGATATTAGAATCAAGATAAAAATTCACAGATTAAAAAAAAAAACATTTGTTAATGTTACCACAGTATTCTCTTTTTCTTTTCAATTTCAATTGCTTTATGGTACATTGGTAGTGATAATATTTAATATAAATTTTGGACTTTAATAAGGGCCAAAGCTTGAATTAAGAAGAGTCTGGACCTAATGGTCTCCCTTATTAAGTAAACTCTGAAAAAGTCTTTTGTCAGAAAAGCAAATAAGGTTGATTTAGTAACTTCCTTAGGAGACCCTTCTCCTGGCATCTTAGTGATAAGGAAAAAACACAGATGTCCCGAGTTGTAATTTTAGTTGAAACTTTGTTTACCCTTTCCTGTGTCAGTTATTTCGAGTACCTGTTTAGGACAGGAAGCCTGGTGGGATTTTCTCATCATATCTCACAGAGACATATGTTTACACAGCCTGGAATCGCAAGACCCAACCGACACTACTTTGTAGTCTTACTAAATTGTCTTACTAAATTTATGATTTGTTCAAGTAAGAGAGTTCCTTCCTCATAGCAGAATGTATATAAGCCAGAAGATTTCTGTACTGAGTAGTCAGAACATTTTTCTGGCTCCATAATGCGTTGTTACCATTTTCTTTAATAGGGAATTGATTAATTAATTAATTTAATCATAAAATGTATGCATTTAGCCTGTTGCCATTTCTTTAACCAAGTTTTTAGGTCAACAATAGAATAGACACTAGAATTACTCTTGAGAAGCCACATTAGCACTACTAGCGGACTATTTCTTCCTTCAGGGCATTAGGAGTTAATTCTGAGAGTAAGGGAATTGTTTTTTGTTTCATTGATCACAAACCTCCATCTGAATGCTCTCTCCAAAGACTATAAATTTATTTGAATTTGCTAGTGAGACAGTCAACTTTTACTAAAAGATGGTATGGCAAGAACATGTGGTACAAAATATTTTCCTCAAAAACCTAGAACACATTCTTCTACAAGCAGAGGAGACTAGGATGTAGTTTAGAGAGAAGATAAGGCAAATGGATGACTCAGAGCTCTTTATTTTGAATGTGTTAATAAAATTTCTGGAATAAGTTGAATGTTATTTAATTAAATGACAGTTTTAATCCAGTAACATGTAGCAGCTAAAAATTTTTTACTCAAGTATATAAAACTAGTGGTTTTCTTTTTTCAAAAAAAAAGCAACATATTGGCTAAATGATAGAAATGACCACAGAAGATAAAATGGACAATTTTGATTATACATAGTTATAAAGCTTCTGCACAAACAAATCTATTACAATTAAAATTATAAGGAAAACAGGAAATGAGACTCTGCAGTAGTTTTTTTTTTTCTGATAAAGGTCTCATATCCAAGATATATAAGGAACTGATTCAAATTTATAGGACTAAGAACCATTTCCCAATGAATAGTCAAAGACATAAACAGGAAATTTTTATTGGAAGAAATCTAAACTCTCAACAACTATATGAAAAAATGTTTCAAATTACTAATAGAAAAATGCACATTAAGACAACTATGAATTTCCTCTCTGTACAGATCGGGTTGGCAAAGGTGACAACAGATGACCAATATTCTAAATCTTGGAGAATTGGTGGAGTTGTGAATTAGTTTAGTAATTCTGGAAAGTAATTTGGAATTGTGCCCCCCAAATCACCAAACTTCAAGCCAATAAAACTATTGCTAGACTTATACCCCACAAAGGCCAACGAGAATGGAAAAGAACCCATATGTACAAAAGTATTTATATAAGCTGTTTTTTGGTGGCCAAAACTCTAGAAATTAAGGGGGTATCCATCTATTTGGGGATGAGAAAACAAATTATAGTTTGTGCTTAATAGGAGTTCTTTTTTTTTCTGGACTATGTGTATTTGTATAGATTTCTTTTTCATTTTTGATTGTCCAATTGAGGGGACAGTGGCGGTGGTGAAATAATAAATGCTTTTAAAAAATACTTTAAAAAAATAAAATCCACAAGCTATACTCCTTTCAAATGGCATAATAAGGTTTGCCTAAGAACTCAGAACTTTTGGGTAGCTACCAAACAAATCTGAAGGGAGAAGGTGGGCAGGTTGTTGTGATTTATTTGTTCTTACTTTATATGAAGTTGAATGATGACTGAAACCTTTTCTAGCTCGATTGCTCCTTTGCTCCTTGACTTCTCTTCTCCCAAGGATCAGCCTCTGTCCTGACTTGAAACTATTGCTTTATAAAAGTCCTATTGATGATCTTTTAAAAAAATTACTATTTCTTCTCACGACAATTTTGCTTCTAATAGATCTCTCTACCACTCACAGTGTATGCCTTTCTCCATACTTCCATTAAAATCACCTTTCTCATAAGAAGTGTGTGTGTGTTTGGGGGAGGGGAGAAAGAATGTAGGGGGCCTATTCTACCATCATTCCTCTGATTTTGCACTATATTGATTAGAGTTTTGAAGTCTTTCAGTATTGTTTTCTTCCGTACCTCCCTGCCCTAAGTTGTTCTCCTGGTTTTTCTTGCTTCGCTCACTGAGTTCTACATCAATTCAAACAAACCTTTCCAAGTTGCTCTGATTTCTTTTTATCTGTTGTTTCTTATGGCATAATAAGTTCATTAGATTCATATACCATTCAGTGATTCCTCATTCATGAGCAATTCTTTCCAATTCTTTGCATAGATATGGATACAAATATGTGCATGTATAGGATCTTTTTCCTTTTTTGACCTTCTTAGAGTATATATCTGTTGACCTCCTTAGAGTACATACATGGTAGTGAAATCACTGTGTTGAAAGGTATGTGCAATTGAAGGAATTTTCTAGCAGAATTTCAAATTGTTTTACAGAATGATTGGGTCAAATCACAGCTTTACCAGAGTACAATAGTGTTCCAGTTTTCCCAAAGTCTCTTCAACATTTATTAATTTGGTCTTGTCCTATATTCCAATTTGTTAGATGTGAAGTGAATTCTCTGAGATACGTTGATTTAATATTTTTTATTTTAGTGATTTGGAGCATTTTTTAGGATTAACTCAAGTTCCTCAAAGAGACCATGTAGATAAATTAACTCCCATAGGTTAGCCCCTAAGTATACCTTTTGCACTACTAGAAAGTATAGAGGTGTGAATTACTAGTCCCTATATTCTCAATATAAGCATTTCCTAAATAAGGCAGATGATGTCTTTGCCACATACAACTTCCTTTCCCCAACCCTGAAAGCTCTTCAGGAATTTTTTGTATCCCATAGTATCCCTCTCAGGACTTTGATGACACTTCTGACCTGAAGGAAAACTAGTAGCAACAAATTTAAAAATATAATTCTTGGGGACACAATACAAATGTACACAAATACAAACTACAGAATGAACAATTCTCTCCTGAGAAAGTAGTAACTGGGAGAATAACAAGATAGCTTAGGAGAGATATAAAATCAGCTCCATTTCCCCCAATATAGAACTATATACCCTCCTTATGACGACAGCTAAGAGTTAGAAATAATCAGAGTGCAGGGCAGAAAAAGAGCACTAAATTTGGAGTTAGAACACTTGGATGTGAATCCTGGCTCTGCAAATTGATATCTATGTGACCTCCATTATCTGTAAAATAAAGGGGTTTAACTAGATGACCTCTAAGATTCTGGTACTTCTCATCTCTTGACATTGAAGGTTTTGGGGATTATTTTTCAAAGTTATCGAATATTTTCTGCAGTATGGAAAGACAGGAAGCAAATGCAAACATCAGTTGTTAGTCTATTCTCTTTCATTTTGTTTTGTTTTTAATAACTTTTTAAAATGAACAAGTCCTATTTTCTTTTCTCCCATGTTCTTCCTTCTATACCTATTTGATCCTCTTGCTCCCCCAAAATCTCCCAGTATATTCATTTAGTTGAAGTATTCTTACCCTTATTTTATAAAGAAATGAGAGCATTGAAGTTTATGGAATTTTGCATAGTCACATAGCAAGTCGCAGAATGACATCTAGAAATCAGGCCTCCCATTTCAAACCTCAGATAGAAAGTGGGATGGGAAGAGAATATGATGAGGTAGGGCGTGATGATTCCCCCTTAGACCCTAATGATTGTACTGGGGCTTCTTAGGAAGGAAAAAGAGGTATCTTTTTCACTAACTCTTCTTCCTCCCTCTTAATCCTTTTTTTCTCCCACCGCCCCACACCTGACCAGTGGCAGTATTTCTGTAACCACCTACTCTTCAGTTAAATTGATTTTATTTTCATTTTTTTTACTTAAATATACTTGAACTTCAAATTATTTTCCTATAATTTATTTTCTTTCACAGAATCCACCAGAATGAAGACACACTTTTGTCTCTCTTCTTTATTTTTTCTTCATGTGGGGCTTAAAATGTTCAGTTATCTTCTCTCTTTGTGCCATTCTTTTTGGTTAATGTTGCCTGGTGGAAACACCACACTTTAAAATCAACTTCATACATTCTTCAGGTCTTTATTGTACTTTGATTTTTACTTCAACTTATCATCTAACATGTTCCTTGATTTTGTTTCATCTGGAAAGTAAATGTTCATATCCTCTGCATATGCATTTTTCATTATTTGTTCCCTTGAGGCACAAATAACTTCATCTAACCTTGCTTTCACCTGTAACTAGGTTTATGTTTCATTTTTATTTGATTTTTCTTTCCATTCTGTTATATCAACAGAAAAAGCTTGAAATGTTTTATTTAGGATCACTCTGCTGGAGGAGCAATGTAAGCACTTCATCTCCTGCTATAGCTTCCAGAGCCCCAAGAGGACCATGTCATTCTGAAAGTACTCTCAACAACTCTCTGAGTTGGTTATGGCAATACCTTATTATTACTAAAATTTCAAAATCTATTGGTTTGTATGAAGAAGAGAACAGTTGTAACCACTTCTGTAGTCCTGGCATGTAGCAATCCAGTGATTTCATATTGATGAGTTTTAAATTCAACCTAGTACTTCTATAAATTAGCTATTTGCACAGAAATACTAAAAAAAATTGTGTATATTTTAGGCAGTGGAATCATTCAGAGTGTAAAATTTAAATAGAAGAATGGATATTTAAAGTAAGTAAAAATTATTTTCATCCCAAAGACCCTTAAACATTATTCCTTGATAAATACCACCCAAAACTTTCACCCAGGCATAAACTTGAAGAATTTAGTCATAGAGGTTTAGAGCCTGGAGAACATTAAAATACTTTTCAAACTCATTTGTCCACAGAATGCTCTTAGACTTGAAATAATATTGATGGAATTCATTATTGCTGTTCCTGGGAGATTGGAGTAAAAGGGCAGCGTTGAACAATGGAAAGAGTCTTAGATTTAGAATTAGAGAGTCAGGGCTAGGGAACCTGTGGCCTCAAGGCCACATGTGGTCCTCTAGGTCCTCAAGTTCAGCCCTTTGACTGAATCTAAACTTCACCGTACAAATCCCCTTAATAAAAGAATTTGTTCTGTATAAGTTGGACTCAGACAAAAGGCCTCACTCAAGGACCTAGAAGGCCACATGTGACCTTGAGGCTGCAGGTTGTTCATCTTTAGCCTGGGTTTTAATCGAGCTTTTCTGAGTAATACCTATATCACTTTAGGTGGGACCTCAGTTTCATCTTCCATAAAATAAAGGGTCCCTTTTAGATCCATGATATAGATTTCAATTGTTAGACTGATCCTTAAATGTTTCAAGAAAGATAAAATATGATCCTGTATTTATGAAGAAAGAAGGGCTTTTCTGGAAAGCTGACTTAATACAGAGGAAATATTTCAACTATTAGTATGTACGTTCAGCTGTGTTCTGTTTTTGTGGAAAAGAGATGCTTTATCAGTCTACGGTAGTTTGTGGGAAGTGTGACCAGGAAGTGGCCAGAGATGGCTGTCACTTGTTTGTTCCCCCTTCTTCTATATGGATATTCTGGTTTGTCAGTAGATGAGAAAGCAGGCAGGAAGGAAGGGCTGGAGTGGATAGAAAGTAGGGAGTTAAAGGATAGTCTAGGTGGGCATAGAGTGGAGTGTCATCTCTGTCTGCAGAACTGAACCTGTGCACTGCAGGGTGAGAGGTGGGGAGTGGGCTGGGGGAAGGGGTTGATGGCAGTGTCTCAGAAAGGAAAGAAGGAGAAAAGGGTGCCTCCTACTCATCTTCTCCCTCTATTACTCCAGCCTTAGGCTCTTTTTCCCAGTTGGGATGTGGCATCTATCAGCATGCATCCGTACCCACCTGTCTTACGGCTGCCTTGCCAGCTCTTCCAGGGCTCTGGATCACATACAAGCACCTGCTTGATCAGGGACTTCTTTGTCCATGCTTTCTTCAGTGTTTCCTTGTTAGGGCAGATAAAGATGGGCCCACTTTACCTCAGATTGTAATATGGTCATGCCTAAGTCTCTAAGCTTCTTCTTTGTCATGTTTTAATATAGACATAGTTTCATATTTAACATGAGAGGTTTGTTGTAGTTCAGTTGTTTCAGTCTTGTCCAACTTTTCATGACTCCATTTGGGGCTTTCTTGGCAAAGATACTGGAGGGGTTTGCCATTTCTTTCTCCAGCTCATTTTATAGATGAGGAAGATAAGACATAGTACTGAGTGATGTGCCCGGGGTCACACTGTTAGTAAGTATCTGAAGCTGCATTTGAATTTAAGATGAGTCTTCCTTACTCCAGGCCTGGCACTCTATTACTGTGTCACCTGGCTATCTCAATGAGAAGTAGCATGTAGTAAAAAGAGCAGAGGACATGTACTCAGGAATATCTGAGCTCAGATCCTGATTGAAACTTACTAGCTATGTGACCGTTTAATTTTCTTGAGTGTTGGTTTTTCCTCATCTATAAAATAAGGATATCTTCTTGGGTACTGGGTTAGATAAAATGAAATTATGTACATAAAGTGCTTTTTAAACCTTAAAATATGAAATATACATCAGCTATTATTAATATTTTAGGGGAAACATTAATAATCTTGTAATTTTCTCACAGGAACTGTATCATATGGAGCACTAGGGTCCCATAGGACACACTCTGGGAAACACTGAATTGCTCTAATTCCTCTTATGTCGGGAGAAGAAGATGATGCCCATAAGGGACTCAAAGGTCTTCATTCCCAATTCAGACCTTTTTTTATTTTTAAACTCTAGTCAATTCTAAATTATGTTGATAATTCAATTTGCGATTATATAGACCTATTATTATCCTTTTGCATGGAGTTACCTGATTTTTTTAACCTCTTTCTAATTGTTTTCAATTCTACCAAAAGCAAAGGAAAAGGTAGAAATAAAACCAATTTAAGCAATTTCTCACTTTCTCTGTGTCTTCGTATCTCTTTGCCTCTCTGAAATTTAGCTTTGGGAATTTTCTATGGATTTTTATTAGGCAATAGATTCTACAACCCTAAATTCTTTCTCTAGAACCATTCCCATGGTCAGTCTAGGGTGGCCTGTTACCAAAAGTGATAGTGTAGAAAGATGAGAAGGATCTCCCCTAGTCAGAGATTTGTTGATAGACCCCTGCTGTCAAGGTTGGGCACACAACGTTCCTTTGGTGATCCCATCAGCTTCCAGGGTATCATCTTTCCACAGTAGACTTCCAAATTGACTTACCCCATCCATCTCTCTCCTGAGCTTTACTCCTGCTTTACCAACTGCCTGTTGACCACCTTCACCTAGATGATCTAAAAGTAGCTCAAACTAAACATTCCAAAACTGAACTCTCTTTCCTCCTAAACCCACTTCCCTTACTAATTTCCTTGTTTCTCTAAAAACTATCACTATCCTTTCAGTCATATAGGCTTATAACCTTGGAGATGTCCTGAACATTCCCTTTCCCTGAACCCTCATGTCCAATCAGTGGCCAAATCTTCTCAATTCTGGATGATCAAACTGCCAAGCAGAATAAGAAGTGATGTTTTCTCTCTCCTCTTAACATTGTAAATCTCTAATTAGTTTTCAAAATTTTGGTGATTCTTTACTCGTCTATTAGAGAAAGATCTGGGGCTATTTTTTCATTACTGTCTTTCTAACAAGATAAGAAACTTTAGCATTACCAATAAATTCAATATAAAATTGCTCAGATAGATGCCATATTGTAAATATGTTATCAACATACCCCATCCTAAAGGGGAGGTTTCTCATTCTCTCAGTTCTTTAATTCAGTCCTTGGAAAAGAACCCAGATCAATTTTTGCACTCGATTGGAGTCGACATCCCAAAGAGATCTCAAGTACTTTATACACATTGTTCACTTGTGGTCCATGTTAGTCACAGCCATATTAACAACAAAGGGTAATCAATTTAATTCATTTACTGACTTACCTCCCTTCTAACTTCTGGGGAAAAAAAAAACCAAATCATTTTAAAAACCTTAAGTATTTTAAAATTTCTTAAATTATTTTTATTTTTTAAAAATTCTGAACTCAAAATAAGATGGACATTTTTGTATAAAATGAAAAATAACAAAAAAATACATATGAAGCCCTGAATATGTATTATGAACAGCTTGCTTTTCTTTTTAAGTATATAATATGTTCAACATATAGAACTGTATTGATCTCTGTTTTGTTTTCTTATATGTATTAAAAGAAAGCTTCAGTAACTCTTTTTTTAACTTTTTTTTTCCATTTTAGTAACCTCATTTTTAGGTAACCTCTCCTTCCTTCTATTATTCTTCCATCTCCTCCAACTAAAAGAAAAAATAAAAAAAAACAAGAATTCATATCAGATATGCAGTTATACAAAACCAGTTCCCACTTTGGAATTAACTGGAAAATATCTCAGTATTCACTTCACCTCAACTTCATCATATCACTTAATTTAGTCCAGCTCCTGCAAGAGCAAAATCACTTCTTAAATGATTGCTCTACTTCAACAGTCTGATGAAGGGTAAAAGAGATTTGACTTCCAATTTTAGTAATCCAGGTTTTTAAAATCTGTTTACCATGTGCATTTAATTATCTGATAGTTCAAAATAGCATGTCATTAAGTTAAAATACTTTTTTCTGCTCCTGCTACAGATATTCAACCTATATGGTTTATGTTCATGTTTGTATGTTCATAAATTTAAATAAAATGAGAAGGATCATTGACCTTGCCTCCTTATTTCAGTCTAGCTTAATAGAAATTTATCAAATATCCATTTTACACAAATCTTGCTGGGTCAATTTGTTTGACATATAGTTTAAATCTGGCATTTTTCCTCACCAGGAAAGGAAAACCTGGAAAGGAAAGTGGGAAAAGTGGGAAAAGGAAAGTGGGAAAAAAACTGACTCAGTAAATGGTAATTAATCTCTGGAACATCATATTAGCTCAGTACTGAACTATCCAGAAAACAAGATGAAATAAATCATTAGCCAAATGGATTATGCAAATTCTGGTTCCAAATAGGTCAAGTTTAATCACAGTCATCATTTACAGTTAGGTGGTACAGTGGATAGTACAATGGACCTGGAGTCAGGAAGACCTGAGTTCAAATTTGACCTCAGACACTTATTACTTATATGACCTAAAGCAAGATACTTAATAGGTGTTTGTCTCAGTTGTCTCTTCTGTTAAATGGGGGTAATAGTAGAATCTACCTTCCAGGGTTGTCCTGAGAATCAAAGCACTTAACATCTTGTGGATAGTTACATGTTAGCTGTTATTGTTAGTAGTAGTACATTCTACTACGAGAAGCTGGATACAATTTTACTCAATTACTCTTATACTTTCAGACATTATTCAGTACTTTTGATATGTTTATTTTTTGTTCTGAAAGTTAACTCCAAATAAAATGAACATTTCCTTATAAAAGCAGAATAGAAAAAGAGGATTGGAATAAAACTGTGAATCTCTCACATGAAATTTTCTTTTCCTTTTAAGTATTTGAGAAATTCAACATCTAACTTTCAAATCTATCCTTGTTTATGTTTTCTTCTTTCATCACCTTCCTTCCTTCCTTCCTTCCTTCCTTCCTTCCTTCCTTCCTTCCTTCCTTCCTTCCTTCCTTCCTTCGGCTTCCTTCCTTCCTTCCTTCCTTCCTTTCCTTCCTTCCTTCCTTCCTTCCTTTTCTCTCTGTCTCCATGTGTCTGTCTCTCTTCTCCCTTCAGGGAATGAAGATTATCCCTTTTCCAGCTATGAACAACAGATTCCTTGAAAAAAACATTTTTTTTTCAGAAACAGTGTGCAATCTCAACTGATGATATAATTTAAGAATTTAAACTAGAGGTTGAGTTTCCTTGGGCGGAAAGAACCAGACCCTCTTCTGATGTCTTCTCTAGAATGTTGCAGGAATTCTTTCTTAACCTTGAACAGGCTCCTCATCTTTTATGCACCTTTATTCTGCCTGTTGGTTTACCTCAGGCCTCAGAAGTCCATCATGTGATTTCGCATGTGAGGTCTTCACATTTCAATTCTCTTAGCTGACCTAAACAATGTCACTTAAGCCAACCCATTCCAGTCATTTTAGTTTCAGAACTCCACAAAGACAAAATAAAAGCATTTATTGTTCAAAATTGGATTGCCTAGGAAGATCCTTTTTATGTATAATAATGCTGCTATGGACTACTGTTCCCTGCTGTAGCAGATGGAAGAAGCAGCCTTAGAGCTAGAATTCTTTGGGTTCAGGTCTGGTCTTTTTCACATAGGCTGTATGAGTGATCTAAGAAAAATCACTTAAACTGTCATTGTTCTAAGTATACATTTCAGAGAAGGTGCCAAGCTGCATTTGTAGAAAGAGTTTCCTCATCTGGGAGTCTCCTATATCAATAAAATCTCAGGTCCAGTCCTTACCACAACAACTCTCTTTCCCCTTTTTGTGTGGGATTATTTAGAATGTTAGAGAATGATATTTACATACTTTTAAATATGTGCCAGGGTTTATCTGGTAATTTAACTTCTAGGGAAGGAGTCTGTAAGCCCACTGAAAGGAATCTGACTGAAGCACAATGACCATCTTTAGCATCAAATGAGCCACCTATATGCCAGGCAAACAGTAATATAGTAAGAAATCTACCAAGTATAAATATCAGTAAAAAAAAAAAAAGTGGTCTTAGTTTGAGAACTACAGGTCCCAGGCCTAGGGTTTCATCCAGAGCAAGGTCTGGAGAATAGCAGGAAGGGAGGAGCAAAGATTCCTTGAATGACAATAGCCTTTATGCAAAGATTCAGTTTGAGGGAGTGTCAATTTATGTCAGTAAAATGCCAGCCAACCTTGTACCATGTGCCCAGCACCCAAGTCACTTATTCTTACTCCCCCATCCTTCTCCAGCCAGTGAAAATAAATGTAGCTGGGGCTTCTGTGGGCAATGGATAGAGTGCTGGACCTGGAGTCAGGAAGACTTATCTCCCTGAGTTCAAATCTGGATTCAGATACTTTTTAGCTGTGTGATTCTGGGCATATCACTTAGCCTTGTCTGCCTCACTTTCCTCATCTGTAAAAGGAATTGGAGAAAGATATGGCAAGTCACTCTAAAATCTTTGTCAAAAAAAAAGAAACCCAAAACAAACCCACCCCAAATAGGGTCATGAAGAGTAAGACATGACTGAAACACCACCAACAAAAGATGACCTGTATTATACGCAAAAGGGGGAATGTGGTAGGTAATTATCCTTGCACTTGTTATGAGAGCAAACAGGTAGGCCCGCCCTTATCCGTTGTACCCTGAATCACTTTTGGTGGATCATGTGTATTGTGGCTCAGAGCAGGAAGGATGATGTGGCATCTGTTTGATCTCCAAATCCCAAATCCCATTAAGACAGCAAGTGAGAGAGGTCCTGCATCAGTTTAAAAGATGTGATAGCTTCCTCTCTGTCGTTATCTTTGACTGCCAGCCTACTGACTGCCAGTTTCTGCCTCTGGGAACTTCTAGAGGGGAGTGTGTGTGAAGGAATTTCTTCTTCTTCCTCAACCCAGCAGTTATAGAGACTTCAAGTTTGTGTGCTAGCTACATGTACTAGGCAACTAGATGGTATAATGGTTAGAGTACTGAGCTTGAAGTCAGGAAGACCTGAGTTTTTATGTTACCCTTTTTCTCTCAGCCTCAAGTTCCTAATCTGTAAAATGGGGAGAGTTATAGTACCCATTTCCCAGGGTTGTTGTGAAAATGAAACAATGTAACATATATAAGTAACTTTTTAAATTTAAATGCACTATAAGAACTTTGTGCTTGGGAGAGTCTAGCTCTTGGATTTTATCTCTTTTTATTTTATTTCTCAAAGCAGGTGACTTCAACAGTGATCTCAAAATAGATGTTTCTGGCCTTGGAGGTAACCTCACAAATCTGAGAGATCAGAAGCTCTTGGATCCCCTAGAAAGTGTTAGCTTCACAATGCGATGAGTCTTCTTCGACTTCATCCTTGTTATATAATACAACCACTGGTAAGAGAATGAGCCCCAGTCACGGCTTGTCCTGCCAGAAGACTTGGACCTGGAGGGAAAATTTTGGACAGTGTAGAGCTGAGGTAAAGGTGAAAAGTCTGTTTGGTAATTGCACTAAATGTTCCTTGTCTTCATATTTTATGTATTAACTTTCTGGGAGAATACAATAGAAATCCTAAGTTTCTGCTTCATGTTTAATGCTTTGATGATATTTGCTTATGAGTATTTTAAGTGTTTTAAGCATTTTTTTTTGCTGTACATGGAACAAATAGCTGCATTATACCTGATCTTCATGGTACAGGGAGTAGTTTTCTACTCCTTTTTTTTTGGTAAGATCCAAGACTTGAACAGACTTAGGTTTTAAATGATTCTTTCTGGAAGATGAGAAGCCAGGGAGTTCAAGAAAAAGAGCCTAATCCTTCTTTTTAGGGACTAGGTTCCTCAGGTTTGAATTTCATCTGAACATGTAGGGACCTTGGGAGAGGGCAATCTTCCACTTTTTCTGGAGTGCTCACATTAACCTTCATACTTAGATATGTAATAAACTTTAAAAAATAAAATTTATAAAAATAGATATTAATACTTAAATATTCAAAAATAAAATTCATATAATATAAAAGAGTTTTTGGTAAAAGGAAATACAATGGAAATTATTTGTCTTTTTTTAAAATCATTTTTTTTTCTTTCTCTAATGGGTTCCTGTGAAACTGGAGCATCCTATAAATCTCAGATTAAATAATATCTATAATGGGTACTTGACAATGCAAAGGACAATCTCCCATAATGTAACACAATGTGCTGATGGCAAAATTGTGTATAGACATAGCATAAATAGCTCCCCAAACTAACTAGGGATGCCAATATCTACTACTCTCTGGTTTGGTTCACTCACTCTAACATGATCTCACCCTGACAGATCTAGGTTCCCAGATAAAGACTATCACCACACAACTACATTCAAATTGTCTCATAGTCCTTGGGGGTAAACATGTCAAGGGAAAATATTTTCTAACTCCAACACTCAAGTTCTTGGTAGACTTATTTCCCATTCCACACTAGCATCCCACATCACAATACATCTAAAATTGCCTGATATTTGTACAATCAGCCACTCACAGTAATGCCATTTTAATATCTTGAATGTCTTCTTTTATTTAAAAACAAGTAAAAAAAAATTACAGGATCATGGATACTCATGTATCAAAGCAAATGCATTAATAATAAAAATCTATCACAATTCACATATAAACCTAGGTGAGACTCTCACTTTTGCACCTTATACCTGTGGAAACACACATAGGAACCTGGCAGGGGACGCATAAGAAGGAGCTAACTCACAACTGTTTTGCAAAAAACTCTTTTAGTGTCATAGATCCGTTCAGGAACATCTGCTCCATAGGAAACCGCTTCTTTCTTTACCCATTATCTATTGGTCCTCGTCATTCAGGTAGGCAAATCCTCTTCTCTTCTATACTCAGATGTAGCATGTCCAAACTCTTTTCAACTCACACCCACTAGGAAACCTAGGTTTGTCAGTGAATGCAAAAAACCTTTTTTTTTTTTTTTTGGCTCTAGAAATTCAAAACAGGTGAAACTGGTGCAGTTCTGAGGTAGGAGAATTCATTTGTTTCTCATTGGACTTCTTGATCATTATTGAGTCTGATTTGAATTTCAAGGTTTTGATGGAGAAGGTATCTGAGAGCTGGGCAGTTTTTTCTTTTTCAGGCAGCTCTCTTGGCAGAAAGTCTGGTGCTTATGTTTTTTAATTTGTTGTGCTCTTTTGTGAGACATCTTTTGCATCTTTTCTGCCAGATTTTCATGCACTTTCAGTATTTTTGTTTTCTGAATCTGTTCATCTCTCTTTGACTTAGAGTGAATTTCCATTGTAGATTTAACTTCTTTCCTTTTCTACTAATTGAGTTTTAAAATTCTATACTCAAAGCTCTAAATTATGACCTACATTAAGTCTTAACTTATTTTGCAGATTTCATTTCTCTTTTGAATTTTTTTGGAGTTTCTTTTCCTTGTTTCATGCTCTCTTTGGAGTCCATGGGATCCTGTATTTCATCAGGACTTCATCACTTTGTTCTGTAACATTTTTTAAAGAGCTTTGTATTCTCTTTCAGATTTAATACTTATTTTTCCTTGTTTTGTTAAGATTCTCTACATTGATTTACTTACTTGTGTTCTGGGAGTTCACTGATATTTTAAACAGAAATTTTTGGCATTTCAGCCTCTTTGAAAAAAAAATTCTTTTATCATTTTCTGACTTTTATCCCTTTAATGGTGGGCCTATCCCTGAGACTTGGCTTGATTTGCCTCAGCCTACTTGTTTCTGAAGTTATAGAATCACAAGCCTGGTACTCTGTACTAAGTAACTTGTGGGGGAGTAGAATTTGCCCAATCTGGGTTTCCCTTCAGTACTAGCATAGCCTTCTTTGGTGGCCTAATTCCTACCCTGGCTGTCTTTTTATAAAAAAAAGAAACTGGGAAGCCTTTCTGGGTAAAGAAACCAACAGTTATTAAGAGAAACAAAGGTGGGGTCTACAGTCTACGCACTATGGTCTGAGACCCAGAGATACAAAATTCACAGTTACTTACAGTTCTCTTGATTTCTGTATGGTGGGGAAAAAAAAGCTTGCTATTGCACCAGTCATTTCTCTTTTACTCCAGCAGGCCCCTCCAAAAAATCAGGTTACTTTTCAACAGAAGCTCAGGGCAAATAACAGCATTTCAATGTAAAGACTAATATTTAGGTACGATTATTATGGTCACATACTTAAGATACATAGTTTATAGTGATTTAGTTACACTTCTAAGGTTAACTAACACAGGAATTTCCCTGCAACTACATCACAGTTTGGTTGCACACAGGGTTATTTTTTTTATCCTGGGAATAGGTTCTTACTACAAATCATGCAGCTATTTCTTACCCTAATGATTGTAGCTACAAGACCATACACAGCAAAGCAGTTGAGGTATTGGTTATTGATCTTTTCCCTTTCACCTTCCTCTTCACATTCAGCACCTGTCACTCTTTATGTGCTTGAAAAGGTCAGGAAGGGTATTTCCCACAAAATATTTATTGTCCTCAGGGTCCCTAATCTACAGCCAGATCTAGTCTTAAGGCAGCACCTTCCATTCTTTTTTCACATGAGTAGGAGAAGAATGGTTACTGTTTGTTGCTTAATGAGAGGAAGGAAGTGGGTGTTGAAGAACCACTTCTACAGTGAGAGCAGGGGTAGGCCCCTAATGGGCCTCAGGAGCAAGCCTTTGAATCAGCTCATGTTCCTGCCACAGGAGCATGGAGGCTGGTGGGATTTGGATGCTGAGTGAATGCTTTAAAGATAAGAATACTCTGGTATTATTATCTAATTTTTTTCCTGTTAGGGTTTTTTCTTTGTCCTGTGATTTTATATTTATCTGGTCTCTAAATGCTTTTTCTTTTTTTTGGATGGTTGGAGAGTTAGGAGGCCTGGTTAAAGTGACTGATCTGCCTAGTCTGTGACTAACATAATTAATTGATTATTGTAATGATGACCCTTCGGTATGAAGACATAGTACTAGGCCCTGTGAATATAAGAAAAATTGAACAAATCACCATGTTCTCATGTAGAATCTTGTATAAAGAGGATTAAATTTGAAATGGTCAATTTTGGTTTTAACTCCTGATTTTGACATTAGCTGTGTGACCTTGGGCAAGTTGCTTTATTGTATTAGCTCTGTTTCCTCATCTGTAAAATGGAGGTATTTTCATTATCTGCTTAACATTTTTGTTTTAGGTAAAGTGACTTGTTTATCTTAAAAAATTCTCCAAGAATGTCAATTATCATTATTTCATTTTTTTTAAAGCTAAGAGTTGAACAAAATATAATCCTAATATAAATCAGACTATTAATGTCACAAAGTGTATTAGGAATTCAGATGAAGGAGGGACCAATCAGAGCTGGAGACAGGATGAGTTACCTAGTAGCAACATGGAAATCTTGGAGGAGGCCACATTTAAGCTAGAACTTGAAAGACTGGTAGAATTCCTGTAGGTGGACATAGGTATGTGCACGTTGTTGACAGAAGGAATGGTGTGAGCCCAGGCAGAAAGCTAGGCTTGCTGAACTCCACCACTATCCTTATTTTTTTCCTGATCTAACCAAATCCTCTTGATTTGCAATGTAGTGTAGTTACCTTGCCAGTTTTAAATGGGCTTGCCCATATTTTTATGAGTTCCAAAGCTGCCATTCTTATCTAAAACTCCTAGAAAGAAAAGACAAGGTAAGCAGAACTGAATCATTTTCCTTCTAGTTTTGGGAAATTCCAGGTAATATTTTCCTTCCTACTCCTCAAAGCAGGCTAGACTTAACCAAGCTGGGTGACCACAGATTTTGATGTATTTAGTGAATAACTGACTTTATTGAAATGCTAAGCATTGTGCCAGCTGGGACGTGGAGGCTGATTAAGCTTAATGCCCTCTATTTAATGATGAACATCTGAAGAAATTAGTTCTGTTAGTGAGGGAGTGTTTCATTTGAAAATGTTACTTCATGAAGGAAATGGCTTTAAAAGTCTTTTCAGAGAGGCACAAATGTCACCAATTAATATATTCTATGAGACCTTTTTGCACACTCAATCTCAAAACACATTAAGCCTATATTATCATATGTCTGCGAACTAGTAGAAAGAGTCAAAGTTTTTATTCTGTGCTATATAGAAGGGTCTGAGGAATTCTCATATCTTGTCTGACTCTTGGGTCTCCTATTTACTTTGTAAGAATATTCCTCTTTTCAGTTGGGCTGATCAGTATACAAATGTTTATTGAGCACCTGGTACAAGAAACTCCTCTTTGCTCTCAGAAGAGGGCTGTCACCCTGGGAGTTTTGATGGGCCACTTTGTGTTACAAAGTTGTTATTCATTTCTGAGAATTGAGCTACGGCTTTGGGAAGGATAAAGCTTAGATAAGCATGGGGAAGATATATAGACAGTAAGAATAGGATAAGTGAAGTTATAAAGGTGGAAAATGGTTTGCTAAATACTTGGGATAATGACTGGAACCGTCTGCTGAGATCAGAGGTTTAATGTTGGGGAACACTGGAAAATATGGGTGAGTAGGTATGGCAGAAATACTGCAAAGACAGGCAAAAGAGTTTAGATTAGGTGACAGGTAATGTAGAGCTATTAAAATTGGGATACTGCCTCTCTCCTGTGGGACCCCAGAAAAGCTATCCAGGTTGGGTACTGTGGGTCATCATCCTCTAAAACACATGATTCACCCCATCTACCTCCATGGATACTAGTCATATAAGGACATAATAAAATATTAAAAGTAAAAGCATAGCATATGCAAGCAAACACATACACATTCAGGTGTACTCTTCTAATATTAACACAGCAGGAAGGATAAGTAAGAAAGGGTGTACACATAAAGAATACACTCACTTACACTGAGTGAACATATGTAGACAATACTAAGCAACCAAATGTCCAACATATACACAGAGTATATACACAGAGAGGAGATGTGTGACCATGTAACCAGAAAAACTCTTGTGTACTTTCAGACACTGCAAAGTTAAGTATGTCCTTGAATGATACTGTCATAATATATTCTACCCTCCAAGGTGGAAATCAGCTCTTGTCTGCTTTCTCTCATCTGATCTGCTGCTTAAGGGATGTGGCAGCTGGAAACTTCTTCCTTATAAAGCCAGGCCATTGACTCTTGAATACAAAAATTAGACTATAAACCTCTAGAGTTAGTTCTGGGTAGCTGAGCAAAAGTCAACCTAAATGCTTCCAAGCTAAAATTGTCTGTTTTTTTCAACTTCCTATGCATGTCAATCAAAGGTTTCAGAAGTAGACTGAATATGAGATCTTGGTCTTCTCCTATATGCAACTCTTATGTGTTTCCTTTTTTGGCATAGCCACCCCCCCAAAAAAACCCAAGTGTTGGGGCACAGGAGTTTCATGAGGGGGTTAAACAAGAATTACAAAGAATGCCTAACTCTAAGTTAGATAGTTTACTAGTACAATGAATTTCAAATAAGAATTAGACACAGACTGTAGGAACAGAAGCCAAGTAGAGGAGATGAAGTTCATTTTTCTCCCCTTTATTCTCCTGGATCAAATTCTTGTGTGTGGGTGTGTATGCATGTACACATATATGTATCATAGTATCATATGTATTGGTCTCTGTATACATTTAATATACATGATAGACGGGAGAAGATAGACAGATGCTAGATTCAGGGAGACCAAGTGGGAAACTGTACATCAATCTAGAAATAAAAGTGAAGGCCCTTAGTAAGGTAATGTCAGGGACCAGAAATATTTTCAGGATTTGATGAGAAATTGGATATAGGGAATAATGGACAGAAAGAGTGAAGAGGTAACTTCAAGCAATTGTGGTAGAGTAGAAAATGCACAGTACTCATAGGCAAGAGACCTGTCTTTGATGCCTCACTCCTAACTTACTAGCTGTGTGCCCTTGGACAAGTTCACTTATTCTTTTCTGAGCCTCAGTTTCTACAGCTGTAAAATAGAAATAATAATACCTACCTCAGAAAGATATTGTGAAAAAAACCTCTTTGTAAGCATTAATGTGAAATATAAATTTGAATTATTTTGATTAATATGAGAGATTGAAAGATGGTAGTAACCTTTATAGAAACGAGTTAGCTAAGAAAAAGGAACTGTTTTGGTTGATGACAAGAATATGCTTGTTTTTGGTTATTTACTGAGAACCTATTATGCTTAAGGAACTGCTCTGGGGACTGGGGATATACAGACAAAAAGAAAAATAGTTCCTGCCCTCAGCTTACCTTTTATGAAAAATGAGATAACTTAAGAAAGGGGAGAGAACTCATAACTCAGAAGATCAGGAAGTGCTTTCTGTAGAAGGCGGTAGCGGAGGTGAGCCTGAAAGGAGGAGAAGCATTGCCATAGACACTGATGAAAAGGAAGTGCATTTTATACATGGGGTCCAGCTTGAGTTAAGGCACAGTGGTAGGAGATAGATTTGGAGGAGCAGGAAGTAGGACAGTTTGGAACAGACTCTGTCTGAGTAGGAGCCAGATCTTAAGAGGCTTAAAATGGCAAGCTTGAAGAGTTTGCACTTTATTTTTTTAATTTTTATATTTTGAGTTTGCATTTTATTATAGAGACAATAGATGGCTACTAAAGATTTTTGGGCCAGAGAGTTATGTAGTCAGACTCTATATTTTAAGACTATTTTGACAGTGGTGTGGAGTATGAATTAGAGAGGAGAAAGATGAGTTAGAGAGGACACTATTAGGAGGTTGTTCCAATAGTTCAGGCTAGATTTGATGGGGGCCCCAGCCCTAGCTATGTGAGTAGAAAGGGATCCATGGAAGTCATATGAAGGGATAGAATTGGTAAAATTGAACAAGAACATAAGAGAAGAAAACAAATGGATGGATATATATATATTATATAATATGTGTGTTTGTATGTGTATATATATATATATATATACACACACACACACACACACACACACATATTTATTTAGTTGAAACCAAACAAAAAACAAAAGAATGAAAATGGTTATACTCTATATTTCTATAACTCTGATTGTTTGTCATACAGTTAATGCTTTAGGAGACTAGGATCTCGAATTGTGAATCTCAAGAAACTTGAGACCCATATCTGTGCATTAGGGTCTCAGAAGTCGACGGTCTAGTGAGAGCTTTTAAAAACACACCAAGGTACAATTCTCCCTCCCCTTACAACCCTTTCCCCACTCACTTTCTAGGCTACAAGTGATTATTTTAAACATGTATCTGTTTTTCTTCATTTGTGGAATGACTCCTATTATTACAAGAGAGGGTTTCTTGGGAGATAGTTACATCTGAACTGGTCTGTGCACTAACTCAGCCAGTGTTTCCTTTGTACATATTTAAGTGTACAACCTTGTACCCATATTCATCTGTGAAGCTGAGCTGTGCTTGCTTTTTCTCCTCCCCTGTTCTCTTCTCCCTAGTAGCAGTTACTAGATACCTCCTTCTAATCTCTCCCTGGTAGTAACTTCCTCTTTCTGAAGTCTGCACTTGTTGACACAAAAACCATGCTTTCTAATAATTTTCCACCTATAATTTCCCCTTTTCATTAAGAACACAAAATTACCCTTTATAAGGAAAATTTCAGTCCCCTTATAAGGCCTCTTAATAACCTTGTCATACTATTGAGTCATATGAACTCAAGGAACTCATACACAACTAAATATTGTTATATTAATATATTGAAAAGTTATATAATACTTAGAAAGCATTTTAAGAACTGTATGTTATAGATCAGGGTGTCATATATATGTATGAATTAGCATGTAAGCATAAATAGTGCCTCCCTAGGCTTATAACCCAGCTTTATAGTTATGGAAAAGTATACCACAGTCATGGAAGTAGTAGAAATTTAGCTTAATTCCCTAGACCCCTTGGCTCTAGACTCACATACACTAGCTTTGATTTTGGGAACTATTCCAAAATATTCTCATGTTTTTGTTCTTTATTGCCCTACCTAGAGTTTGCTTTGGGAAGAATCATCAAATGTAGCTTACACATGGGTTTTCACAATATGAGTAACAGGCTCCCCAGCTCCTGTTAAAAACACTTAAAGTAAAAAATGCACATCTGGTATAGCACAGCTTTTATTTCATCCTACAAAACATACAGAAGATACAAGGAATTCACAGAAACTCATGAAGTCTATGTGTGAAGAAAGCTCCCATATATAGTGTTTAGTCATTTTTTCAGTCATGTATGACTCTTTGTGACCCCATTTGAGATTTTCTTGTTAGAGATGCAGGAATAGTTTGCCATTTTCATTCTCCAGATCATTTTACAGATGATGACACTGAGGCAAATAAAGGATAAGTGACTTATCTAGGGTCACACATCTAGTAAGTGTCTGAGGCTGGAGTTGAACTCAGATCTGCCTGATTCCAGGCCTGGCTTAGCCACCTGGCTGACTCACACTTATACTAGTAGCCCACAAAAATTTATACAACTCTCCACTGAGTACTGTTTTTAAACTGAGAACTTAAGAGTCCTTCCAACTCAGCACTACTCCGTGGTTTGGATTCACCTTAGAAGGGACCTGAACTTGTCAACAACCTGATATTTTGTTGAACACCTATTTCCAACAAGATTAGACATAAAATGCCCAGTAGACTTGTTCCTCTTTGGTTTGAACTCGTCCAGAAAAGAAATACATTTTAGGCCTATAAAATAGGCAAACTTCTTTGCTTTTTGACCTGCATTGTCTGAATACCTAATGATGATGGTATTTGGTGCGTGTGCGTGTGTGTGTGTGTGTGTGTGTGTGTGTGTATGTGTGTGTGTGTGTGTAGGGGGGAGGAGTAGTATGGAGCAAAGTATAGACCTTCTATTCCTTTATGTTAAGGCTTTTTTTTTCTCATTCTACTGCTCCAGCTATACCATCTTTTCCTGTCTCTGAGAGGCATGGAACTCAAGGAACATTTCTTTTGGCTCTAAAAGTTCAAAAAAAAAGAAAAAGAAAAAGTACATGTCCTTGAACTCTTAAACTCATGGAACAATTAAAAAAAGGCCAATGTTGATCAAGAAATCCCTCTCTTTTGGCTACAAAGTCAGGTTCCTGGATCACACTGCCTTAGATGTACTCTCTCCCATTGTATAGACGGATTCAGGCATGACATTGTCTGATGCTTCATCTCTGGGAACTTGTATGTTGGTTCATGTAGCATCTGTGCACTTCCACAGGACAGCATGCTGTTACCCTGGGTTGTTTTCTTATGTAGGAGTGGGAATATTTGGTCTCAATTCTCTGTTCTTTAACCTATCTTCTGAAAAGGATAACATGGAAAAGATGAACAAAAAGCAGCCAGGAATCCTTTTCTCTTCTCTGTAGTCTATAACATGCAACTTTCATGTGCTTCCATTCCAAGAAAACAGTTTCTTAAGGGAGGGCAGTAAATGAAATCACCTTTTTCTTTACCCACCTTGCTGCACTTCTGAAGAAAGGCAGAAGGTAGAAGTAAAAAAAGAAATTAAAAATTCCAAAAAAGTATGCTGTCCATTTCTATGAGACAGCAGAAAGAGTGGTTTCTCCTCTCCTAAGAGAATCTATCTTTGCAAGAATTCAAACTGACATATTCTTCTTAGCATTTCCCCAGTCAAAGACTTTTGTTATTTGATTAGGATGCTAATGGTCATTTAGACTCCTGAGTGACATATGGACAACCAAAGTCTCCACCAGGAGCTCATCAAATCGTACATCAGAATGTAGAGATCATCTAATCTGATTTCTTCATCTAATACACATAGAAATTGAAACCCAAAGAAATGAAGTGACCCAGATAGTTATTGGTTATTGGTAGACCTGGGCAGCGATAGAGATGAAAAGAGTAACATGTGCTATTTGGATTGTTGTAAGTTGCTTAGCTATTCCTATTTTGCCTCTCTGCTCCTCCCCTTGTCCCCCTCCCTTCCAAATAAAAGAAAAAGGAGATCAATCTAGAAAGGCAGACTTACCAATCACTTCAGAGGTTTTTGGTTTTTGATGAATCATTATCAAGCTATAGTAAGCTTAAGTGAAGTATAGAAAATCTAAGAACACTGAATGAGGGCACACTGCTTGTATCCATAGGATAGAGGAGAGAATTATGTTCAACTTGATATGAAGCTTTAAAAAATGCCTATCTTCCTGTTTCCTAACACTGTTGACTTGCCTGTGGGCATATACCAGGGCTATTGGAGGTCTTGATGTATGAGTACAAAGGTTGAGGATGTCAAGAAGGAGATGTAATTTTGCTGCCATGGATGCCACTTCACTGTTGCTAGGTTACATGGGAGTCATAGAAAGAACCCTTCACAGCTAAATTCACCACTGCCCAACTCAGTCAGTAGGGGGGAGACAGTGGCAAGTGAGGAGGAGGCAGCAGGGAGGGATTCAGGCGAATGGGGGTAAGATAGAGAAATGTAAAAGGTTGGCAGGTGGCCAAGTTGATATTCCTAACCCTCAGGTTAGGAAATGAAAAGAGTGAAATAAAGTGATTCATAGAATCGAAAGTTGGAGGAACCTAAAGGATCATCCAGCCCAGTTCTCTCATTTTACAGGTGAGGAAAGCATTACAAGTATGAAGATACAGAACGATAGAGGAGATTATTCAGAAATAACAATAATGGGATGCTCCTCCACTCAGGGAACATATCACAATAGGATAACAAATGATAATGTTCCTCCTTTACTCTCACCCTTGAGGTTATAGGATCATTAGATCTAGAGTCATATGGAACTTTAGAGGCCATCTGTTTCAACCCCTTCATTTTACAGATGAAGAAATTGAGAGCCATGGAAGTTAAATGATTTGACAAGCTGCTAGACCCAACCTCAAAACAAACTCAGTTTCAAAATTGATTATCTCAATAAGAATTATGTCGATAGAATCCAGATTGATGCTTATCAAAAATGAACTTTTAGAAAAATTTCCCATGCTGTTGGGGGTAGGAGAGGTGGATGTAGGCTGGAGAAGAATACTCACTAAAGTTAATGTAGAATTGTTAGTGTAGAATTACTCAGTAAACATAAAAATTTCCCCTTGATACTTAGATCAGGTTGAAATTGAGATTTTAAAATATTTAGGAATTTTTATTATTTGTATGTTATTATTATGAGGAAAACTTTTAAACAATAGATAAAGCTAATGGCAGTAACATCAGAAAAAAAGGATTATAATTGTGTGAGCTTTCAGGCAGGAGTATCACGGAATTATAGCCCAATGTTTCATTGTGAGCAAACCAGATTTAGTTGAGCCATTGTAATAAAATGGGACTTAGCTGCCATCCATCCATTCAGATGTTTGTGGTAGAAAGGATTTTCCTCCAAGCCTAATTTCCGAATTATTTGTTTTAAAATTTTCCTCTCATAGAAAAGGAACAATCTGTGATTTGATTCGAATGTTCCTATATTTATTATCAATATATTTCATCCACTCTCACCTGACAGGATGTCAGGCTTTTGTAATCAATGATTGTCTAGGACCGTGTCAAGCAAAGTGTTTATTTGGAGCTTCAAGTAAAGAAACAAGAGAACCTTTGGATTTATTACACTTGAGTATGTATACAACATCCTTTTCAGGTAAAAGAAGAGTTTTAAAATGCCATAAATTGACTTTTTATAAGAATAATAAATTCAAATCAGACATGAATACTGTTGAATATACCACAAAAGATTTTATGGGAAACATTTCAGTCTCATTTCAATTTATTTATTGTTTCCATTATACAATGATATTTCAGAGTAAATTCGACTATCCATCAAGCAATATTTATGAAACATATTTTACATATGGCTCTAAATTAAGGCCTAATCTGAGTTGTACAATCACCAGGAATAATAATAATTTCAAGTACCCAATTCCTTTGAAAAGTGTTACAATCTGCAGAATGTTTACCCAGTCAAGAACCTTTCAACATGGTCTCCTGAATCAAACATATAATGTACCCTTTAGTATTATACTAAATTTTACAGTCAGCTACTTCAAAAGTTATTATGAAATAGAAACAGAGGGACAAATACAAAGTGTTGAGTAATTGAATTGAAATATGATCATTCATTTAGTCAGTAAAACTCTGAGACAATAGGGAATTTGGAAAAGGTTCATAAAAATGGGGAAAGAAGGAAAATTATTTTCAGAGTCATAAAATTTTAGGTGGCAGTGAGACAGACATCTAATAATAACAGTCATAGAAACTGACATTTATGTAGTGGTTTGCAAAGCACTTAAAGAAATACAGCCTTGAGATACGGCTCTGATCTGTATGATCTGTAGGGAACTAAAGCATTACATGTAGATGGATTTCCCAAAGAAGTTAGTATAAATACCAGATCCATGACTAGCCCTTAGTAAATGTCCACTTAGTGAACACAGGGAGATAGGAACAATCGTAAAGCAATCAGAAATTGAGAACGATTAGTAAAATAGGGTCACTGAACACATGTTAAAGAGCAAACAGGGGTAGGGAGTTTTACAGTTCATTGCAGTCTTTCTATCCATTGTGAAGAAGAGATCCTAAGCTTTCATTAATCTTGCTTTTGACCTCAAAATAGTTTTTTCAAAAATTGTCAAAAATTTTTTTCAAAAATTGTCCAATCAAAGACTTCATTTCAAATTGTTTTTTAGCTTTGCTGATACTATTCTTGTAAGATCTTGAGTCTTTTGCAGTCTATTTTCAATTATCTCTGCTTATTTCTTATCTCTTGTTGATATCCTTTTAAAATCTGAATTTTTAAAATTATTTTTCCATGCAGCTATGTCAGTCATTTTTTTGGTCACTTCACCTTTTCTTATTGATATAGCCAATAGAATAGAATATATAGTGACTATGCTGCTAAAATGTTCTTCTATCTCTCTTGAGTTAGCATTTTTTAGAGTTTCAAGCCATGGGGTTTTCTCTATCTTATTTCTGTATTCCCAGCCATCTCCATATCATGTAATCTTCACTCCAGCTATCTTTCCTTGCTCTTCTCAATTGGAATGTTGAACTCTGCATTTAAAATGTCTTGGACTCTGATAGGTAAACCTTTGCCTTATGTGGAACCAGGTCAAATCACCACTTTCTGGCTATTTTCACAGCAGGTTGTCCCTTATCCCCTTCCAGCTCCCTTTTATGTCTTATCCTATCTCATTAGAATATAAGCTCCTTGAGTTCAGAGACTGTCTTGTCTGCTTGTATTTTTATTCCCAGCACTTAGCATAGGGCCTAGGATATAGACAGAGTAGTTATTGACTGCTTACTATCTTTATCCATCTGTCCGTCCATCCATCTGTCCGTCCATCCATCTGTCCATCCATCCATCCATCCATCCATCCATCCATCCATCCATCCATCCATCCATCCATCCATCCATCCATCTATCCATCTATCTATCTATCTATCTATCTATCTATCTATCTATCTATCTATCTATCTATCTATCTACCTTATCCATATTATCTATCTATCTATCTCTCTGTCTGTCTGTCTATCTAATGGTTGTTCCTCATTCTTGAAGAGGACCAAAATGGCATCACTATGTCAGAGTCAAGATACAGTGTATCCAGTTGTGGCTGATCAGATCAATACAAGCTTAGAATGCTCTACCATAGGTTGGGCACAAATAGTAGTGGTGAACATTTGGGGTGGATTCTCTAAATCTGCACATCTTGCTCTTCTTTTGAGCTATTACAATTCTGTTTTGCTCATAGAACACAACACCTTGTCTGACAAGGGTGTGCCATACTAAGCAATCCTGTACCAGTATCTCCCATGTCACACATTCCAGTTCCAAAGTTCTTAACAGACATCTTGAGTGTGTTTTGTATCACTTTTTTTTTGATCACCATGCAAGCACTTGCCCTGGGTGAGTTCTCCATAAAAGTCTGTTTGGCAAGCATTTTTGGCCATTCAAACAGCGTGGACAGCCCATCAGAGTTGCATTCTCTGTAGCAAAGTTTGAATGCTTGACAGTTTAGTTCAAGAAAGGACCTTAGTGTCTGACATCTTATCCTGACAGGTAATCCTCAGAATCTTACTAAAGTAATTCAAATGGAAGTGATTCAGTTTTCTGGCTTGGCATTGGCATACTGTTCAGGTTTCACAGGCATACAACAACGAGGTCAGCACAATGGCTCTGTAGACCTTCAGTTTGGTAGCAGTCTAAAGCCTCTTCTCTCCCACACTTTCTTTTGGAGCCTCCCAAACACTGAGCCAGCTCTGACAATGCATGCATCAACATCATTATCAATATGTACATCACTTGAAAGTATACTGCCAAGGTAAGTGAACTTATCCACAGCATTCAAAACTTCTCCATTTGCTGCAATCAATAGTTGCAGCTACAAAGGTGTGTTATTTTGGTGTTCACTGGTAGGCCAAAATTAGCACAAGCAGCAGATAATCAACCCCTATTTTATTGCATCTTAGCTTCAGAGGCTGCATTGAGTGAGCAATCATCTGCAAACAGAAAATCATGCACTAACATTCCCTCCACTTTGGTCTTGGCTCGTAGTCTTTTCAAGTTGAAGAATTTATCATTGCTGCAGTAAGTAATTAACTATCAACCTATTTGAAATGTATTCTCTTAAGGTCAAAGTATCATTCCTTTCATATATTATAACTGTTAAAATAGTGTAGTCAATGACAAAATTGTAAAGCTTCAGAGATATCCATATAAGATAATATGAGAGAATCAGATTTGACCAGGAGGTGGGGGTATGGTGGGTTAGACTAATGACCTTAGTGAAGGATATTTCAGTAGAGTGGTGAGATTTTTCAAATTGTGAAACATGGGAAACCAAGAAAGAAAGTAATAAAAAAAATTGGAAAAGTTGATGTGGACTATTGGAAGAGTCTGGTCATTAAATGGAAAAGAAAGAGGAAAGGAGTATTTAATGATATCAACACTATTGGCTGCTTTCTAAAATTTAGGATGTCTCATATTAAGGATGTATTGAAAACAAATTTTCACTAGGTCACAAATGTCGTATTAACAAAGAAAGAAGAATTGAGAGACCTGCAGCAAAGACTGGCATTGCTTTAATTATTATTTTCCTTTACCATATGGTGACTGCCGCCTTCAAACTTTCACATACTGAAGATATTTGAGCCTTAACAATGATGTATTACTTAGAAGGTGGGCTCCTTTTCACATTTCTTTCTTAGTTGCTCCTGCGTCTGAAGTATTATATTGTAACCTATGGGCCTAGATTGAAACACTTGATAACAGCTATATATGACAATAAGTAAAATATTTTGTTAGAATTCTAAGGAAAATGTGATTGTAACCTAGAAAAAACTGTCCCCCTCCCTTTACTTTAGGAATGTATTAAATAGATATTAGCATGAACTTTTTGCATTCTTAGTACACAGTAGAATGACCTGCTACTAGCTGCTTTCCTACTGCCTACAAACATGCCATGTCTTTCTCATCCTTAAACAATCCCCACTTGACTATTCATTCCTGTTAATGATCATTTCATTTTTCTCCTGCCTTTTGAGGCTAAATTCTTTGAGATCATCTGTAATAGGCACTTCCATTCTCCCTCCCTCACTTCTCATTTCCACTTTGGGACTTCTCTGATTTCTCCACCATGCTCCAGGAAGCTCATCATTGGGAAAACCTCATCATCCTACAAGAAATAATCAGACTTGGTACTCCTTGTCATCACTCCTTTGACACTGTTGATCACCCTTTTCTTTGTATTCTTTTGTCTCTTGGTTTTCAGGAGTTACTCTCTCCTTGTTTTTCCCCTACTTGTCAGATCACATCTTCTAAGTCTCTTTTGCTAGATCTTCTTCTAGGTCATGCCTACTGAGCTTGGATTTTGTCTTTGATCTTCTCTTCTCCCTCTATACTATTTCACTTAGTAATATTATCAATTCCCATGAATCCAATTATAATCAATATAATGATTCTCAAATTTATTTATCTAGCCCTAACCTCTCTGCTGATCCCCACTCTTATATCTCACACAGAGACCTTTCAACTGGTATGCCCTATAGACATCCTAAACTCTAAATGTCCAAAACTGAATTCAGTATTCTTTCCCCTAAACACTCCCCCTTTCTAAACTTCTTTATTGCTATCCAAGGTACTACCAACCTTACAATTTCCTAGACTTGAAGTCTAGGTATCATTTTCAACTCCTAACTTTTTCTCAACCCCCATATCTAGTTTGTTGCCAAGACTTGTCTATTTTACATTTGTAACGTTTCTCAAATATTCCTATTTCTCTCCTCTGCTACTTCTACCGCTCTGCTACAGGCCCTCATCTCCTTACGTCTGGACTATTGGAATAGCTTGCTAGTTATTATGCCTGTCTTAAGTCTCTCCCCACTCTAGTCCATCTACAAGGCAGTTTGCCAAAGAAATTTTCCTAAAATGCAAGTTTGACAATGTCACCTTTTCCAGTCAGTAAAATCGAATACCTCTATAACCCCCAGAATCAAATATAAAATGCTCTATTTGACATTCAAAGGCCTTCACAACTTAGCACCCTTCCCACCTTTCCAAGTTTTTTTACTCCTAACACCCCACTCACACCCCCCAAATAATTTTTGATCTAATGATAATGGTTTTCTGCTTTCCCTCAAACAAAACATTCCGTTTCCCAACTCCAAGCATTTTCATGAGCTATCTTTCATGTATGGAAAGCTTTCCCTTCTCATCTGTGCCTCGGAGCTTTCAAGTCCCAGCTAAAATTCCATCTTCTACAGGAAACCTTTCCTCTGTTGTTGCTGAGTCATTTTTAGTCAGGTCTGACTCTTTGTGACTCTGTTTGGGATTTTCTTGACAAAGATACTGGAGGGGATTGTCATTTCCTCCTCCAGCTCATTTTACAGTTGAGGAAACTGAGGCAAACAGGGTTAAGTGAGTTGTCCAGAGTCACACATATAGTAAGTGTCTGAGGCCAGATTTGACTCAGGAAGATGAGTCTTCCTGACTCCAGGTCTAGCACTCTATCCACCATACCACCTAGCTACCATAAAAAAATTGTTTTCTCGAGAAATTAGCCTTTCCCAACCCTTCTTAATTCTTGTACCATCTCTTTGTCAATTATTTCCTATTTATTCTTATATAACTTCTTTGTACATAGTTGTTTGCATGTTGTCTGCCCCATTAGACTATGTGCCCTTTTTCAAGAGCAGGGTCTGTCTTTTGACTTTCTTTGTATACCCAGAGATTAGCAGAATACTTGGCACATAATGGATGCTTAATAAATGTTTATTGACTACCTGCCTGCTTTATGCCTATTATAAACGTTTCTCCTTAATAATTCCAATTGAAAATTTTAAAATGGATTATAAGATTTTCTCAGATAAGCAAAAATTGAAGACTGAATTTGTTTTGTTTTATTGTCTTAGAGCTAAGAATACAACTTGCTCATTGTGTGACCTTGGAAATCATTTAACCTCTCTGTGCCCCAGTTTCCTCATCAGTAAAATGAGGACGATAATAATACCTTCCTCACAGGGTGGCTGTGAGAGTCAAATGAGATAACATGGGAAGTGCTTTGCAACCCTTATGATGGTACACAAATTCTTACAATGATGATGATGATGACCATGACGATGGCGATGCAGCAAGTTGGGCATTTATGTCAAGACTTCTGGTCCTTGAGACAACTCTTCCCAGAGTGAATTGATGCCAGTTTTTTGAGCTATTTCCCTTTGACCATCTTTTGTTCACATTTATAGACCAAAATTATGGGAAAAAACCCTTCTCCTTTCCTTCCTTTCCCCAAACAAACCAATAATGCTCAAACTGCCTTTTAAATTCAGCATGGATTTTAGGTCACTTACCATACTATGAGGAGAAAAAGAGAAATAGAAGACTGCAAAAGTTTGGAAGGGCTGCAATGACAACACCTAAGAATTTTTATTCCTTTAAAAATTGTTTCTTAGGCATTTGCTATGTGAAAGGCACTGTTTATGTTGTTGGGGGAAGATACGTAGAAAAGAAGATCTTAATAAATAAAATAAGAGATTTTATATGAGCATCTCTCAGACAAAATAAAACCTAAGTATACAAAAGATAGATATGACAAAATAAAAATAATTTTGAGTTTAAAATGCTATAAACCTTCTATTTGAGCAGAACTGAAATTAAATCCACAAAAAATATTCATCACACATGACCTATATTAATTAACTTGATTATTTGAAACCTGAAATCGTGTTGTCTTCTCAGCCTGGGTCTTTATTGATGGGATATCAATGAAGTGGAGCTCATTTGAATATCCCACTGGATAATGGTTCATGCTTACAGCAAGCATTTATTGAGAGTCTGATGCATGTCCAGTCCTATGTTCAGAGGTGCTCCTAAGAAAATAAAGGAAGTAGAAGAAATAATCTTTTGCCCTGATAGTACAGACAGTGGAGTTGATAGCCATGAAACAAGAATCATACCACAACTGGAGAGCAACTAAACAGCTTGTAAGCAAGAACATGGTAATAATAATGAAGATTTTATCTCTATTTAAGTATCTTTCCATCTATCACCTGGCTATATCTGTCTGTTTATCTCTCTCACCTGTCTATCACCTCTCTAATCATATCATATCAATCATTTGTTTGTCTGTCCATCACTTCTCTATCTAGTCTATGTGTCTATCTATCTCTATCACCTCTGTATTTTTCTATCTGATCTATCATCTCTATTTGTCTATCAATCATGTGTCTATCTATCTAATCTTCATGAGGTATAAAAACACTTTCATATGATTACTGGATAAATGCATTATATTACATTAGTGCTGTCGTAGAGGTTGTTAGGTAGAGTAGTTAGAATGTAGACTCAGAATTAGGCAGAACTGGGTTCAGATCTTGCCTTAGATACTTACTGCTCATTTAACCTTTTCAACCTTCAGGTTTTTCATCTGAAAAATGGGAATAAGAACAGTAATTTAATTCACAAGGTTGTGGTGAGCTCTATATATGATAATACAACTAATGTGCTTTATAATGCTAAGTTCTTTTTAAAAAAATGTGGACAGTTATATTTTGCCCTGCAAAGTATTCAGCATACACAGAGAATTATAGATCTAGAGTTAGGAAAGGTTTCAGAAGACATCCACTCCAAGCCTTTTATTATATAATTGACAAAATGGAGGCTTGGGGAGTTTAACTGATTTACCCAAAGTCCTATGGGGAGAAAGCAAAGGCAGGATTTGAACCTAGGTCTTCTGACTCCAGAGCCAGTGCTCTTTTCACTGTTCCAGGTTGAGCTCATGATTATTTTCTCTTTGACAGATGTGAGGAAAGTCTGAGAGAAGTTAGGTCACTTTGACTTGCACAAAGTTACATGACTAATTTGCAGCAGAATACGGGCCTTGAAGACAAGTCCTTTGTTTCTAATTAAGGACTGGACTTGCCACCACTATTCTGCAGGAGCATAGCATTGCAGTATGATTTATGTGACTCAGTGCAAGGGTAAGGGACTAGTAAGTTTTGCAAAAATTGTTATTTTCCACCTTTCGTCTAGGGATAAAGAAAGGAACATATGCTGAGGTTATTTATTTGAGCATTAAAAATGGAATAGCGCTTCTAAGTAGATAGACAACAATGATGTCTTGAGGCTTTAACACATGTAATATTTTTTATTAGGTAGTGGAGATGGCTGCATGGTTCGATGTTTTTCTTTTTTTTCTTCAAAGAATTCAAGTGGTTAATGAACCTCTTCAAAATTTGTCCATCCAGATGAAAGCTAAAAATATGTCAAATGATGTCTTTGCATGTAAAATCTGGGACCATTTACCTATCCTCAAATCTTATGGTGATACCTTACGTTCATGGCATATTGTTCAGCTGCATCCACATCAATCCATAGCTCAGAAGCCTCCATTTATGTTCAATAGTTAGCCAGAGGACAATTTGTTCAAAGCATAGGCAATTGAAGAAATGGTCTATTAGGAACAATAAAATTTTCCCTTCAAGTCTGGAACACATTATCTTACACATACACATGCAATCAGTAGGGTATTTTGACACACATATGGAACATGTGTGACCAGAAAGCATACATGGAGAGGTATATGGACCCCATGTGGCCAGAATACTTATACTGATTTTTACACAGGCAACCTATGTAACTAGGATACACAAATGGAAAGACACATATGCAGGGAATATACTTGGCCAGAGTACATGTGTGCAGAGCTCACACATTAGGAACACGTTTGTCCAGGGTACATATGTAGACAAACACACACATGAAGAATATTTTCTGCTAGGGCTCATAGGTGAAGGAACAATTCATGCCTCTGATACTGCAGGACTAACAGTGTCAATTAATGATGTTATCAAACTGCTCCCACTGGGCCTGCTCCTCTGTGGTCTTGTGGGGTTTGTAATCTCCACCAGATATATTATTTCTGCTAAATGGAAAGTATTTCTTGGTATTACATTTTGATATTAGCATAG